>PYHX02000494.1:76651932-76808448 GCA_004302925.2 Cochliomyia hominivorax | reverse complement strand
CTTAGCACCTTTTATCCTTAAAATAAAATCCCTTTGACTCTTAATAGTTCTAATTAATTCCGAGAAAGTGTTATACACGCCAAAAAGTCATAATTGACACAGATTTCTCTCCACAATTTATATCAATTGCAAATTTTCCTTAAAATAAAAACATTTTTATTTTTTGCACAGACGCTACAAAGAAAGGATTAAAATCGAAAAGATTAAAAATTCTATTTCTGCTTGGAGCCGACCAACCAGAATATACACCACAATATTCCTACCAAAAATCCTTTAACAGAACAAAAGGGAACAAATTAAAGACGCAGTTCAAGTAGCCGAATGATATTAAGGATTCTTCATCATCCTTTTATGATCGACAAATGTCAAATGCATCGTAACAAAGAAAAACAAAAGATTTTGCAAAAAAAATGAAAAAAGAGAAGAGAAAGAGTAAAAATTGACTTACACCCATTAACAAACCTTTATATTAGTATTGATTGTTTAGTATTGGTGTAAAGTATTAACACACATACACAACAATGGGATGGATAAATATGCAAATGTTTATAATGAGATTTATAAAAGAGGGAAAGAGAGAGATCAGATCAAAATAACACAAAAAATTAAAATTTAAACAATGTACACTCTTTCAAACACCCACATTAACATACAAACATACATAAGTAAAAGGATTAAAAATGAAACACACAAATAAATAAAGATCATAATGGGTGTATTCAATGACCTGTTTAGGTCCATATATACCTACCTTTTCCCCTTAACACTTAATGTTGAGCGTAATTATCGTTTAAGCCTTTCGTTTACATGACTTTTAAATCTCACGATAACAAAACGAAGGGTTTAAAATAAAATTCCTTTAAAGCTTCTGAGTTTAACTCTTTGATCTTGTTTAAAACTAAAACATGAATCCTTAGAACTGAGGCACAGAAGAGGTTTGTCTTGTTTTAGGGATAATAACGGGGTTAATTTTATTCGCTTTGATATTAAGCCGCATATGTTGAACAAGATTAAAATACGTTTAACTTAACTAACCAGTTTAACTATAGTTTAAAACTAAAAGTCAACTATTAAGTAATCTCAAAATGATCTTCTTAATGCTTAATTGTCTAAAGTTAATTTTGAAGTTAAAAACTCACACGTACCATCAATTTACTTCACTTTAAGTTAACTCTCTCTCTCTCTTTCTTGTTTGTTTATTTGTTTGAGAATTCAGACGATTATAACGACCTTATCTGAGTCAATCTGTTTTAAAGCCCCTTAAGTCCAAACTAACAAATCTGCTTAACATTTCTCTACAAGAAATCTCAAGCGTAAAAATTAACGAAAAAAATCTTTTAAATCTCTTTAAAAGAGGAAATTAAGAGCAAAATAGGAAGAATTTGTTTCTTAAATGAAGGCAAAAAAGGAAGGTGTTTACTCCCGAATTGTATTCAAATGTTTATAAATTTAAAAGATTTAAATTCGAAAAATTACTAACAAACAGGTATCGTAATGGATTTCAGATGGTTTCAAAAATAAGACGAAAATTAAGGTGGAGCCTTAACTAATTTTATAGTTAAAAAGTCAAAAATGTCTTAGGGATGGAAGAGATTGAAGAAAATGGAAAATTTTTAGGAATTTAAGAACACGTGGAAGGGGATGAAATTTTTTATAAAAATATTGAATAAAAAAATTAACAAAAAATTCCTATAAAACGAATATTTTAAAATAAATTTCTATAAAAAGAAAATTTAGCAAAAAATTTCTATAAAAATTAAAATAAAATTTTTGAAATTTTCTTATAAATGGAACATTTTATGAAAATTTCCCATGAAAATGAAATTTTATAAAAAAATTTTATGAAAATATGTTAAGAAAAATTTATGAAAAAATTTTAAGAAAATTTACGAACAATTTTTAAGAATATTTTATGAAAATTTCCTTCAGAAAGAAAGAAATTTTATTAAAATTTTCTATAAAAAGAAAATTGTATTAAAATTTCCTATAGAAAGAAAATTTTATGAAACTTTCGTATAAAAAGAAAATTTAATGAAAACTGGAAATTTCCTATAGAAAGAAAATTTTATGAAATTTTCCTATAAAAAGAAAATTTTATGAAAATTTCCTATAAAAATAAAATTTTATGAAATTTTCCTATAAAAAGAAAATTTTATGAAAATTTTCTATAAAAAGAAAATTTTATGAAAATTTCCTATAAAAGTAAAATTTTATGAAAATTTCCTATCGAAAGTAAATTTTATGAAAATTTCCTATAAAAAGAAATTTTGTGAAAATTTCCTATAAAAAGAAATTTTATGAAAATTTCCTATAAAAAGAAATTTTATGAAAATTTCCTATAAAAAGAAATTTTATGAAAATTTCCTATAAAAAGAAATTTTATGAAAATTTCCTATAAAAGAAATTTTATGAAAATTTCCTATAAAAAGAATTTTTTTTTAAATTCCTTATAAAAAGAAAATTTTATAAAAATTTCCTATAAAAAGAAAATTTTATGAAAATTTGCTATAAAAAGAAAATTTTATGAAAATTTCCTATAAAAAGAAATTTTATGAAAATTTCCTATAAAAAGAAAATTTTTTGAAAATTTCCTATAAAAAGAAAATTTTTTGAATATTTCCTATAAAAAGAAAATTTTATAAAAATTTGCAATAAAAAAAATGTATGAAAATTTCCTATAAAAAGAAAATTTTATAAAAATTTCCTATCGAAAGTAAATTTTATAAAAATTTCCTATAAAAAGAAATTTTATAAAAATTTCCTATAAAAAGAAATTTTATGAAAATTTCCTATAAAAAGAAAATTTCCTATAAAAAGAAAATTTAATAAAAATTTCCTATAAAAAGAAAATTTTATGAAAATTTTCTATAAAAAGAAAATTGAATAAAAATTTCCTGTAAAAAGAAAATTTTATGAAAATTTGCTATATAAAGAAATTTATTAAAATTTGCTAAAAAAAGAAATTTTATGAAAATTCCCTATAAAAATAACATTTTATGAAAATTTCCTATAAAAATAAAATTTTATGAAAATTTCCTATAAAAAGAAAATTGTATGAATATTTCCTATAAAAAGAAAATTGTATAAAAATTTCTTATAAAAAAGAAATCATAAAAATTTTCTATAAAAAGAAAATTTTATGAAAATTTCGTTAAAAAGACAACTTTTGGAAAATTTCCTATAAATAAAAATTTTTATGAAAATTTTCTATCAAAAAAAAAAATCATAAAATTTTATGAATATTTTCCTAAAAATTTATTAAAATTTCCTTTAAAAATAAAATTTTATGAAAATTTCCTATAAAAAGAAAATTGTATGAATATTTCCTATAAAAAGAAAATTGTATAAAAATTTCTTATAAAAAAGAAATCATAAAAATTTTCTATAAAAAGAAAATTTTATGAAAATTTCGTTAAAAAGACAACTTTTGGAAAATTTCCTATAAATAAAAATTTTTATGAAAATTTTCTATCAAAAAAAAAAAAATCATAAAATTTTATGAATATTTTCCTAAAAATTTATTAAAATTTCCTTTAAAAATAAAATTTTATGAAAATTTCCTATAAAAAGAAAATTGTATGAATATTTCCTATAAAAAGAAAATTGTATAAAAATTTCTTATAAAAAAGAAATCATAAAAATTTTCTATAAAAAGAAAATTTTATGAAAATTTCGTTAAAAAGACAACTTTTGGAAAATTTCCTATAAATAAAAATTTTTATGAAAATTTTCTATCAAAAGAAAATTTCATAAAATTTTATGAATATTTTCCTAAAAAGAGAAAATTTATCGATTTTTCTTAAAAGTTCCTATTAAAAAAGATGTATTAGATAATTTGTAAAAAAAAAAGAATTTTTCTTCACATTAAATCCCAAATTGAGGCCGTTTTGTTTCTATGATCGGTTTTAAACTAATTTTGCATAAACCTGCCATTTAAAGTGAATTGATAACATTGTCCCTCCAAAACAAAACTTAACACCAAATCCAAGGTGTTACATTTACTTCCGATTAAATTTGGCGGCTTAATTTCTTTGTGACAATATCATGTAACGATCTGTATTTGTAGGAATCATAAATATTTTTGTTAACCTCCTTCTCTGATCATGCCGATCATTTACTTAAGAATTTTAGCATAACAAACATAATTTAACTCCTTCATGCAAATTTACGAAAAAAATTAAGAAATTCCAAAGCCCGAGAGAGGGAGAGAGAGTGAAAAAACGGCAGCAAGATCAGCAGCGATTTGTTAATGGTTGTAATTTAACCAAAACAAACTAATTTTCGAAATTGATAAACACCAAAAAGACGTGAAATGTGAAATAATAGAAGAAAACACAAAAATCGATGGCTGCTACTTTTAGGGTTTTGGTAAAATTCAAATAAAAAAGAAATTACAATAAATAATGAAAGAAAGAAAACTAAAGAAAAGATAAAAACATGTAAAGCCGACAAAATTCCAACAATCATTAATTTCTAATGTACGCGCCCAATTGACCTTCTAATTTTACAAGACTTTTTATGATACATTGGGAAACAAATCTATATATGTATGTATGCAAACACATACACACATACTAACGATAAATGCCTGCTTTTTACGGCTCTAAATATGCGAACATGGAAAGAGCAGGCCTCAAAATATCACACTATCATAATTTCTAGTCTTTTTCTCTTTTGACGCATCTTTAATAAATGCCCACGAAAATATTCACACTTACTTGCCAAAATCAAAACTTGTAGCATTTGGCTTTCAAGTCATAAAAAAATTGCTTTGGGATCTGCTGAAGAAAAAATACTTAAAGGAGAGCGAGAGAGTCAGTGATAGATCACTACTCTCAATAAAACTTAGAGAGAGGGAGAGAAAGTTTTACCATCAATGACAAAACTAAGCAAAGAGCAACGATCTTGCAAGAGATAGAGAGCGCGAGAGTAAGAGAGTTGTGTTAGGCCTTTTGTTTTTGTTTGACCGCGAATATTATCATGTGGACTTAACAACAAAAAAAATGTTCTCTAATATCTATTTCAAAGGTAGTTAATTCTTGTGTACTCTTCTTACCGAGAATTGTAAAACGTTTTATGATCACTCTTAATTGTATTATTTTATCTCGCTTTTGGCTGAAAACTTTTTTCGACCTGATGTATTTATTAACCTTCATAAAATACTAAACGTTTTTTGTTAAATCTCCTTTTTATTTGTTGGTATTTTATAAATTAGAAAATTTCACATTTTACAGATGCACGATCATTAATAGACAAAAATGAAAACGAATGAAATAAAAATAATTTCAATCATTGAGGTTTTTTATGGCCAAAATCATAATCATAAAGTGAAATGTTTGATCATAAAAACAACGAAAATGAACGAATATAATTATATATAAAAATAGGAACGAATATTTTCATGATCATAACATTTCAATGATCATAAATTTTCTATGATTAGAAAATTAATCGAAAATTTTCTATAAAAAATTTGATCAAAAATTTTTTTATAATAAGAAACTTAATCGTAAAATTTTTAAAGAAAGAAAATCGATAGCAAGTTTTGTATAAAAATAAAAATTTCTAAAAAAATTTAACTGATCATAATTCTTAAAAAAAAACATCATAGATCACAATTTGTTTTATGGTCGTTAAATTTGATAAAAATTCTGTAAAGTGAAAATTGTTCGGAAATTTTTATAAAACAAAACTGATTGAAGATTTCTTCGAAAAATAAAATTGATCGCAAATTTTCTAAAAATTTAAATTGATCAAAATTTTTTATGTAAAAAAAATTTTATTAAAAGTTTTATAAAGAGCAAATAAATCTCAAGATCTCTATAAAAAATGATTTCAGACTGTTAAAACTTAATTGATCGCAAATATTTTATAAAACAAAATTAATCTTATAAATGAAAATTTATCCAAGATTTCCTAGAAGATGAAATTGATCGCAATTTTTTATAAAAATAAAATGAGTAGCAAATTTTCCAAAAAATTTATTACAATTTTTTTATTTAAATTTTGATTAAAATTGATCACAAGTTTTTATTAAAATTTTGATTAAAATTGATCATAATTTTTTATTAAAATTTTGATTAAAATTGATCACAATTTTTTATTAAAATTTTGATTAAAATTGATTACAATTTCTTATTTAAATAAATTTCAAAATTCCTCGACTAAAATCGTGTTGATTTATTAAGTTTTAACGAAGCAAAATAAATGGAGGATCCAGTAAAAGGTAGTCCGCTCACTGATCCGCAAGTAGCAGATAAAAAAGGAGATTATTTGTAACAGGATCCATCTATTTGTAGAGAAAGTTCTCATATAAAAAGAGAATTGTTCGAAAATTTTTCTATTTGAGGGAAATGATCGATAAATTGCTATAAAATGAAAATTGATCGTAAATTTTCTTTAAAAAGAAGTAAAAAGAAAACTGATCGCTAATTTTCATTAAAAAGTAGATCACATAATTTCTATAAAATGAAAATTGATCGCAAATTTTCTTAAACAAGAAAATTGATCATAAATTTTAAATAGAAACAACACTGATCGCAAATTTTCTATGAAAATAAATTTCTTCCTAAATTTTCTTTTAAATGAAAATTGATTAACAATGAGAAAATTAATCTGGGGTTAAAAAAATTGATCGCAAATTTTCTATAAAAATTAAATTGATCGCATTTTCTTTAGCAAATTTTCTGAAATTTGATGTTGTGATCGATCTTGACAAAATATTCTGATTGTTCTTCATTAATTTATCTCTTTTTTAATAAATCAATTGTATACGATATGAGGATCCTCTGTAATCGTTTGATCCGATTTTAACATTTCACAATGCAAAATACCCTTAAGATCCTACCAAATAGAGAATGTTACTCTGGAGTTTATGTATGTTGGGCTGCATGTGGACGGAGTCTAGCCAATACGACTTTCAATATCAGTTATGAGAATTTTATTAAAATATTTTTCTGAGAGATAAAATTCGATTGAAAATTTTTTTTAAAATTGAAGTTTTTAAGTTGTCTTAAATATCGGTCTATAACTTCTTTGTTACTAAATCAAATTTGATTGAATTTGAATAGAAAATCTTGTAGGACCATAATAAACAATCTGGATAAACTTCATTGTATTTGAATTTTTAATGTGAGCGTAAGAAAGTCTTCAACACACATACAGTTGTAATGCAATTAAGATCAAAAATGTGGGATTTTAAATGAGTTTTTCTTGGCATTAAAGACGAAAATCCATCCTCCATTATTTGTCTTCCATAAAATCATTTAAATTAATGTTCCATTTCTATTTTATATTGAAAACTATTTAATGACAAACAATTTGTTAAACGATCTTTAATTTATTTGTTATAAAATATTTCCCAGTCCACCAAAAAAACAATTAACAAATAAATATTTAAAACAGACAATTTGAGACAAAAAGAAAACCAAAAACATGATAATTTATTTTCGAATTTTAAAAATGATCTTGAGGTCTACATTTTCCTCTCTTCCTTATCCTGCCGACAAAGTGTCCTTGTGCCTTTAAAAGGCGCTTAAATTGATGTTTTAATAGTTTCGAACAAAAATGTTAAAAAAAACACTTAAAAAAAAAGAAGGAAACATATTGAAGATGCTGCATTTCAATCATTTTCCTAACAAGCAGCATAGAATTTAGAAATGAAAAGTTTTTATTTAAAATTTAGGGGAAATAAATTGAAGATCAAAGTGACGTCAATATGACATAATTGTTCAACACTTAACAGTTTCTTTGTTACTATAACATGACTGTCTATCCGTCCGTCCGTTCGTCTGCTCATCTGTATGTCTCTTGATTAATAGTTCTTTTCTCTCCATCATATGTTTAAATTGAATTCCCATTAGTTTGTGTTTAAATATGTTCATTTTTAATGTTCAAATATTTTTTGGTCTTGTTAATGTTAACCGCCGCCTATTTGGCACTGCTAATTGCCTCTTAAGTAGCTATTGACGGGGACTCCCCACTTTTCTTTAATTGCATCTCTTTCTCTTTTTTGTATGAAAAAAAAAACACTTAAAAAGCGGTTTATTTCTTTATTGTTGTTGATTATAAAACACTAAATCATTTTTAAATACATAAAATTAAAAAATTTTCGAAAATTTTTCTTTGGATCCTTTAAGGAAGTAATTGAGTAAATGTTTTGTCACTTTGTTATTTCCGGATAAAAAGATCTGTTCTTTTTTCCAATTTTTTGTTTCAAATAACCGTCTCAAATTATTGTTTAAAAACATATTAAGAATATGATTTGATTTAAATTTAGTTTAAAGTTTTAGAAGTTAATTAGTTGAAGTGGCCACTGGAACCAATTCGTAGAATAACACGTCTGTCGGTGGTCTTGGTTGTATCACTGAAGTTTGTAATAAGAGATGAGAATAGTTTCCTAATTCCTCGCCTTAAATCGTCTTGAGTTATTAATTTTGAAGTGAGCGAAATAAATGAAGCATCCAGTAGAAGATAATCCGCTCACTGATCGTTAAATCGACTGACAAAAAAGAGGGAAGTTTTTTTAACAAGATCGATGTTCCATCCATTTGGAGATAAAATCTATGGACTATGATTTTTTCATATTGATGCTTTATTAAAAGAAAATTATTCGCATATTTTGCCTAAAAAGAGAATTGATCGAAAATTTTAAATTTGAGGGAATTGATCGATAAATTGCTATAAAAATAAAATTGATCGCAAATGTTAAATAAATAGAAAACATATCCCTAATTATCATTAAAAAGAAGGAAGAAGGAAGGCAAAATTTAAAATAAAAAGAACACTGATCGTATATATTCTGTGAAAAGAAAACTGATCGCAAATTTTCTTTAACAAGAAAATTGATCATAAATTTTGAATAAAAACAGCACTGATCGCAAATTTTCTATAAAAACAATTTTTTTTTTTCCTAAATTTTATTTCCAATGAAAATTGATCGCAAATGTTAAATAAAAAGAAAAGTGATCGCTAATTTTTATTAAAATAAAATAAAAATTTATCGCAAAATTTTACATAAAATTAACACTGATCGAGTATTTTGTATAAAAAGTTGATAGAAAATGTTTAATAAAAAAAGATTTGTTGCATTTTTTGAGATGATGATTGAATTATCCTGAAGTAAAGCATATTTAAGTAAGAATGTTCTACATCTTTTGAAACAAATAATAGTCAGAAGGTACAAGATCTGGGCTATAAGAACCATTTTTGTATTGAAATTAATCTCGCGTCATGTTTCCGGATAATGGATGAATATGTGATCGAGTCTGAACTGAGATCGATGACCCCGTTATCTGAAGATAAAATCCATTCTTTTGCTGCTAATGGTCTCATTATAATGTTCGTTATTCATTCTTTTTAAATTAACCAGCAATAAATTTACAAACTGATCGATATGTATCGATCGTAGCAAAACATTTCTGCATATATATCATAAAGGATCAGAGTATATATAAAATAAATGTAGTAATCCTATAAAAAATTATGGATCCTAAATCCTCCTAAAATTTGGCACATCGTTTTCAAATGACTTATTCATGTCAACAATTTCAAGAGTTTAAAAACAGAATTCTTTGGTGGTGGAGTTTACATTTGTAAGAGATTTAGATTCAGTAATGATGGTTTCAAAAACCATCATTCTATTGTTTTATTTGGTAAATTCTTTCAAGATATTGCAATCTGCAAGAATTAATCATGTGAAATTTTATTCTGATATCTTCTGTAATTCAATAGTTATAAATTTATTGCTAAAGAAATTTCTGAGAAAATTTTAGAACTCGATGTTGGGAATGTCAGCCATTATGTCTCTGATTTGGTAGAGATTTGTAGATTTCGAGATCAACACAAAAATATGTCAGCTTTAATCGTGTGAAATTCTATGGTGATAACTTAAGTGATTCAATAGTTACAGAAAAAATCCAAAAAAAGTGTTTTTTTGAGAATTAAATTTAGATCCAAATGCCTCTTAAACAGCCAGGAGTTTGTAGACCTCTAAATGAATTCAAAAGCACTTTAGAATCGTGTGAAATTTAATAACCTTTTTTAGTTCGTTTTCTAAAATCGTTCTTTTCTAAAATCGTTAGTCCATTGAAATTTTATTCTTAATTGTTTTCTTTAAGGTCTAAAAGTTCTTGCCAAAATTAAAAAGTCAACTGTAATAAGGAATTTTTAAAATTTCTTTAACCCTTTTTTAACCTTGTAAAACCAAAAAGTCAAACCTTAAAATTATAAGATAAAATTTCTAAGAAAAAAGAGATCGCGAAATTAATTCATCTGTTAAAAAAAACGTGGCAAGAAAAACAAGGTTAAAGATTAAACCCTTTTTTAACAATTCTTTATAAAAAATTCAATTTCCTGGAAAGATTCACTCTTCTTTTTTTACAAAATACAAACAAATCATAAAAAAAATCGCGAAAAATGTGAGTTTTTTTTTTTTGTGAAAAAGGAACGAAATCATAAAAAACTGAAATAAATTCGTTACTCTAAAAAACATGTTAAACAAAGTCAACTAAATATTAATTTTCTAAGTCAGACACAAAAACAACTATAATTTAAAGGAAAAAAATCTAGAATTTTATTAAAAAAAAGAAAGATTTTAACAAAAAAAAGGAACTAATTTTTTTTAGGAATTTCCTTTAAAAACCCACTGAGAGTCAATTTATTTATGACAGAGATTTAAAAAAATAATAATAATAAAGATATTTAACAAGGACATTTTTTAAATTTTATTTATTTTCTTTTTTTCGAAACCATTCCACGAATTTGATCTCAAAAACTGAACTCTAGCGAAACTAGAACTAGAAGAATCGAGGCAGTTTTTTTTTTGCCAAAAAAAAATCTATTGTTTTACAAATTTTTTACAACAGTTTTTTTGTAGAAAATTTGCGAGAGTGTGTTTGTGAGTCATAAATTCGAAAAATATTAAAAAAAAAACGGAAAAATGAAATAATCGTTTCCGTTTGTATTTTTAGTCGAAGTAGGTAGCGACAAACAATGTTAATAACGCGTTTTAAACGCGAAAATTAGTTTTAAAAAAGGGACCACGACTAACTAAAACAAAGATATTTCTTTTTTACAAAAAGCAAACGAATGAAAAAAACATGCTAAAAAGGAAACAAAAAAGGAATATAAGGGAAGAAGCAAAAAAAAAAAAAACGTCACATGTAAATGACAATAGTGATTTCATTTTTTAGAATCCGAGCATGCAATTGAAACCTCAAGAACAATTGTAATACGCGCACATTTTGTCGACATAAAAATTTTATGACACCAATTAACGTTAAAAGTCAGCTATCATAATTTTCTAAACGAAATTATTGTAGATTTTTTATATCCTTAAAATGGTGGGTGTGCATAAATATGCTTCATTGTTGTTGTTGTTTTATCAGTATTTTTGTCTCAAATTTGCAAATTTGTACTTTTTTTCCAATTTTGGTTACAAAAGTTAAAAATCTTCTTTTTTCTGTATATTTTTTTTAAATTGAACCTTCTTTAGCGAAAAAGGTCATATACTGTATCTGAAAATATCATTATGCACCTTTGTTTTGCCACATTTGCAATTCCCTCTGCAACATCAGCATCAAAGTCAAACCGCAATAAAAATTTTTCAAAAATTTTCTTTCAATTTTTCTTTTTTTTCGAAAAACAAAAGCGAGAAAACTCTATAATAAAAATTAGTCTCTCAGCAGCGCGTGTAGGGAACCACAAAAGACAACAACAACAACAAAATCATAAATTTTTTAAAAATTTCATTTTTGTTTTAGTTTTTTAAACTAATTTCACAATAAATAGAATTCACGCGAAATTCATTCCCAAACGAAAGGAAAAAAATATACCAAAACAAAAAAACAGAATCCGCTAAATATTTTAAAGTCTTTTTTCAAATAATACACGTTTACATTTCATTGTATACATATTGATTTAAATAAAAACTTGTATGTATGTATTAGTTTAACATATATAAAAAACTCCATTTCCTTAGATTTCCCCTCTTTCTATTTGTTTTGTTGCGCATGATCGGTAATTTTTGGGGTGTTTAGAAAGGGAGAAGGAGGCAAATGAAAATGGGGGAAGGGTGTCCATCAAATAGATATTTATATAATAAAAACCTTCATCATAGAGTTATAGTGGTTTGAAAGTAATATTTATTACAAAAACATTTTCAGAAAATTAAATATTATGTAGCATACTTATCGGCTAATTATACGATGTGAAACTGTGAAAGTTAAATTATTATGAGATCCTTTTTGTATTATATTGAAAATAAAATTTCGTAAAAATATTCACTTCTTAATATTATCAATGAAATGTTGTATTAAGTCTGAATTACTTTTCCTCATTATCAGTGATCTATGGGTGATCTTTCCTTTTTTTATTATTTATTATTATCAAAGTTTAATTTTTTTTTTTATAAATTTCAATTCCTTAAAGAAACATTTTTAATAAAAGTGCCATTTTGTTAATTTCACTATATAAGAGAGGGTGATCTTTATTAGATATTTCAGTATATTAAACTTCTTTAATAGTTTTCTTCTGCTATACAGAACATAAAATACTGATTATCACGATTAATGACTGATCTTCAATCCTCTAACCCTTCAAGGAAAATTTTTCTAAAATGTCATTTGTCTTTATGTCATTATGAGAGTAATCTAATGTCGATCTTTATGTTATATAAGAAATAAACAGTGATTTCATAAATCAATAATTGGACAGAGGGATGATCGTAACGAGATCAAAAAACTGATCATTAAGTTTGACTAAAATCTATTCGTGACACTTTTAGAAAGGAACTATTATACCTTAAGGCATCAACTTGATCGTTACACAATACTAGAGAGAATATTTTTGAGATTTTTGCACTTTAAATTAAGTTGTGGAAGTGGATCTGTAAGGGAGTTGCAGAAACTTATGAACCGATCTTCTTAAAATTTCGTATGTTGACTTGGATGGTTATAAATAAATATAAATTCAATTGAAATCTTTTAAAGCGCAATTTTTATAAACTTTAAACTTTATTCCATGGGGATATTTGCATTGGAGCTATCTGAAATATGGGAAATAAGTTGCCACCAACGTAGAGTATAAAATTGACTTAACTTTTTCCAAAATAAAGGAAATTAAACTTTCAAATGCAAACTAAAAGAGATAAGTCACGCATAAATAGGTCACACAGAGATCGGTAAGAGGATGAGAGTTTCACTTTTCAAATTTGAGGAGCAATAAGGGTGCCCTAAAGCTTCAAATAATCAAATTGTATTCAGTTTCAGATTTATTAAAACAAATAAATTCATAAAAGTTGATTCTTATGTCGAGCTTGGTCGAGGAGAGCCGTCAAAAAGCAAGTTAGAACATGATAAGGATGATAAGCATACCGAAAACGCAAAAATATAAAAAAACCTCTCTGTAAATACTCTGCCAGAAAACAGTGATGGATAAGACTAAATAGGCGAAAGTTATCTCACATCATCAAGAGAGATCTACAAAGTATAATTTAACACATTTTTCTAAAGATGAAACTTAAAAGATCTAAAAATACATATGGAGTAAAAGCTAACATTTGTAGCTTTCTTTTTGTTCATAAATTGCTTTCATGTTCTTTGACCTTCAAGAGATATTTCTATAGACTATAGTAATGTATCATCCATCCTCAAGACGGATCTGATACAAAATAATTAAAACGAACTCTTCTATTTATACTAAAGAGTACATACATATCACTCATTTGCTGCAAGATAGTCATAACCCGAAAATTCATCTTTTTTTCGGAAATTTTTGAATAAAAAACTCAATATGTTGTTATTTTTGTCACACTTATCTTTAATTAACTCTATCGATATTAAGTAGGAATTAGAGTTCTTTTGAGTTATGACGATTTTGCAGTAAATGAGTTTAGTATAGTTTTCTTATGGTAGTAAAATGTATTTAACCGGTTTTGAACTTCAAAAGTTCTATTTCTGGTTAGATTAAATATAATTTCTTATACTGAAGAGTACTATAAGTCCAAATTTGTCATGTATCCGGCAATGCTTCAGCTAATATTTTGCACATATATATTGATGGAAAGGTAATCTTATTAAATTTCTTTGAAATATGTTTGTTTTAATATTAGAGCTTTTGCTAAAAAGCTCTAATATTCTTTATATCGGTTGAGTAAATTGGATTAGATTTCAGATTAACATAAAAGTTCCTTACAATTTTTCCAATTTTTAATATATTTATCTCAGATTAATGTCCTTCATCTCAAGAAATCATACTCAAACTTTTTTCAACCCTACAACCACTGTCTCCCTTTCTTCTAATACATTTTATATTCATTGCTGTTTTCTATATCTTTTTCTTCATATATAAATATTTTTTTCGTTCATCTCCAAAATAAACCACACAAGTGATGGCTGAAATCATTTTATTTTCATTAAGAGCTGCCTTCAATTTTATTAACTGTCGACATGCATCAACGTTAAACGAATGAACTCTTCGACCGACCAACGACCAACCAAATAAAAATATAAGAAAATCGAAATATTTTATTACATTTTTATTGAGGACAATATAAAATCAGCATCAGCAGTAGCAACAACAACAACAACAAAATGCTTTAATATAAGGCAAATTTTTAACCACATCGAAGGATGATTGGAAGGAGACATGAACAGACGAATGAACGTATAAATGTTTGATATGAAAAAAAAACTAAAACCAAACAATTTGCCATTTTAAGAGAATCAACTAAATTTAATATAAATTACTAAACATTTATCTTGTTAATAAATAAAATGGGGGAAACAGGGAAACTCGAAATGAAGTGTTATTATAATATTTAAATAAAATTTAAGAATCATTTCCGAAATTTAAAGAAATATAGTCGAGATTATAGAATAAACTATAGACTAAACTATAGTCTCGACTGTTGAATAAACTATAGTCAAGAATAAAATATAGTCGAAAATATAATATTAACTACAGTCTCGACTATTGTATAAACTACAATCTCGGCTTAAGTATAACTAATATAAATATAGTCTCGACTTAGTATCAATAATAATTGAGACTAAAATATATAGTGGAGACTCAAGTGCAAATTATAGTCGGGGCTATAGTATAAATTTTAGTCGATATTATAGTATAAACTATAGCAAATAGTTTATACTATTCGAGACTATAAAATAAACTTTAGTCGAGACTATTGTATAAATTATAGTCGACCCTCTCGTGAAAATTATAGTCGAGATTATAGTATAACATTTAGTCGATATTATAAAATAAACTATAGAATAAACTATATAGTATTACCCATATTCGAGACTATAAAATAAACTACAGTATACAGTATAAACTATAATCGAGATTATCGTACAAATATTAGACAAGATCATAGTACAAACTCTTGACCAAATTATAATATAAACAATGATCGAATTTATAATACAAACTATAGTCGACTTTGCTATGTAAACTATATTCGATTATAAACTATATTTAAGATTATAGAATAAACCATAGTCAAGACTTAAGTATAAACTATAGTCGTGACTATAGAATAAACTATAGTCGAGTTTATGGTGTAAACTATAGTTGAGTATAGTCGAGTTTATAGTGTAAACCATAGTCGACTTTATAATATAAACTTAAGTCTAGTTTATAGTGTAACTATAGTCGAGAGTATAATCCCATCTTTACCGACTTCCCTCTCCTCTTTTTAAATCCGATTCAAAAGCCTTAATAAGAGTATTAAAATATCATTTTTATACTGTCCTTAAATTAACACTCTTTTTTTTAAACTCTCTTTTCGGGCATAACCTAAAAAAAAGAATATTTTCATAGTCAATTATCATTTAATCGTTACATTTATCATACAATCTCTGACATTGGTCAGAGTTATGCATGAAATTGGTTGACTTATTAAACATGTCCTAATATTTTTAGGACAATTAAAATCCAATACAAACTCCTCTTCCTCCCCCTCACACATATACACATTTATAAACGTCTTTGAGGACAACCTCCCCAAAAAAAAGTAATAAACAGTTTAACATGCAAAAAATATCAGTCAATAAATTTTGATGATAAATTAAAGCAGCTAAAAGGGAACAGGAGAGATAGAGACCAGTAGCCAGTTACCAGTTACCCTTAAACATATAAATTTGTTATGCTTAAGTATGAGCGTGCGTATGAATATGTGTATGCGTGTGTGTGTGTATATATTGCTCACATGCCTGTTACAGAAGGATGGATGCACGGACGGAAGGACGGACGGACATATAGTCAGTCTATTATTGTCTTTTGTTTTGATGGAAATCAAATTAATTGGCATGTTATGGAAATTTGTTGTTATCATCATCATTGTCGACATCAGTTGGGAATGAAAACAAAAAAAAAAAAGAAATTGTTATCGAAATTGAAGCAATTTAATCGTATGCATATCAAAATATTTATACACAAACGCACACTCACATACAATATTAATGTGTGTGTGTGTATGTATATCAATAAATGTATATGTGTGACATCATCGACAATTTGTCTGTTATTGTTGTTGTTATTGTTGTTCTGATTATAAAAACATTTATCGCCTTTTTAATAAACATTCATATTAGTTACAGCCTTTATTTCCTTAACATCCTTCTTCCTTTCTTCCATCCTTCAGTTCTTTTTGCTATTATATTATTTGTTGTTGCTTGTGTTTTTATATTATTTTTATTCCAATTCCCATTAGATTCCGATTATATTCATATGTTTTCTCATAATTGTTGTTGATTAGTAACGCCAGAATTATTGTTGTAGTTGTTGTTAGTTAAGCAAAATTATTTCTCTTATCAAGATTTTGTATCTATAAAATATTGTATTTTTCAGATACATTTTCATATACATACACACATACACCATATACGAATATAGTTATTGCTTTTAATATTGGATTATGAGATTGTTTCTGTTGTTGTGAGAAAATATTTTCATTCATCATTGAATTATTATAAAAGTTTTCGAATGAAATCACAATTTAATAAAAAAATTCGAATTTAATATAAATTTAAATGGAATTTCTTCGCTTGAATTTGTCTCAGATATTGGACATTATCTTTTAAATTAACTTAACCAAATTTGCGGATTTTAAATAGAAAACATTTTTGGACAATAAAAGGAAACAGTTACAATTTCAATGAGCTTGGACCGTTAGTTGGAATGTGAGCATGCCAGTAATAGACAGGCGGACTTAGCTTAATCGGTTCAGATTTTAACTTGATACAATAGATAAATCTTATCGAGTTTTATTCACTACTAGTGGTGGTGCATGAAATAAGGTTTAATTTTAATAAACATCAAATTCACCACTGAGACAAGTGATTTTTTTACTAGATATTTTTTGACAGCCAATTATCCAGATGGATGAATCAGTTTCATTAAAAATATATTAAGATATAATATATATTATATATAACACCTGCACCTAGTTGGAATCAACCCAAAATTTAGATAAGTTTTATATCGATCGTTTTCCAAACCACCTTTTTATATGCTTCACAACCACAAGAGGTGTATTATGCAAAATGTAGCCGATCGTTGACATGATGAAAGTTTTAGGTTCTATAAAACTTTGCTACAGAAGCCCGAGGACTCGTCGCTAAAGGTAGTACAACCAAAGTAATGGAGAGCGACTTTTTCTCCACGCAGAAGAATTAACAATCAGAATATGTCTCTAACTACCGAATCTTACTGTAGTTCTTCAAGTTTTCTTTCTTGTTATTTTTGTTGGAATATGGTCTTCAAAGCACTATCCGGCAATTCTAGGGGTATAGATAAAGTAACCTCATTAGTTATATACAAAAACAATAATGGCTGCTACAACGGTATTACAGTCTCCTTTAGGTTAAGGGACGATTGTAGCGTCATACAGACGGAAAATTTCGGCATTTTCAGATATCCGGTGATATCATATTTTTACAGGCAGCAGATATGTCTTTAGGAGCTTAACAGATGTTTGCTGGGTATCTCTAAATGAGATAGCGATAATATTCGAGGTTTAAAATGACATTTCGAATGGGCGAAATAGCGAAGACGTGATGACTCAATGAGGCCACAAGTCGAACTTTTAGTATTGCATGACCCTCGTATGACGTCCACAGCACCAACACAGCTTTTTGGTTTCAGTAGAGGGCAGGTCAGGACATTGGTTTCGTAATAAACGGACACTGCTAGAGAAATTTGCTTTGCTTCTCATGACTTTTGTTGCAGTTGCCATAATGGGATAGAGGAAGAAACAGTATTTCACCTTTGGAATGACTGATCCGTATTAAAGAGTTTCAAGAGGATACTTTTAGAGCTGGTGAACTGTGTTATTTGAATTTACCATCATTCTTTTCTTTACCTGTACCTGTTTTAATAAGTACAGCGGGTAGATAGAATGATATATTACGACTAATGACTGTCCGGGATAACGTATTGGTATTATTTACTGGACCCAAAGGGATTGTCTGTAAAACGCTGTCCCAGAACTAAGTAAGGCATTTGAATTGATAGACCAGTTTCAACCTTAACCTAAAAAGTATTATTGTGTACAATGTTAAAAAGTTAAACGGTGAAATTGACAGCTGTACATACAGACAGATGGAAGGATATTGTTAAATGAATTCAGGAAATGATACTAAATTAATTGCTATATTTTAAGAAAGCATCATAACATTTCTTTTAAACACATTAAATATCAGTTCTAAATGCATTATTTATAATCCATATGATATAGTGTTTGGATATATAAACCAACATAAACTTAATTCACTTTTGTGAAAACATTATTTGATTTTTATAATTAAGCAATTAGATGCTCTGTAATTTAATTAACACAATTTTATTGGTCCATTTCAATAGTCATGGGAAACAATTGAAAAAAACATATGTTTCTATTCTTTTTTTTCCTTCTGAAGTCAAATCTTAATCAATCGTTTGATTGTTGTAATGAATGATTTTTTTTATTATTAACAAATAGAATAGAAAATATAATGAAAAACTACAATAAATATTTGTTAAAGAAATATAAAGAAATTTTAAATGATAAAAAAAACTGTTAAAATAACACAGCAAACATTTTGAATACATTCATAGTTTATAAATTCGCTGTACTTATTAAACCAAGTACCTGATAGAAAAGAGTGATCGTTAATGTTTGATAATTTAAAATTAAAAGTTTTAATTAATTTATTTATGTTTGCTGGGTTATGTTTTATTGTTACCATTCAAATAAAAAAATATTATCTTTATTACTTTTGATGTGAGAGATGATGAGAGTAGCAAAATAATAAAAAAACAATAGTAAACATTTTAACGATTTGTTAACAAAACTATGGTTTATTTACTCTTTTAACCAACCATAAATGTTTAACTTACAAGATACCGATACTTTTACGAACCTTATGGTAGCTAAAAGGAGCCATAAAACGTTAATATTAGTTAATCAGAAGGTTTGAGACAAAAAGGAAGAAATTCTAGGTTTTATTAAAATATGTTTATTATAATCATTTGTATAATTGATTCAAGCATAATATAGTTAAAATAGTTAAAACTAAATAAAAATAGTTATATTCCAGTTCAGTATTGAATTTCTTTCAAAGTCTTACTTTTTAGACAATTATTGGGTATCTAAGGAAATGTTAATTGTAGAACTTTATTTATTCCCAGATTTTTTTTTTGGGAAATTGAAAATATTTGTTTCTTTTGTAGGCAAATAAATTTTTTTTTAAATTTTAAGAATTCTATTTTTTAATTAAAATTTCAGTATATTGTGCATAATGATCTTCTTGGATTAGAGAATTAGAAAAATTCCTACAGAGAATTAGAAAAATTCCCACTTTCTTACACAGAATTAAGCAAAATCCAAATCTGTATAAAACATGTTTAAGGATTTTGACATTTGACATGATATGGTAACTCCGTGACTTTAAGGGTTTCTCAGCATAAATCCATTTTTGGCTGTTTATCTTACATACGGATGTATATAATGAAATTTATGGAAAATATCTAAATTTGGCTAAAGGATCCTCATTTTAGGTCGGATTTTTTAAGCATGAATATGAACAAGTATTGGGTATCTATGTAAACTTAAGGATTCATTTTTTAATTTTTTATTATTAATATTAATATTATTATTATTTATTATTATTTTTTATTTATTTATTTATTATTTATTTATTTATTTATTTATTTTTTTTTTTTGAAAAACAAAATTTATATTCAAACTTTTACAAAATTGAAATCGATAACAATATTAATTTGAAATTTTATTATGAAGTATATAAATTTATATATAAGTTAGAGAATTAAAAATATGCCCACTTTTTCATACGAAAATACCCAAAACTCCAAACCGAATTAAATACGTTTAAAAATTGTTATTATTATTTATTTATTATAATTTTTTAATAAAATTTATATTTGAATGAATAAAACGAAAATGAATACCGATATATGTTTGAAATTTCAATATGTTATATATGATCTTGTCCACGAATCAGGGAGTTATAGAGATTCCAAACTTTCATTCAGAAATTAAGCTATTTTGAGATTTTAGAACAAAACATAAAAGTAAATTGTAATTTTTTTTAAATTGACCAAATTTAGAAAGAGCTTGGGACAGTTCTTTGCCCCGATTTCATCCAGATTTATTTTATACGCTTTATCGTTAAGACTTTTATGTAAAAGCATAAAAATAATTATACAGTTCAGATCAAAAAAAAAATGGTTTTGTAATGAAATGTTGACACTTAAAAAGCGAATACCAAAAAATCGATTTTTCAAAGTTCCAAATTCAGATTAAAATAATCTATTTAACAGATTCATATATTTATATGATAACACATGTAAGCATATTTTAAAAGAGATTCACAAGAACTATATATACAAAATTATATATTTCAATTCATTAATAGATTTTGGTGATTTTTAAATCAACATTTCCAAAAAATCGATTTGGAAACTCTGTTTATCGCAATCTTTACTGAGAAGTCGATAATTTTAATCCAAACAATTATTTTTTGAAAAAGTTGAGAGTGAACTTAAATTAAGGATAAAATGGACACATTTTTTCAGATTTTCTAAAAGTGATCACAAAATAAGCTTTTTTTTAAACTTAAATTTAGATACAGATTTTAAATCATGTTTCGTTTATTTTCAGTCAAAACTATCAATTTTCAAGAATCAAATCCCCATAATTTATATTATATTCCAACAAGTATCTCAAATTCGTTATAACCATCTATAATACGATCGTTCACTTAACAATTGTGTCAAATTTTCTCTTCAATCATTTATTCATCTCTCATTTCGTATGAATGAAGCGTTAAGAAGAAGATATTTTTTTATTTCTCAGTAGTAAAAGGATTTAAGTCTTTTATTTAAGTTATTTTTACAACAGTTGATTTTGTTAATAGTAAATTAGCACCTCCATGAAAAAATACTCTTTTATTTCTCTTCTTCTTTACAATAATTATTGTCTTTATATGATGAAAGTTTTGTTGAGGCATAAAATATTTATTCTTTTGAGGGACCTTTTAAAATATTTTGTATCTGGATGAATAAAAGTTTTTTGTAAAATGTTTATGAATTTGTTGTCTGTATTAAACATTTGGTTATTTGTATTATTTACTATTAAAAAAATATATGACTAAATTATCTCTATTTAATATAAACATTTATATTTTTTCTCTCTCTCTCCTCTCCTCTTCTCTTCTATTTTTATCATTTTATTTCTCTTTAATGCTAAAGTGTTTTTTTTAATATTGCACAGTGGGGCTTTACATGACGTTTAACACGCTGTGTAACTTAAAAATACAAATTTGAGTGTATGGACCCAATAGATCGTTCATGGATAGAGTTATGGGGCTTCAAAAAAGGGAATCTCAAAAAACTTTTAACCACGTGCCAAATGGTTCATTCGATTTCAATTTGTTTTTTAAGACCTTCATGTCTTTGAAGATATGCTTACATATGCCATTCATCTCTTATGGCATTTGAGTTATTTGTATTTGAATTTTCAGCTTTCTGAATTTTAAGATCTTGACATTTTAATTTATATCTGAAATTATTTAACCGATATTGTGCGTTTTGTTTATTTCGTAACAAAAAATGGTTTATACAAAAAATAAAGGTTGAGATCGATATCTTTACCAAGTCCAGGAATAAATTTTTTAATTAAAAAAATCAATTTTTCTTTCAAATTAATTTTTTTTCAAAGTTTTTCAAAAATTAAATTTTTCTTGAAAACATGTTTCAAAATTATATTTTTCTGAATGATGTCTTCCCATAAAAAGTTCCAATTAAAATTTTTTGAATAAAAAGCCAATAGAACCAAGTTTAGAATCCCTCTAAATCAACCTATTTCTTGACCAAATGTTTAATTTTAACCCTTGTATTTTCAAAACATCAAAACTAAACTTTTATATAAAATATGGGTTTCAAAACCCAAACATGTTCTAAATCCTTTGTTAAAGTCCTTATCAAAGTCCCCAAGAAATTTGGAACCAAATCCAAATAATCCTAATATTTTTTAAATAAAATTAAAAGGAAGCTTTCATGAAATCAATAATACTTTTACCTGTTTTATCTGAGATATTAAGACCTTTATATCTTGAAAATTTCAGTCCGATATCTTAAGTAATAAATATTTTAGGGCAATTCAAAAAATTTTTAAGTTCTCCAAAATTCAGTCCATTAGTTTTTAAGAATGCTATATTGGGTTGCGCCAAATTTTAAAAAGCTCTTACCACTTATATTCTGGAAGGAAGACTTATATCTTTCTTATCCTATAACCAAATATGTACCAATATTTCGAAATTAATTATGAATATTAAGGAGAGTAAGAAAAATAAGCCGAATTATTCGATAAAATAGATTTATAATGAAGAATTTTACAAGATTAATCCCTATTCCGGAAAGGGACTTTATTTGGAAGATATAGGAAAATATGGACCAAATTAATAATATAAATTTAAATCAGTTAGTAAAATTATTATGCCGAATTTCAATGGAATTGGTCCATATTTAAGAAGATTAAAAATTATTTCGGAAAGGGGACTTATGTCGAAGCTATTAAAAAATATAGACCGATATTTGACAAATTGTTAACATATACTTAAGTCAGTTGAAATATTCTTGTAAAAGTTTAATAGAATCGGTCCATATTTAAATGTTTTATAAACTAAAAACCCGATTCCAGAAATTAACCTTGTGTGAGAGTCAGGTCAAATAATGGCTCCAGTAAAAACTAATTTTTACATTTAATTGTATCAAAATAAATACAAAATAGATTTTGGGGTGTATCAAAATGTTGTTTTTTCTACTGACATGATTTTAAAGATCTTCGGTATGATCGTGAAATACATGCGGCTGTGCCCTTTGGATAAATTCTATTGAATTCAAATTAGTTTTCATTATAAATTTTAGAAAAGTTTTTATTCTGAAGTTTGAGATTGCCTCAGATATCGGTACATAATATTTTAATTACTGGTTTTAAATAGGAAAATGAAATGGAGGATAACAAAAATCCAGGCCAGATTTTCATTTGCATAGAATCAATAATGAGGACGTGAGAATAGATTTTTTTGAAAATAAATCTATAATATTTATAAATCTGTATCTTTTGATCGGATTTGCATGACATTCAACATAATTATAGTGGAGACATTATAACTTCGGTAGTTGAGACAAAGCTCCAATGGAGGAGTTTTAGGGACTCTTTCAATTTTTTAGAATGAGTGTCAGGTTTTTAAATTTCTTACCACCACTGGATTATCTATGGGTTCAGTTATCGATGTGTCCAGTGTTATATTTTTTCCACAAAAATTTTTTCTGCCCCACTGTGTATTGTAAATTTTTTTCCAGCTCTTTTGCTTTTATGTTTTATTGTAGCATAAATTGTTACGCATATGTGTAAGTATGTAGTTGTATTTGTGTATTGTGATTGTATTCCCAGTGATATTTTTTTTTATTAAAATTTTTATGATTTTATTACTGATTTTACAAAAAAAATATATATATGAACGATGAGTTTATCATATAAAATCATTATGATTCAGAAGTTTGATTTCTTTTATTAAAACATGTCATAAAATGTCGGTTATATCTTTTATGTTTTTTTCTTAAAAAAAATAAAAATTTTCCAATTCAATAAAAATTTTTATAGAAAATTAAAAAAAAATAACAGAAATTTTCAATTTTTTTTTAAATAATATTTTCTTTAAGTCAAAATCACTTCCTTGATTCGAACACTTTCATTCTGTATTTAATTAAAAACAAAAAGTTTTATCTGCCGAATCTTTAATACCCTCCACCACAAATGCGTGTGAAGTAAATACATCATGTCTCGTACATACACACTCACACAAACACTCGCATTCACAATATATGAAATAACACAGAACCACTTAATGAATCATAATAATGAAGTACATATAACTATATGTTACGGCAGAATTTCATACTAATTTGTCGATTTATAATTGATAAATTTACGAAAGTTCTTCACTTGAACTTGGAGGTTGCCTCAGATATTGGTCTATATTTTTTAATATATTAAACCGATTTGACTGATTTTAAATAGGAAATTTTTCAGGACTTTAAAAAATACTCAGGTCAAATTTCATTGAGCTCTATCAATTATTGTTGATGTGAGCGTAACAATATCAGACAGATGAACAGGCAGATAGTCAAACAGGCAGACAGACGGACATCGCTTAAATCGACTCAGATTTTAATTAAGGTTGTCTTAGATATCGGTCAATATCTTTTAATATACTAAAACGATTTTGCTGGGTTTAAATAGGAAATTCTTAGAACTGTAAGAAATATTGAGCCCAAATTTCATTGAGTTCTATCAATTATTGTGAATGTGGACAGACAGTCAGATAGTTAGACAGATGAACCGAATTTGATAATTTTTCGAATAACTCA
Source organism: Cochliomyia hominivorax (assembly GCA_004302925.2). NCBI lineage: Eukaryota > Metazoa > Arthropoda > Insecta > Diptera > Calliphoridae > Cochliomyia > Cochliomyia hominivorax. Next base: position 76,783,512 of record PYHX02000494.1, on the reverse strand, counting down.
ACTTAATCGACTCAGATATGTAAGAATATATATACATTATGGTGTTTGAGATGATTCCTTTTTAGCGTTATACAGGGATTGATAAAGTTAATATATCCTCTGCACTGCTTGTGATGGTGGAGGATATAAAAAATTAATCATTGAAATCCTCCTGAAATAATTGATTAATTTATATATTTTTTTCAATTCAACAATTGTAATTTACTCACTCACATTATTCTTTATCATTTAACTTCTGTTTATTTTTTTATATTCCACAGTCATTATTTAATCCTTAAAAAATAATCAACCATGATTTCCATTTCCCTTTTTCTGACACACACACGCACATATATATACATTGTCTCTCACACATATACACTATTAATTTTGCTGGTATTTTTCATTACACTTGTGCTGTTTTTTTTTCCATTTAAATAAATAAAAAAAATGAATAAAAAAATAATTTGTTACATGATAACAAGAAAATTAAAGTGTTACAACAACAAAGCTACATCAAAATGTTTAATACAACAACAACAAATATTGATCATAATATCCAAAAAAAGGGGTGTAATTGTAATAAAGTTTGACTTGACTTACAACCAACTAATTGAGTGTAAAAAAGTTGAAAGGGAATAGAACAACAACAAAAGAGCATCTGCAACAAAAAGATACAACGAACAATAACAACAAAGAGGAAAATATATAATTATAACACAGTTGATGATACCATTATGTGCTACTGCTTATTTATTTGTTGTTGTTATTGTGATAATAATCAGGGAAGACCAATCAGTACAAATACTGGGGCATTTTAGAAGTTTGTTTAAAATAACGAAGGCTGAGATTTTGGTAATTAAATTCTAATCCAGTACTCTCGACTCTGTAGCTATAGCTCAGATAATCCATCGCAAAGACTACCGGTCGATCTCTTTCGCACGACAACTTTTTGATCTCCCAAAATGTTCAAGTAGTTGAGAGAATTGAATTTCCTCTCCAGATTTTTTTCTTTAAAGATAAATGAAAAATGAGGGAATTGTAACATCCTCTACAGTCAAACTTCAAAAATCGATGTATATATCCTTTTTGAGGAACTCACATATGCAAAGATTTCATAGGAGTTGACTAAAACCTTTTAGTGGGCCTCCTAATCATTTTGTAAAGCCTCAGCTGTAATCACACAGTTATCACAATTACTCTCATTTAGGAACCTTTAAGATCTTCTGTGGGGAGTTGTAAATTTTTTGAGCGATTCCTTTATATATCTCTATCGAAAGTTATTCCATGCGTTAAAACTTACGCGATTTGCAAAAAAATCCCATGACAGAACGTGCCTATTGTCGCCTAAAAGAAGTGCCGATAACTGTAAAATATTTTAGATTTTGCTATCAACAAATTCTAATAAAATGGAAGATGCTCAATTCCATATTAAAGGAATCTGCTTATAGTTTCTCAGCCCTAAAGAGATTTAATGAGATTTAGGAAGCAATAGAATTGGAATTAGTAGTAGAAGTCGAAGAAGAAAATCAAGCTGCAGGTACTCCCTGCCCAACTGAACAGAACATTTTAGATATGACTCTTCCAAAACAAAATTGTTAATAAAGAATCGAAGGGTAATTTAATGACAATCAGGGAACAATAGAATGAAATTCCCAAGAATAATTTTAATCACATATTTAAGGTGGCAGGACAAATCCTTAAGATGGTTTACGTTGAGAACTTTGCGTTAATATTGCGTACTATGAAAGTGTGAGCGAAAATAATTTACCTTCTTTGAACCCCTGTATTGAGGAAGTGGTTGTGTGAGTCAGTATTCTCGTTCCTTAAAATTCTCTTCGAGATTTTTCGCGATCCGAATTTTATTAGCAGTGTGTGTGTGTGTGTGTGTGAAAACCTATATCTTCACAAGATCATTCCAATTATGCTGAGAAATTTGTAGAATAAGTAAACACTACTATTTTCGTGAGATGAATTATAGAATGCGGAATGATATGTCAGAGAAGGATTAACTTAGCTAGATTATCGTTGTTGTAGGCGATTCCAAAGGAAGTGTGTCAGATCCTAATTATTTCGGATTTTGATAAAGTAATTATAGATCCTTTGCATTATGCAATCTGAAAACAATCAATTCCGTTAGCTTGTAAGCTTTATATTGTAATGGTTTAATGAAAGTCCGACATATATTTGATTCCACCACTCGTGATAGGCGAAACATACAAATACTGTTGAACAATTTCGTTAACAACATCCGTCGGATGATCTGATCTTAAACATCTGAATATATGATGTCGTCTTTTACAACTTAAATAAAGAGGAATTTACATTACTAACTCATTACAGATTGGAATCCCTCAGGGAACTCAATGAGTGAGAGTCATTACCTTTGTTTGATCATATTTTTTTTGATCGATAATTAAACGACTTTGATTACACAAATTTGTTTTTTCATTTACAACTTTCCAAATCAGTATTGAGAGCGAAGGCTACAAAATGAGTATCAGTTAAATTCAGATATTGACAGAGAGAGAGCGACATGATATTTAATATCTTGGAAAGATCGAGTAGAAAATAAACAACAAAGTCAAGCATAAAAAACAAGATGCTGCTGATTTTTCAATAATGCGCAAAAAGTTGTTCCCCTCTGCACCCTTAGTCTATTTTGAAGTTATCAAAATATGTTTTGACAACTTTAAGCATTATAAAAAATGGCTTTTTTTCTTTTTTATACACAAGTGGTATAATTTTATGACTTAATAATAAAGATACCAGAACCAGAACCAGAAGCAGAACAAAACAAAATTTTTTTTAAAAATCCAAACAAAATAAGGGTTTGTTAAGGAATGATGAACAATTTCGTTGGCAAAAAAAAAAAAAAAACGTAAACAGAGAGTGAGTGAGTGGTTGGAGTTATTTTGACATCTCAAGGGAACAAACAAAAAAGTGAAGAGTAAATTTTTTCGCTATAATTTCTATTCATATATTTTTTGAACCTTTTTTTTTTCTTTTGATATTTTGACAATATGAAAACAATTTTCAGATGATTAATAAAAAAACAACAAATAACAACATCATTGAAGGTGTGAAACCCGGAAGGGGAGGAAGTTAAATTGTTGTTTATCTAAGGTTAACATGTGTTTTTAGATTTCCGTTGTTAAGCTTTTAGATTATCAACCAAAAACAAAAACAACAACAAAAAAGGAAATTTTCTATATGATTGTTTTTGTTTTTATGCGGGGCTACAGGTTTTCTAGTCCATAATTAATCATAAGGGATTATAAGTATTTCAATTATCCAGGGATGTTTGGGCGTAAAGACAGGCAGAAATATTACAACAATAACAAAAACTTGTTAATTGGAAAATTATGCGTAATTGTTTGTTTGTTGTTGATTTAATAAATCTGGGCGATTTCTTTCTTCTTCTTCTTCATTTTCTTGTTTGGATTTTTGTTAACACTCGACTGGATTTTCAAAAATTGTTTACAGAGATTTTTATTAAGAAGTCAGACATAATTTAATTTTAACCCATTTTTAATCTAAAGGATTTTTTATTTTCTCCTGCTCATGTTTAGGAATAAGTAAGTAAATATTTTCAAATCACGCCCTTTTAGGAACATTAACCATAAATAGAAGAAAAATACGAGGCTTTGACTAACTCATAGAAGGGATTTGACATTTTTACTAAATAAATGTTGAATCTTAAGAAAAAATTATATAAATCAAAATTTTGCAAAACTTCACAAATTAACCCCTTTTTTAGAAATAGTTCTTTTACTTTGGAAGTACTGAATATTTTTTAATAAAATTTTACAAAGACATTCTGGAAGTGTTTTGTGGATCAATTGCAGTCTCTTCTAGTAAATAAATGAGATACAAGACCTTTAAAATTTCTTATAGAAATTTAACAAAAATATACAATTTTTGGTGAAGTGAATCAAGTTCCTCACGATTTTTTAATTGTTTTCGCACAATCTTTTTATATGTATTATATATCATTGAAAAGGTAATTATCTGATAAATAATAATATGAAAAAATGAAGTATAAAATTTAAACTTTTTAAACAAAATTTTCAAAAACTCAAAAATTTTTATTTTCTTTTTATTTCAGAGAAAAATAGTTTAGTATTTGATTTTAAATAAAATCGTTATAAATAAAGTTATTATTAGAAAATTTGTCACAAAATACTTGATTTCCATTTTTAACCCCAAATACCAGAAATTTCCATTGCGGTAAAGTTTATAATAAAAATTGATTTATTTTTTCATTAAATTGGACTCAATGTCGTTATAGATGATTACAGATTTTGATATCTTTGGAAATGTAATAAACTGAAAAATAAAATAACAAATTCTACACTGAAAATTTCTTAATAATTTTGTTTTTTTTTAATCGAAAATCCCCAATTTTCTATAACAAAAATTTCCATTGAGAAAAATTTTATATTAAAAATAAAAAAATTTAATTAAAAAAATTTTATATTAACAATTAATATTTTTAAAAGATTTGGACTCAATGTCATTATGAACAGCATATGTTACACTTAAGGCCCTCGTTTATGATTTAAAAAATTTTTATTTAAAAATATTTGGTAGTTCCAACTGAGGCAACTAAAGCATTTTGGACCAAGGTGATCAACCTTGGAGGTGCTTCTGCTCGAGCTTTGAACCTGCTAAGAACTTATGTTTCACCCAATCAATTTAAAAACATATCAAGAATGTTCTTGTAAAATTTCATTTAGAAATATTTATTAGTTCCAAATTTACAAAATTAATTCCAAAGGCAAATTAAATGAAGACAGTTCATACAAAAAATAACTTTTTTCTGGCGGTTCACCTCTCAATCTCTTAACGTATTGGAAACTTGTGATTTTTCAAAGCAGTGAAATTTCATTTAAAATTATTCGGCAGTTTCAAATTTATGCCAATTAAAAACATTCATACCCGAGGGGACTAACTTTGGAGATTATCAGCCTTATCACCTGGCCCTACCATGAACTTGGAAACACTTCAAGAGTTGTCATATAAAATTTCACTAAAAAATATTCACCACTTCCTAAGGGACGGAATTATTTCCACTTTGCGCTTTTAAATACTTAAAAAAACTTCTGTCACACTTTGTAATCACAGAGATAAACCAAAATATTTATTACACAAATTGTAATCACATGTTGTCATCCTTTTGTATTTTTATAATTAAATAAGGATTTTTGTAAATCATTTTACTCATCCCCTTCGCCTTAGGAAACCCTTTTTTTAAATGCTAAAAAACGAGATTATCACATTGTGACAATATTAATGTCACAATGACAATATCACAAAATGACAACAGATGTGTTTACCTTTGAAGGCAAAGTGACTAGAAAACAAACAAACAAACAAACAAAAAAAACACATTAATAAATCAATAATAATTGTTTTGACAAAAATTATGAAAGATCATCTCTTTTCTAACTCTCCCTCTCTTTATCTGTTTATCTTTGAAAAATTAATTACTAATCACTTGAAGGTCATTACCTGGGGAGTATTTAGTGTGTGTGTGTGTGTATGTTTGTATCTTAATTTTAAAATAACTTTAAAAACATGTGGAGTTAAGGCACACTTTATCTATTAATGTCATTTGATCTCTAATGTGATCGACGCGTGTCACATTTCTCTCTATAACAGAGAGTAGACAAATAGAAACAAAAGGATTTTTGTTGCAAAATTTGATTTGATTTTTAAAGACATTAACCTTGATTTTGGCATCAAAACTATTCATTTTTTTGCTCGATCACTTTTGAACAACAGGAGGGGATTTTGTTTGTAACTAAACATCAACGATCAATTGAGCAAGAAAAATGGCAAAGAGAGTTTGCACACACAGCTCTTGGTTTGTATGACACACACGAAGAGATGTATTTTAAAAAACCGATCAGTGTTGTTAATTTGACGTGTTTTTTGCAAAGTAATTTATTATATTTGTTCTTATTTTTTTAAGTTTTGATCGCTAATGGCACTTAATGTTTGATATAACTTTTAATACACAGATTCCTATTTGAATGCAATGGATCTTTAAAATTCTCGGTGATTATGTAAGGAATCAGATTTTTTGGTTTTGACTTAATCGTTCAAACAACAATATTGTGTTTTAGTTTTTTAGCGTTATTTATAACGATCATTGATTAAAGTGCTTGTATTATCAAATCTCTATTTTTTGACGTATGAAGGAGTTAAAAGCTGATCCGAATTTCTAACATTTATTACTATCTGGATCTTGTCTTTGGAATATTAAGCAATATTCCAAAAAAAAAGCAATAAATCTGATCTTTAATTTGGAGGTTTGATGTTTTGCTTTGCATATTTCATTACATTTAATATGTTTTTAAAGATAAGACACTACTGGTCCCCCATTGCTGCTGTGGCTTATTGTATCTCCAATTGGCAATCATGCCACTTACAAGTATGCCCTAAAACGCCTTTTTTAAAATATAGAAATCCTTCTCTCCACACATCTACTTCACATAATAGTCCAACAAAATCAGTTCATACTTGAGGTTTTAATTACCATTTGAGCTTTATAGATATAAACATTACGCTCCCATAGGGTCCTCAAGTTGTTCACCCCGAAATAATTAAAAAAGATCCTGATTCATAAAGCCGTTTGCAATGAAAAGATTCTACTTATCGCCTATAAATAACCTTTGCTTTATGAATGGCTTAACCAGTGTCCCTGTTACTTTACTCTATGAAATTATCTTTTCATATATTTCAAGCGTTTTTTCTTTTTGAATATGTTGTTAACACTGTTCATTATGAAGATCCCTGTGTTGGTGCACAAAAGCAAGAGAGTTCGATCTTGTTAAACTCTCCCGTTGTTTTCGCCAATAAAATTCTCAGTTTGTTTTCAAATAAAAACAAAATCCTTTTTTATTTTAGACTTCAATGAAGGACAGTTTTATAGTTTTTAATGTCAAATTTGACAATTAATTGAAAAAAATTTGTCAATATTATTGTTAAAATATTTATCAATTTTAATTGGTCACAGTTTGCAACAATTTAAAAATATTAAAAGACAAACACGTGCCGGGCCGACGGTCTTTTTATTAGCAAGAAAAATATTTGACATTGAATTTTTGTAATGATTAAGAGTTCTTTTTTGAAAACAGCTGTCAAACAGGTTGACCTTTGACCTTAATACATATTATTTTTAATAAAATAAATTTTAAAAAAATATAAATTTTTATTTAAAGAAAATTTAATTTAATTATTCATGAACAATTGCCATCGGGTTGAACTTTGACCTTAATAATTTTTTATAATTTTAAGAGCGATTTAAATATCTCACTTGTTGGATTTTACAAGAGAAATTTGTCTGAAATTGTTTTAAGTTTTTGCTGAACTATTTAGAGCTCAAGATATGCGTTCGTTGGTATTTATGGTTTTATGGCGGGAGATTTTAATCGTTAATGGACTGAATCAGGTAGAAACAAAATTAAAATTTTCAAAAATTCCCAATTTTATAACTTTTTCAAAATTAAGAAAAACTAAATTGTTTTAAATATTGAAGGAAAAAATTTAATTATTTTCTATTAAATTTAACTCCCTGTTTTTTTAATTAAAAAGATTTTTGTTGATTTTTTTTTGTAAATTTCTTATTTTTATTAAATTAAATTTAAAATTTTGATTATTTTTTCAAAATCTCTTAAAACTAATTAATTATAAATTTGTCGTTTTTTTTTTAAATTTTTAAACTAAAAACTTAAAACTAAAAATAATTAAATTATTTACAAATATTTTTATAAATATTAACAATTATAAATATAAAAAAATTAATTTAATTTGTACAATTAATTTTTTTGTTTGTTTCAATTAATTGATTAATTAGCACCACAATCACAAAAAATGTTTGGTTTAGTTTTACAGCCACTGCAAGCAGTTGCTCTCTCATGATCTCTTCTCTCCTTAAGCTTCAGTCTTGTAGGGCTTGAATAGTTTGGGTTTTGGCTCAGAGGGTAAAGCAGTTTGTGGTGGTGGTGGAGACATGGAGGAGGCAGGACGTTTAATGGTTTGTTGGGAGGTGGGCATTAACAATCCAGAATTAGAGCTTAAATGCATGGAAGAGCTTGAGGCTTGAGATTCGTGATGGTTAGGTTGCAATAATGGCAGGGTAATGGGTTGCTGGAGACTGTTTCTTAAGGGGCTTAAACTACGATCAAATACTTTAGTATGATCCGAACCGGCGGGACTCAAAGACAAGGTGGAGGAGTGTGGTGATGAAGAAGATTGCAAGTCCAAGGGAGGAGTTTGTGTCTTATTGGCATAAGCTTGTGGTGGCATGGCGGCTCCTAACATAGAGGGATAAGCAGCAGCGGCGGCAGCGGCAGCCATAGGATTAGCAGACATATGAGGAGGCATAGCATGAGCCAAAGGATGAGCAGCTGGCTGAGGACGTTGAGGAATATGATAGGGATTGTAGCGATATTGACCATAAGGATTGTGACCGTGCACTGGCATAGAAGGCATGGCAGAGGCTAACATGGGATTGGCAGCAGCAGCGGGATAAGGAGGATAAGGCATACCCACACTATTGGCAGCAGCTTGCAAAATTGAAGCAGCGAAAGCGGGATCTGAATAGACGGCAGCATAAGGCCAGGCTACAGCAATGCGTTGGCGTTTATCCTTCATGCGACGGTTTTGGAACCACACTTTAATGGTGGACTCGGGCAAACCCAATTGGGCAGCCAATTCACAGCGACGGGGACGGGAAACATAGTTTTCCTTGTAGAATTCCTTTTCCAAACGGGCCAATTGATCACGTGTAAAAGCAGTACGATAACGGCGTACTGAGGGATCAGCAGGAATTTCACAGGAATTGTTGCGGCTGCCATTCAAAGAAGTATCAGGACTGGATAAGCATTCTAAAAAGGAAACAAAAGAAAATAGAAATTAATAAAATTGTTTTAAGGGGAATTCAACAAGGGAAAATGAAGAAGTTTTAATTTCTGAAAGAATTTAAACTTTTTGGGCTTGGAAAACTTACCGGTAGGGGAGGGTGGTGGAGTTTGAGGTTTGCCATATTGGCCAGTCATTAAATCCACTACTAAAGGTTTTTGATCGTTTGATTCATGATGCATATTATGATGATTTTCCATGGTGTATGATCTGTATCCTTGCATACTGATGTTTTTGATTTTACAAATTATTATTTGATTTTAATTAAAAATTTCTTTAAAACACTTTTTTCACGTTCTCTTTTTTCTCTCTTTCTCTTTATTTTAATATTTCTTTTCTTGAATAAAAGTTCCGTTAACAAAATCTTTTACTTGTTAAATTTCTATTTTATTATTTTCTTTTATTTTGTAATTTTGCTAAAATTAGCTGAAATGATGTTGCTTGTTGTGAAGCTACAACTCAAGTGTGACTTTCTCATCAACCCCTGGATGCTTTTATACTCATCACAAACGAAGTGAGAGGCTAAACGAAAGAAGTTAAAGGCGTGCTCTTTTAATGGGAAATTACCCTACAATTAACAAATTGTATACCTAACTTTATAATTGTGTATGTGTGTGTGTATGTGTATGTCTCTAATACACAAAACCACCAATAGCCAACAACAAATTTTTCAGAGAGGTATAGAAAAATACTTCCATCATCTTGTAAATAACTTAATATTCTCTTCTCAAAATTTAGAAACAAAAACAAAACTCTCTTTTTTAAATGAAGTGTAAATTTGAGAGAGCTATGGGTGGTAATTTACATTTAAACTCTCTTGTCCGTCTGTCTGGCTGTCAGTGTGTCTTATTTTTTTTCTTTTTTTTAATAAAAATACTCTTTTTCGTCCTGTCATTATGTTTAATATTCAATTGTTGTTGTTGTTGCAAAAGAAAAAAACTGCTGTTTCTCAATTATTTTGTACTAAACGCAGATGATAATGTGGCAATGACAGCGATTACGATGTCAGAACAATGGTTATAAAAAACCTCATACTCTCTTAATAATATTTTTGCTTCAGCCAACTAAGATTTTTAATAACGACTCAATTTCCGGGAAAAATAGTTTATGATCTTTTTTTTTCAAAAAATAAAGAAATAATAAATTTTACTTTTCAATAAATCATTGAAAATTAATTGATTTAATTAATAAAAATCTAATAATAAATTTAGATAAAAAATAATCTCTTAATTTTTGAAAGCTTTTCCTTAATAATTATCATACAAAGGGAGCGATCGCAAAAATTGTAACATATAAAAATATTTTTAAAATTGGAATTTGAAGAATTTTTTTAATATTTAGTGGAAACACGATTATTAACAAAAAAATTAGTAGACATAACAAATTAAAGACCTTTCAGATAAAACTCCCAATTTATGTTTTTCATTACCGTTCTAATTTCCTTGTTGTCCTAAAAGCTTGAAGGTACAAAAGATTTTAAAAAATTATAGAAAATATACACTGAAACAAATGTCGTCGGTAATATTAATGAAAAATTAATGAAAACTAATGAAAAAGGGTGTTAAATAAACAGGTTTTTATTCTAATTTACATTACATTTTTCTTTAAATTAAAGAATTTTCTTCAAATATACTAAACTAATATAATAAAAAAAAAAAAAATAGTTAAATTTGTTAAAAATTTCGTTAAAAAATTAAGTAAAAATATGTTAAATCAATAGATATTTAGTGAAAACGACAGTAACACATCGAAGTAAAATAACGCACAAATTTATTTAATTCTATATACTAAATTGAAGTTAATTGAATAAAAGTTTTATTAATTTAGCAATTTTTTTCGTCAAATAATTTTGTATATTTTCTTTGACATATTTAATGAAATATGACAATGAAAATGTAAACTAAATATAGATATATATACAGGAGGAAAATATTTTATAGAACATTCTAATTAACATGATTGAAATTAATGGAATTTATGCCAAATAAATTCATGAAAATGCAAATGGAAGATCAGCTGATCGATAAACCCGTAAGTAACTTTTCATCAGAAATACAGGTCGATTAGCTCACCACCGTCTTTTGACATTTCACTGTTTATCTATTATCTAAAACTAGCTTTACCAGGCGCTTTGCTGCACATGCATTCTCCGCAGTCCTAGATCTCGAAAATTCACAATCGAGTGTATTAAAGATGTTATTGGGACAAATTCTCGCTATCTATAGATATTCTATAATCAATATTTCTTTGAGGAAATCATTAGTACTGAATTTGAAAATCTCGCTATTACAGTTCTTAAGATATTCTACAATGAAAATACGTATTAATTTATTACAGTCTATTAACGTAATTCTTTCCTCAATTCTACTAAAATTAATTAATATTTATCAATGTTAAGAATTAATTTTTATTAATTTTAATAATTTATTATTCAAATTGAATATTATTTATTCAAATTAACCACATTTTCATTAAAGAATTATAATAGTCATATTGACGATTTTTCGTCAATTCGAAGAATTTAAATAAAAATTAACAAAAATTTTCGTTATGATAAATAAATGTTTCGTTGGCTGATATTTAATCTACTTTTCTTCAGTGTATGACCATAATATGATTATAATATAAAAGCTAAAAAACTAAGCAAAATAAAAAATGTTTATTTATATCCTCCAGGATATAAAAATAACAAAAAATATCCTTTCGTTTTCTAAAAATAAAATATATTTATGCATTATTCACAAAATAAATTCTGATAAAATTTCATTAAAAATATTTAATTTTTTTGCAAGGATATTAAATGAAAATATAATTTTTTAAAGGACATTATTTGTGTTATCTTTCAGTGTATTACAAATAAATAATTTTAACAAAATTTTACAGTATGACAAAATATATTATTTGATAATCAAATTGAAATTTTTAAGAAAAAATAGTAATAAAATGTCTTTTCAAAATTTTATCTTTTAATTTCATTGTCAATTTCAAATAAATTTATATTTGTTTTTATAATATTTTTTTTTCAAAAATACAAATAGGAAAAACTCTCCTTACAAAATTCCAAAATTTTATTAACTCTTCAAAAGGATAATTAAGAAAAATATTTTTTACGATGTTATTTATCTGGGGATTTATTCAAGTTATTAAAGATATAATATACCAAGATTTTAATCTTTGATTTGACATACATTCATTTTTTTAATTTCATAAATCCTTCAAATTGTTATCTTTCCATTTTGTTGTAAATTTTAAAATTTTAAGATTAATTTATATTTAACAAATATATGATTAAATTTAAATTATATTATTTACAATTTTCAGTGAAATTAAATAAATATACATTTTTGGAAAAGGATATTTTCTTTCTTATTAATTGATACCCATATTGTAATTTGTTCTTTACTTTTATTATTTTTATTATTTTTTTCGCAAATATACTTAACAAAATTTTGAATACTTTTTTGTCATTATCAGCTTTTAGTTAATTAAAAATTCCTCAAGCTAGAAAAAAATCTGGTAATAGAACTTCTTATAATTATTTTTTAAAATATCGATTTCAAAAACTTTAAAATATTTTCTCTAGTTTCTGTAGCATTTCAGAAAGGATCTTTTAAGGATTTTATATATTTTCAATCTGGTTTTGAATTAAATTTCTTCCACTAAATCTGACCATTTAGACCCGAAGTAACAAAACTGATTTTCTATATTCGAAGCTATTTTCAATATGTGCTCAACTTTCGTTATCTATTTATATGAAACATATTTTCCTGATTTTTAAAACTATTAATTTAACTATCTTGGTGGTCTGAACTTTTTCTTTAATTTTTTAATTTTTAATAATTTTATTATCAACTTTTAATCAAAATATCAACAAATCAATATGATTATTGAAATTATATTTTATTCCACAATAATCAAATCACAATAAAAATATATATTTAAAATAAAATCTCTAAAAATTTTAAAGTCATCATGTAATTTAAAATCTCTTTCCCCTCTCACTCCTTATGAATTTTTTTTAAATATGAGAGTAAATGTAACTGTAAACAAATAAAAAAACAACTAATTTCATATTCATAGCTCTTTATTATTAATACAAAAACAATAACATTCATGTTTCATTCTCCTCTCATTTACTTTCTCTCTACCACGAAAGAAAAAAGTATCCCCCACACATCATTATACACCATTTGTAGGAGTAAACAAACATGTATGCTCTCCATACGAAAACAACAACAACAATAACAACAACATCTGTAACACAAAACTGTAATAATTGTATTTATTATCATTTTTAACATTAAAACAAAGCAAAACAAAACAAAAACAACAAGAACATTAAGGGTGTGGTTGTTTTTCCTAACATGGTGTAGTTTTTATAAAGAGGGGAACAAATTTAGCTTTTTACTCTCTTTTTCTCTTGTTTTATTTTGGGAGATTTTACTAAAATAAATAAAAAATCTTAAACCAAAACCGGAAAAAGCAGCCATTATTATACCTTTTAGTAGGTTTTTAGTATAAAATTGTTTTATTCTCTTTCTCTCTACTCCACCATTATTTTTATAAATATATTTTTTAGGAAATTTGTTAGTGTGTGTGTGAGTGTGTCTGTGTTTAGTCTTCTGTTAAATGAAATTATTATGTTGTTGCCTTTTCCCCCTCCTGTTTTTCAAATTACAATTCATTCATTGTTTTTCCACTCATTTTATTTTATTATTAGATTTTTTGGTTTTATTCCTATAATTTGGCTTTTTATGGCATTTTAATATTAATAGTTTTTAGTGTTTTTGAGTGTGTGTTTATTTATTATATTCTCTACAAGATACACCTTTTAAAATATAAAGACTGAGATCGAAAAATCCTTAACACATGTTTTTCATCAAAATTTTTAATCCAAATATTATTATTATTATTATTTTATTTTTTTGATTAACTTACCTTTGTAACAAATGAATATATTATTTATCTGATTAAAATCAGAGTCCAGAAAAAATGTGTCTAAAAATTTTAAATATTTTCAATAAAACCCAACTTGGCCCTACAAAAAGTGGGCCAAGTGTTCGAAGGTCTGTCGTCAAACTGTTTCTAATATTGTTAAACAGTACCGGGAGAACTTGTCAGTTGATAGAAAACCTGGTAGAAGTTATGGTCCACAAAATGTATATTTAAAGCATTTTCCAAAGAACTTCTAACACAACCTGAGAATTGAGCTACTCAGACTATTTGGTACGAAAGGTAAAAGCTAATGCTGGCTTAAAAACATTTAGAGCTCAAATAAACCTCAGAGGAACGCTGTTAAAAAAATTTAGAGGCTAAAACAGAGCATAAAATGTTTTCTAAAAAAATATTCTTGCCGCATAATGGATGACGAAACGTATGTTATGGCAGATTTTTCGCAACTTCCTTGTTAAAAAATTGTATATCGTTAATGCTCGAGGAAATATTGAAGAATAACTTAGGACCTAAAAGCATTCAAAATTACCCAAAAAGATCCTTGTATCACAATTTATATGTAGTTGTATCAAAGGAGGCAATGAACTCCATAAATAGCGAATTTTTTACAGAAAATGTTGCTTACATTCGTAAGACTTCATAACTTGTTTATAGTCTGACTTGGCACCGTTAAAACTGCCCGGAGCTAACGGTAATGGAGAGAGCACAAAAGTAAGTGTGGTAGTTTTTCAACGGAGATGTTCTGGCAAAGTGACAGAAATCATATGAATGAAAGGGATTTTGAAAAATGTTCAAAATTTCATCATCAGTGATTAAAACTATAAAACTTTCTTTGTAAATTGTAGTAATAATTTTAGTGGTTTTGTTTTTAATAACGTATATGTATATATGTTAACAATTTTTCGATCTCACACCTTAATAAACTTTTTAAATTCAAGTTATATGTTTACTAAGTTAAATGTTTTTTTAAGAATTTGTTTATATTTTTAAAATGTTAATAAATTAAAGTTTTTTTAGTGGAAAATAGAGAAAAAAAACTATAAAACATAATTTAAAAGATTAACGATAACAAATTTATAATAAAAAGATATAAATCTTATAAAGGAACTGAAATTACCATAATTATATAGAATTCATGTTTTAAATCATTTTATATATACTGAAATTAAGAAAAGGTGAAAAAATCGATTTACATAAAAATACAGTGAAACGACAGTTTTTTCATTTTCGGTCAGATTTTTTGCAAATGATTTTTGAAAATATTAACATAACTTTTGAACCATTTGAAATATTTTTATAAAATTTACCAAAATTATAGCTGTGGTATTTTCGAATATATTTGGATAATTACAGGTCCCCCAGCCGGCCAGGAGGGGAGTCAGTGAGCTACCGAAATAGGCCATTACGGTTATGCTGATTTTTTGATGTTTCAACAAAATCTTATTTATGATAATAGAAAATAGAAATTTGTAATGGTCAAATGTATAGATTTTCTCATTTAGATTCAGAGATATTCAAATCGAAATAAATATTTAACCCATTTTTACTTTAATTTTTACTCTTTTTAAGAAAACAGGCTTAATAAAGGTCATAATTTTTTAAAATTATAATTCCAGATAATATTTCTCTAAGAATCTTATTTATATAAAAATCCGTTAGAAAGTTATATTTATCTGAAGTTAAAATTTTGAAAAATTCAAAATTTTTGTAATTTCTCAAAGGGCAAAGCTAGAATCATCCTTAAAATATCCTTAATATATAATTAAATATGTATGTAAGTGAACCAACCGAAATATTATTTTCTGCCGAACTGCCTTTACAATGAAAAGGTTATCATTTTAGTGAAAAAAGCAAAAATTTTTAAACATGATTTATACAGATTGGAATTTTGGGTATTTTGGTATGAAAAAATTGGATTCTTTTTTTTTTGTTTTGGCATCAAATGTCATTTCACTTTCATTTTCTTTAAAAATTTGGAATCTTTAAGTTAAATGTTTTCATAGATACTAAATACTTGTGTCAAAAGTTTATATCTTGACCGAAAATCAAATAAATGGCCCAATTTAGATTGTAACCGTTTAAGTTCCTGACCAGATAGGAAGTCGTTAAAAATTAGCTGGAAAGCACCTCATTTTTAACCATTTCATGATATATAAACGATTTAGATTTTAAGGGGTTTATTTAATGGCCTAATCCTCATGTAAAGGAATTTATTTGGAAACAATTCCGCTCTTCAGTCTTGCTGTCTACGGGAATCTTGCAATCTAAGCGTATAAACGATTAATAAATGAGTTGTCCGAGATACCCTTTATTTCTTCGTCCATGGACTCCTTATTGTGTTCAAACTTTCAAAGCTATAAAACCACACTCCTCTGCTAACTGTATGTAAAATTTTATATTAACGCCACTAGGCGATCTAAAGTTATAGATTTATTTCAAAAATTTATTTCAAATTAAAAATAAAACTTGCAGAAATCTATTAAAAATTTAATAGAGATAAACAATTTTAATTTAATTTTAAAAATATCGGTTTATCAGAAAAGCAAAGCATTAAACTGAATAATTAATCAAATTTCAGTTTTTAAACATTCAATATTTTTAAAAAATAATCAATACAATATTTAGAACTAGTAGACCCGGCAAACTTCATTTTGGCAAAACAACATTTTTAGAGTGTCAGAGGTTACAATTATATTTGCCCTAAGCAAATATATATGCTGCATTATCATACAATTTAAATAGATTATTAGCATTGTAAAACTGCTTTGTAGGGGGGAAAATTGTAAGACTCTCGCTGTTATAACTCTTTAGATATTCGATAATAAATTTTTGCTTTGTATGGGGGATACCCGCTCCCCAGTCCCAATACATTTGTCAAGTAAAACAGTTTCTTAAAGAGATAGTTGGGACAAAATTTGAGTACTCTTGCTTCCCATATTTTTTTACGTTTTGTCCAGTAAAACAGTTCCTTAAGGAAGTCGTTGGTACATAATATGAACACACGCGCCTTTCTTCAGATATTTGTTAAACAATATTTGCTCTGTATGGAGGGTACCCCTCCCCCTGGTCCTGTCGGAACTTTTTATAGTCTATGTTACATTCGGATTTCAGCAAATTTGCTTCAGTCGTTTTAAAGTCTATACGTTACATATATATATATATATATATATATATATATATATATATATATATATATATATATATATATATATATATATATATATATATATATATATATATATATATATATATATATATATATATATATAAGTATATATAAATACATACATACTTACTTACATATATACATACATACATACATACATACACACTTACATACATACACACATCTTATTTTATAAATATAGATTAAAAAATCACGAGGTCCTTGAAGCAATAGACGGCAGTACATGGAATATGGATAGAGAATACTTATCAGCTACATATAAAACGATTGGCCGATCAATGATCAATTACGCTGAGGAGTGAAGAAATATTCACAGTTGACAAAATACAAACTGCCTGCAACGGTCCTCAATACACCATCTAAATGAGACACGAAGATCTTCCTTCTAAGATGTCATCGGAGGCATCATTCTACCTTCAATATCATCCAATATGCATGTTAGAAATGATCAGTTTTTCACAAGAACCATATGATTGGGAATCGTATATGGCTGCTTTGAATAACATGCTCAGAGATGCCACATAATTTGCCGGTTCAAATTAACTACAAAAGTTGTACTTTTAAGTGATTATAAGTCTTAATCCCAAAGATCAAATTTTAATTTAATTAATAATAATCTCCGATTAGCTTAAGACATGATCTTGTCAAAATATTATTTACATAACCTTTTCTAATCCTGCTTCCGGTGCAATTTCCAAAAAAAAAAAAATTATCCTTCTTATCCTAATTAACATGTAATCATAATTAATTCCCAACAAATTCCCTCAATTCCCTTATAACACCCAAAAAAAGGCTTAAAACCAATAAATCAAAATCAAAAAAAATGTTTAAAGTTTCCACAATTTGACCTTTTTATTCACAATAACTTCACTCATAATAAAATTCAAAATTCTTCTAAACTAAAGTGTTGTTATTCTTGTTGTTCTTGTAAGGCTCAAATAAAGATTTAAATAATTTTAATAATCCTACAAAACATACCGCCTATAATTTTAACCATAAATAATATCCCTTTACTTAGAATACGATCATCAAAATGCGATCAATTCCAGAGAAAAACGGGAAAAATTGTAACAATTTTTCAACATTAACAGACAGAAGGACAGACATTATAGCGACGCGCAATGTGTAGCAATTGTAACTAGAATAACAATTTTTGGTAATATTAAATGTTGTTAATGTTGTTGTAATACAAAATATTCAAATTATAAAAATATTGAAATGAAAAAATTATTGTTCACTAAAAACCAAGGATTTTTCCAATGAAAAATTTTAATTATATGAGTTTACGAGGGATGGGTTGGGTTGGGTTGGGTTGATTAAATAGTTAAACCAGTTAAAAACCAAAGTAAAATATACACACCTACACATACATTTAAATATTCAAACATATTTATTTAATAAAAATAAACACAACAACAACTACAATAATAAGAATAACAACAAATATTGTTACAATAATAATTTTCATTATTATTTTCGAAATAATCAGACATTTAAATAGAGTTTAGTTGACAAACAATTATATTTTTATTTTTACACTTATAAATATCTATGTTTGTATGTATATGTGCATAAGAGTATATATTTGTTGTTGTTTATTCAATTGTAAAGTCATAAATGTGTAAATTGTGTGTTTCGAAAAGAGTAGAGGAAGATGTTTTTCGAAAACCCAAAAATAACTCTGTCGTTTAGTTAAGTAGTCATTGGTTAAAATTAACTGAGTTAAACACATACTAGAATTTTAAGTGATACAGTATTGGTTAAAAATATAGCACAATTATATGTTATTCAATTAATTTTAGATTATAAACAATGATTTCTATAATTTGAGTTTAATTTATTACAAAATCTATGTTTCTTTGAAATTTGTAGAATATCTCCAGAAGTTGGAAGTCAATTGTGATAATATCCTTAGTACCAACCCTAGTGATCATAGGATCATTCCCAGGAAATTTAAATCTTCATTCCAGAACGAACGGGGTCATTCTCGGCAAAATATTGTCAACCCAGTGATAGCTGTATTGATCGGAAGATTTTTCCACAAAAAATAACAATTAGATACAGGTAAACTGTTACAACAACATATGATCGTGTTGATATGCACAATACTAACGTTAGCGATCCTATTATCGCTTAGTGAAATTATTATGAAGTGAAATTACCCGAACCAAGGGATTACTCGCGATCTTTCTATCGACTTTTACTGTGAGAAAGAGAGAGATCCTTTCAGTAGCAGACACATCACATTTATTTATCTCACAAGAAGTTGCCGAAACCATCAAAGCTGCTAAATCATCCAAGTTGATTAACGTCCATCATCATGTTGAAGAAAGCGAGCGGTGGATTAAGTATCAGACACCAGAATTTAAACAATTTCACTAGGTAAACACTAGTGTAGACATGGTAGTCGGTGAGGTCCAAATTTCAACCGTTAACCAACTGAAGATAATTGAGGTTACATTTGATAGCTTTTAGCTCATGCCACTGTAAATATATGGACAAGATCCTCAAAGCACTATCTGCCAGCACCTGGGATATGGATAGCGAAACCTTATTAGATCCATGTAAAACGATTGGCCAGTCAGTGTGCTGCTCCATTCTCTTATCCTTCACTAGGATATGAGCGGTGGAGAAATATATAAAGTTGCCAAAACACAGGACTAAGAACCTTAACTGACTGTATACAAATGTCCTCAATACACCACCTGCATAATGCAACGAAGATCTTTCTTCTTGGATGCCATCGGTCATCTGTCATCTACCTAACTTTAATATCCAACAATTGTCTATCTCCTCGATATCTTTATTTTCCAAACATCCTTCAAAAGCTTTTCTAACGGCATCTAAATAATTTCCGAAATACATAAAAATATCAATTCAAGATTTTATACTTCTCATTATCTCAAACTAGTGCTCTCTAATTGCTCTCAACTATTTGAGCAGCCGGAAGGATAATAAAGTCTTTAACACACAAAACTCTATTAGTTGACAAATTATACGTTTTCGGCAGGTATAAACATTTCAAAGATGACAACCTTTTCTCCTTTTTAAACACTTTCGTTGTCATATCCGACAAATGACCAAAAATGATACTCTTTACTTTATTTACATGAACTGAGTAAAAACTGAGTTAAAGGACATGCACACACACACACAAACACACACCATACAAAAAGGGTATGAAAAACACACACAAAACGCCAAATAGAGTTAACTTAAAAGGACAAAGACAAAAGAAAAGAAGCAAGGCTTACTAAAATAGACACTAAGACAGACAGGAAGCACTACACCTTCACTATACAATATACAATAACTCACACATTGAAAATGAGAAGATTAAAATATAATAAAAACGGATTGTTTAGAACTGAGCAAAAAGGGATTAAAAGTTACCTCTCGGTTAATCCGTTTCCCATAAGCAGCGTTATTATTAGTTAATTTTCATCTTGTTGTTGTTAGAATTTCTATAGTTAGATTTTATTGCAACATCTTGAACAATCGATTACAATAACAAATATCATTTAGATTACGAAGGACATAATGCGGAACACAATAGAAATGTTTGCATTTCACTTTCGAAATGTAGAGCAATCAATTCAAAGTTTTAAGAATTTTATTGTTATAACAATGCGATGGGATGTAAAAACGGGCGAACGGACAGACGGAGAGACGGACGGATAACGACTTAACTCAACATGTTAAAGTAAATAAGCTAAAAATGGTTATAAATGACCCGACCACATTCTATCTCTCAATCACTGTGACATTTTTGTTGTTATTGTTTAACAAAACTCTATTGTTTTCCTTTTATAAATTTTGCTCTAATTCTTCTGATATTTATTTTACTAAAAGTAATCAGTTCATTTCATTTCATTTCAGTTCATTCTTGATCGTTATATTTAAATCAGGATTTTGTTTTAATTTTTATGACAGGATCTAAGTTATTGTCCTTTGTCATTGAGTCCAATCTATGACTGACTGACTGACTGACTGATGACTGACTAACACTAACTCTATTTTAGTTTTATATTCTAAAACTATTGCAAATAATTATTTGTTTGTTTAGTTTTGCTCTAATTTTACGTTAATCCCTTAGATTAACTTAAGATTAACTGAGTAAGAGATTAATTCTTCTTCATCTTTTTATATTTTGCATATCATATCAGTGTGTATGTATGTGTGTGGGTGTGAGTGAAAGAGAGATTATAGCAAGTTAAATCTGGATATTTAAATTAAGATATTGATCTGTATTTGATCCTGGTGATTTTCTCTCAAGGGAGAGTTGCAGAGGGCGTGTTAAGGTTTAACATAACTTGGTGGAGAGATTTAGCATAACTTGAACACGACTTGTTACAAAATATCGTCATTTAAGCTGGCTTAAGCATAACATTTGGCAAGATATTTTTAAGTAAATTTTAAATCCTTAACTTCCTAGATATGATCGCTTTATTAAAATGAACGTAAAGCTGGAAGGAGGAGGAATTTGTAAAATGTCTTAAAATAGATTTTTAGAAATTAATTTTTTTCATCAATTTCCTAATAAAGTCAACATACTTTAGCGAAAATGTTCTAATTAATTGATGTTCTAAACTCCTATAGTTTACAAGGTCCAAATGCCGAGGCATTCGAGTAAATAAAATCATCATTAAATAGATCGTGAAAACTAAACAACTTTCTAATACATTAATATATAAAATCCAAATATCGAGATAGAATGCATGAGATCATAATTAGTTAGATCGCTACCACTGATCTTCAAGTCTCCCAAATAGCATCTATAAATAAAAAGTATTTTTTAATGAAAATGTTATATTTTTCATAATCAAAACCCTTTTCCTCTTAATATACCGATTGCGAAATATTAGAGAGCGCAAGATCAACTTTAAAAGATGACAAATACTGAACAAATCTTCAAATATTATCACACAAATCTTCTCAGTGCAATCGATGAATAAAGGGGGAATTCTTGATTAATTTTCTTATAATCAGATCCCTTTGCTTTTAAAAATACCGATTGCAATATTTTGCTGTAAATGAGATCATGATGAAAATGATCGAGAACTGAATTATTTTAATCAACATGCGATTCGATATATATCTTCCTTTTAAACGATTAAAACATATTTGAAATTATGCTCATATAATTTTTAAAAATCATCATAATTTAGTTTGAATAAGTTTGAAATCTCTGGATATTAAAACGGCATTACGATCATATTTTTTCATAGTCTCAAGATTGTTGTCGATAAAAAGGTTAATCTAAATAAAGTGATCGTGGACAACATTTATACGATCATAAAGTTCTATTCTTTTTATAAAATACTGATCTCTAATAAGATCTTAATAACTTTATATTAAGACACGATCACGAACAGCTTCAAAAGTTCAAAAAAAAAAAAAAAAAAATTTGGGACATCAATAGATTACAATCTAGTAGAGAGCAATGCTCTTTGAAGAAATTGAGGCTAAAGTTAACAAGGTTGAGAGAAGACGTAGAATTATACACATGGGATAAGATTTTACACACTTACAAGGTTCAACTGACCCGAGATTTTACTGAACACTTCAAGTGTCATGAAAGCACATCGTACATAATCTGCTATTTTGTGAGCATCAGCAACATCGGGTAAATATGACGATCACTTTGACTTTATCTTTTCATGTTTACACACAAATCTTTTAATTGTTAACATGCGAAAGTTAAAAGTTCATCTCAAAATTCTTCGTTTATTCCCGAGAAAACCATTTGCAATCATATGATCTGGCGAACTACAAATCAAATTGCCTTTCATCGTATAAAGCTTTGACACAGAACCGATGCAAACTGTGCTGATAAAGCTTAACTAAGAAAAAGTCTTATTGAAACAGTCTAGCAGATCTTTTTAAGTCATTGGCTGATATCTCTTGAAATTTTTGAAATATCGAACTAGTTCCATTGGAAAAAAACGGCAAGGAAATGGGAAGGATTATTTAAAGAAAAATAAAGATCTTGATCCAAGTGAACAGAACTACTTGTAATTGGTTTCGATCTTAACGATCATCAAAAAGGCACTGAATTGAAAGTCATAAATCAAAGAACATTTATTTTATAGATGTTAAATATAAAGTTTTGGAAATAATAAAAAAATCAAAAATTTAGGTACTTAATTTAGTGATATTTTGTCCCTTATAAGTAACTGATCTGTATGATTATCAACTGATCCAAAAAGGTGCGATGCAAAATTATGTATTGAATTTGATTGAAGCTTCAGTTCTTTAACAATTAAAGAACGACCTAAGATACTTCAAAGTAATTTTAAGAAATGAACGCGGAATCAACCTCTTTAAATAACATTTCAATGAGAATTTATGTTCTACCAGCCAATCTCCCCAGATGGTTCTATATATAAGACTGACTTTGGCTGATCGAGATAGAAAGACAAAAATTATATGAGAATGAATATTTATTTTTTGTTTAGTTTTTTATCATATAATGATCCTCAAGAATTTAAAATATTCGTAGTTTCCACACGATCACTTTCTACAATTTCCCTTAATTACTTTTCAATCCCTTTCAATTACGCCATTTTTTTGTTCTACTTTCTTTTATGGCTCTTAACAGCCGTAATTATAATGGGTGATTTCCAACTTTTTATTGGTTCATAAAAAGATCGCTCGAACTTTAGGACGTATGCCAAACACCATTAAAAAAACAAATATTCACCTTTCCAATGAAAACGAGAAAAAAATTGTAACAAAACATGAAGAAGAAAAAAAAGCAAACGCAAAACCCAACATTTGTTTTTAACCTCAACTAAACTCTCTACACACTTCATGATCGCAACGAGTAGCGATCGTCAGACAAAAAATCTATATCACCTAATTATTTACTGTCATTGTTTACAAGTTGTTTTTGTGTTTTTTCTCTCTCTCTTTTTTGTTTGTTTAAAAATTTTTGTTTCTTTTTAGTGAAATGAAACAATTTTTTTCTGGTTTGTTTGTTATTTTTTTATGATCACTAAAAACACACGATCATTTTAGTGATTGGTGTTGTTGTTTTAAAGGAAAAAAATTTCCCGAGTAATAATCGTGCACTAATTATCACTTAAATACAGGTCATTTTTATGAAAATATATGAAAAATAAAATTGAGGGAAAAATATGAAAATAAAAATTATTTCAATTAACAAGGGAAAATACAACGATCATGAGAACAATGAGAGCGTTAAAACGACCTTGCTATTGTTTTTTTTTGCAGGAAATTATTTCTAAAAATTAGAACAGTTTTTTCCTGGTCTATGAGTGTTTGTGAGTTTACAAGATCGCGATCGTTTTTAGGTAGAAGATGACGATTTTTATTGGTTCATTTAAAAATCGTGGTCTCATAAAATTTATTAGAATAACGCGGAGGTTGTGTGTGTGTGTGTGTGCATTATTTTTTGTGTGCTTTGTGAAAAAAGATATTTTTGCTCTCGCTGCTCTCGTTGTATTAGGAAACTAGATCAGTTTTTTTGTTGCTCAAAAATATTGTTTTATATTTTTATGATCTTGTGTTCTAGTTTCCTTTTTGTCTTTTAAATATTTCGTTATGTTTTTGTGTTCTAGTTCTAGTTATTTGGACTAAATTGTCCTTTTTATGACTTTTTTGTTTCCTATATTTTTCTCTCTTTCGTTTGATGGTTGGTTGGATGGATGGGTGACCTCGCGTTTGTGTTTTGGTGATCGCATTAAAAATATGCTCATATTTTTATGCACTAATTTTTGTTTTGTCTTTTTTGTCCGTTTTTATTGAACATTTTCTATGGACCGTTTGTTTGTTTCGCGGAAATTGTCATGTCGTTTAAGGACCAAAACTATATCATGAAAGTAGATCAAGTTTTTTGTTACAATTTTATTGTTTTATATTATTTTTAGTCTTGAATTTGAAATTTTTGTCGGGGTTTTTGTCTTAATATTTTATGATCTGCATAAATAATAACAATAATTTTGTTTTTTCCCGGGAAAAATTTACTTTTGTAAAAACAGCTTGAAAATGCTCTAATTTTTTTACAAATATGATTTTTCCAAAAATATGCTGATCATTAAACTAAAGAAAAAGGTTCGTTCCTCTGCTTCTTTATTTCTTGATTTTCTTTAAATATTCAAATGACAAAAACAAAAAATACCTGTTAATTAAGCGTAAAATATTTATTTTATTCTAATTTTTTGTTGTTGTTGCATTATTGATCGTTGCCCTAGTTTTTCAAATTTCTTTGGAAATTGATCGGGCCCTTGTTTATGTGATCTTGCATTTAGGCCTTTTGAATGCAATTATTATTGGAAAATTTTAAATTCTCTAGAAATCGTGTTATTTAATTTATTTCTTCACTTTTAACTTTCCTCTTAATTTATTAAGTTATTTTTAACCCTTTTTGTCACTCCAAACTCATTTGTTTGTCACTTTCATAGTTTTTCGCTTTAATTTACTTTTGTGTTTAACTTTTGTAGCATTTAGAGATTTATGTCATCTTCAAACTCATTATCCTTGAGAGAAAGTATCCTCTTAACAAACGCCACAAATTGTTTATGGTTTAAAGTTGTGTGTTTTAAGGTTAAGACCTCATTAAAAGGATTCTTGGCGGGATATCAGAAATATATACATACATATGTAGGTACATTATATAATTAGAAGCCAAACAATTTAATTGTTATAGGGCTATAAGACGGGTTAGTTTAAACTTCTTATTCTCTATTTTAGCTCAGTTTTACATCAGTAATAGTTCAGTTCCACTTCAGTTCTAGTTCAGTTTTACTACAGTTGTTGTTCTTGTTCAGTTCTAGTTCTAGTTCTTGTTCATTTCTAGTTCCTGTTGAGTTCTAGTTCTTGTTCAGTTTTAGTTCTTGTTCTAATTCAGTTCTAGTTCAGTTTTACTTCAGTTCTTGTTCAGTTCTAATTCAGTTCTAGTTCAGTTAACTTCAGTTCGTGTTTAGTTTAAGTTCACTTTTAGTTCAGTTCTACTTCAGTTTCACTTCAGATTTACTTCAGTTCTTTTTCAGTTCTAAATCAGTTCAGTTCTGGTTCAGTTCTTGTTGAGTTGTACTTCAGTTCTAGTTCAGTTTAAGTTCAGTTCTAGTTTAGCTCATGTTCAGTTCTGCTTCAGTTCTAGGTCAGTTCTTATTCAGTTCTAGTTCAGTTTTACTTCAGTTCGTGTTTAGTTTAAGTTCACTTTTAGTTCTTGTTCAGTTCTATTTCAGTTCCACTTCAGATTTACTTCAGTTCTTTTTCAGTTCTAAATCAGTTCAGTTCTGGTTCAGTTCTTGTTGAGTTGTACTTCAGTTTTAGTTCAGTTTAAGTTCAGTTCTAGTTTAGCTCTTGTTCAGTTCTGCTTCAGTTTTAGTTTAGCTCTTGTTCTTGTTAAATTCTACTTCAGTTCTAGGTCAATTCTTATTCAGTTCTAGTTCAGTTTTACTTCAGTTCGTGTTTAGTTTAAGTTCACTTTTAGTTCAGTTCTTGTTCAGTTGTATTTCAGTTCCACTTCAGATTTACTTCTTTTTCAGTTCTGATTCAGTTCTTGTTGAGTTGTACTTCAGTTCTAGTTCAGTTTAAGTTCAGTTCTAGTTATATTCTACTTCAGTTCTAGGTCAGTTCTTGTTCAGTTCTAGTTTACTTCTAGTTCATTCTAAAGCACCTTGTTTTATTAAAAAATTTAACTGCGGATTAGATCAGGGGGAAGAAGTAGAGATGTCTCTCTACGATGAAAGTACAAATTACTGAATATTTTGAAAACGACAGCGAGAAACTTACAATATTGTAAAAATCACTTTAATTTAAAAATATTTTCATTTTCATTACTGATATTCAATAAATAAAATATTGCATCAATACAAGTGTAATGATTTTTATTTTGAAAATCACTTCTTGCTTTCAATGATCCAAAGGGAACATATGAAAGCAAGAAGGATCCATATTTCTATAAATCAAAATGATTTATTGAAATATGGATCCTATGTGGAACAACATATTTTTTATACCAAAAATTATATTGTTTGTCATAATTCATTAATTTTGACATCAGCTTAAGGCAGTTCTTGGAAATTTATGAGACAAAATATGCTTAATCTGAGATCAATTCACTAAATTGTCATCACTTTTCAATTCAATTCAAATATTTTTATTTGAAATTCGTTTATAAACACAAATGGCTGTTGTTCAAATAAAAAGAAGCTTAATATGTGATCACATTAGTTTCCTTTCCATTTTGATGATATTTCGGCTGTAACTTCTTAAATAAAAAAGTGAACTCAATCGGTGATCACTTTTAATTTCTAACCAAAATTCAATACTTTCGTATTTATTTTAAAACTACAGATCATTTCATTTTAAACGATCAGTTATTGATGATTACACAAATTAAATAATATTCTATAAAAAGAAGAAAATATTTAATTAAAAACGAAAATGTGATCACAATTCTTCAAAAATAATTTTAAAACTCAAATGAGTTTATTTTTTGATCACTTTATTTATTTTTAATAATTTAAATTTCTTAAATAACATCTCATTGATCATTTCACGAAAGTTCAGTATTTTTATAAAAAGCGGTTTAAAAACTAAAATGTGCTGTAATTTCTAAAATAACGATCCAATTGAGAAAATAAGCTTTATCTGTGATCACTTTTAGTTTTTATCGAATTGCAATACTTTTCATAAAAATTCAATATTTTTCATCAAAATTCGTTTACAAACTAAAATGTACTGTATTTTCTAAAATAACGATCCAATTGAGAAAATAAGCTTTATCTGTGATCACAAATTTTCAAAATTTTTCATCCAAATTCATTATTTTCAATAAAATTCGTTGAAAAATTTGAAAACTAAATTGACTGTAGTTATAATACAACGATAATAAGATTAATCTGTGATCACAACCAATTTTCATAAAAATCTAAATTTGTTATTGGAAAATTCCATAATTTTCATAGAAAATCGTTTGAAAACTAAAATAGGCTGTATTTACTTTAATAATACCCCCAATAGAAAAAAGCTTAATCTGTGAGAACTTTTAGTTTTCAGCAGTTAACATGGACTGTAGTTATTAAAATAACGCTACATTGAGAAAATAGCTCGATCTGTTAGATTTATATATAAAAAGAAGTAAGAATTTATTTTCGATCAAGCCCGACTATTTAATACCCTACACCACATTGTTGATTATAGGTGGTAGCTACAAAAAATTAATGAACCACCCTCGTATAAAGGCATTTTTTATTTATGCTTAAGAGTACAATATATTATACTGGTACTAATATCCAAGTGGGGGAAGTACATTCTAAATGGATTCTTTTTCTATAGGCGTTACATGGGAGCTAAAAGAAACTATGGACAGACCCTCGTAAGATTTCACACATAAATTTTCGCTTATATTATATTTAACTATATTTAACTTATTCTTATTACAATATCAACGTTTTTGTGAGATTTAAGCCCTTCAAAGTGAAATTTGGAAGGGGGTTTCAATGGGATCTATAAGAAATAATTAACCGATCCTCGTAAATTTTGGCACATCATTTTAGAATATCATTAAACTAATTTGTGTTATATTTCATTAAAATCGCTTTATATTTAAGAACAACATTTGTATGGGGGCTAAGTGAAATTTTCGACTCAGAAAACGATCCTGAGTCCAATGGTATACTTAAAAGTGGTGGCAGCACAATTTTTTCTGCTCATTACAATTTTTATACAAACGCACTGTACCCCAACTACCTATTTTGGTGTAGGGTATAATGAATTTGTGTATGTTGGTTTGTTTATTTATTTGTTTGGGACTTATAGACAACTTAACTAGTGGACCGACTTTTAATATAGGGTATAAAAGAAATTGGTAGGGTCAGGAGGAGAGGTAACCCCCCCTTTACCCCCTAAAAAATATTATATTGAAAACATTAATTAGTCCAAATAACTTTCTCAAGAAAATGTTATAATGAACAAAAGGGGGAAAGTACCCCCTTACAAAGACAATATTAATTTCCAAATATTTTAAAAAGTATTAAATCGAAAGTTTTAGAATTTAGTTCCAATAACTTTCTCAAAGAACTATTTCACTTAGCAAAATGTGTGAACAGATAGCATCAGGGGAAGTGGTACCCCCCATACAATGCATACATTACTTATCGAATATCTAAGGAACTATTGAAGTGAAAGTATCTCAGTAATTTCTCAAGTAACATTTTTAGTGCACTAAATGTAGGACTAATAGAATCACGGGGAGAGATTGGCTCCATACAGTGCAAGTGTCTTTTTCTCGGTTTTTGTTCAGCTTTCCCAAAGAGGTTTTACTGAAAAAAATCTGAATGGAATGGTCTGAGGTGAGATGTATTTTCTATATAAAACAGATATTTATAATCGTATATCTGTGGAACTGTCTTTCAATTTAGAAAAATATCCGTTCATTAATTTTTTAATGATAAATCGAGCTTTATGAAATTTTTTCCGGATCGAGGACGGTGGATGATTTTCGTGCAGCAAAGCGCACGGGGTAAAAGCTAGTTTTTTATAATTAATAAAATAAGCTTAATTTGTGATCACTATAAGAAAGAACTAATCTAATAAACCTTTAAATTTTTATAAGATAAAAAAATACGCATAACAAATAATTTCCTGAATTCCAACAGTTTCAAAAAAAAAAAAAAAAAAAGAGCGTCACTGCTCTCATTATAGTTTCATCATCAAAAATAATCATTTCTAAAAAAAGACGACAAAATTCCAAACTCAGTTTCACAAATTAAAGAAAATCATGTTGACAATTTAACTTAACAAAAAAAATTCTAGTACAAAATGGTTGACTATTTAACACATAATAATTTTTAACTTAAAACAACAAAAGATCCTGCAAATAACAACAAAAACGACAAAATGTTCTCAACTAGAAAATATAATTTTTAAAAATTATAGCAAAATTAGAGAAAACACATTAAAAAAGGTATAAAATTAAAAACCAAAAAATAAGAGAGAAAGAATTTGATAATTTGTTATAATTGACATGTTTACCAAGAGGGAGAGAGAGAGGAAGAAAGAGAGAGATAGTTAAACACAGCAGTTAGTCAAAGAGATCCTGTTGATAAATACAACACCTACACAATAACAACAACTATGAAAAAATATATATATTACAAGTAAATTAAAGGAAAAGGAAACTCCTAAATTGTAACGTCAAGATGAGAAAAAAATTAACAAACAAACACACACACATACACACAACTGAAGAAAAAAATAAATAAACTCAGAAAGTGAAGAGAAAAAGAAACACAATTGTTTACACAGCAAAAAGCGTAACAACTCAATTAACTAAAAGATGTATGTAAATGTATGATGTTGTTGTTGCTTGTTGTTTGTCTCTCTATTTTTAAATATCGTCACTGTCACTATTGTTGGTATAAAGATGGCACCCTGATGTTTTGTTGCTCTAGCAAAGACGCGATTTGGGTTTTGACAAATTTGTTCTGCTTGCAAAAACAGGAGTAATAAACCAAAATATTATGAAAACTCCTGCTGTTCATCCAACCTGCTGAGTTCTACGATTTTCTGTGGTCGATCCACGGCGAGATGAAAAGTTTCTTAACAAATACGAACTGAAAATGAAGAGAGTAAGAGATACAAATGTTTTTCTTTTTTTTTTTTTTAAGTTTGAGTTGTTGTGTGTTGTGTGTGGTGACGCTACTGCTACCATTTCTTGTGGATTTCCAACAGTGCAATGGTATTTCTTTTTTGCCTATTCCCTTATTTTCTTTGATGCGATCTTTGTAAATGTTGTTTTATTTTAGCTGCTATTCGGTTGGATCTTGCTGAGCATTGCAAAAATATAAACACTATGTTTCTTTCCGATGTTTTTGTCACACAATTTGCAATGCTCTCCCAGAGGTCTCTCTATACACTTTTTTTGAAGATTTTCCTTCTTTGGAGAGCAATTTTCTATGACATTTTGTTGGTTGATATTGTTGTCCGTCGGTGTCTCTTAACAAATGAAATGAGAAAGAAATGTTTGTGGTTATTTGCGTTGACTGTTTCTAAATATTTACCACGAAAGATTTTCTACGCTTGGAGGGCAGAACTAAAACGTTGACAAAACATTGCCTCTAACCACCAGGGAACACATTGTTGCGACAAGAGCTACAAAGACAAATCTGAAAATAGATGGAATAGAAGCTAAAAATTAGAAAAAAAAAACCACCATAGCAATGCAACCGATCGACCATATCAAACGAAATTGACTACTTTTTATTTCAAGGCAGAACAAGTCCAACGATCAGTCAATTTTGGAAGTTTGGTAAGTTAAGATGTGATTGCTAGAATTATTTCTTTTAATAATTTTTAATAAAGAAATTTATTATTTTAAATATCTGAACAGTTTTCAAAAATTTCAAGAGATCAGTTAAATGTCTCATTTCCAATTTTTATTAAATCAATTTTAAGCAAATCGCCTTTTTTGTGAGTAAATAATTACTTTTCCATTACAACAAAGATCCATTATTGATTAACATTCTTTTGATAACTGAATCGCTCTAAACATCAGTTTGTTAATTCAGATTTAATACAGGATGGAGTACATTACTCTTTTTTAAAAATAAATGAATTTCATGATCACTTTTGAATCGTATCAAAGATCAGTTCAAAGATCAAAATTTAGTTAAGGATTCAGTTTGAATTTACTCCCTTTTTCTGGAGTAAATAAGCTAGTTTTTGATCACTTTTGAAACGCAATAAAGATCAGTTTATTAATTCAGTTTTTATTTGGAATGAAACTCACTTTAAAAAAATTAAATTATTACACTAATTCGAAGTTACGATTTTCTGAGTTTATAAGCTCATTTCATGATCTCTGTTTAATTACATCAAAATCAATTTTTTTCATTATTTAACAATTGGATCTATAGCACCTCTTCAAAAAGAAGTGAGTATAATGATCACTTTAAAAAAATAACTAGTAGAGCGAACCAATTTGAAATAATTTGCATTTTCGATTAAAAAAGCTCGTTTTTGATCACTTTTGAATCGCACCATAGATCTGCTTATTGATCCAGATTTTGTGCAGAATTAGGACCATTACGCCTTTTGAAAATTAAGTGAATTACATGATCACTTTACAAAATTAAATAATTGAAGTTATCATTTTTTGAGTAAATAAGATCATTTCATGATCACTTTTCAATTACATCCAAATTTAAAATCATTGTAAAAATTTCATTAGAAACTGAGATTTTTTTAAAGATTCATTATTGAACAAATTTTTTCTAATTTTTTATCAACAACTTTTGAAAAATAAGTAATCGTGAAGATCACTTTAAAAGTTAAGTAGTTTTGCTAAACAATATGAAATAACTTAACATATTATGATCACTTTTTCCATCAAGCCAAAAATTAATTTACTACCCAGACTTCGATTAGTTCTAAAATCAATTTGAAGGTATCTGAATTAATATTTTTCCACGATCTCTTTCTGTAGTGAAGAGTTTTTTGTATCAAATTTCGTTGAGATTTTGATCTAAAATCACATTTTATTTTTATGAAAACTTAATAATTTTTAAAATTATAAACCAAAAATTGTAATAGAAAATCTTTTGAAATAAACTTAAGTTTCCAAATTAATGCTCCAAATGGGAAAATAAGTTAATTTCGTGATCACTTTTTTATTAAAATTAAATTTTACAAAAATTCGTTTAAAAACTGAAATTGGATGTGATTTTTGAAAAATGTTCCAATTAAAAAATTAGCTTAATCTGTGATCACTTTAAATGTTCAACAAAATTCAATATTTTTCATAATAATTAAAATGAAAAAACCTAAAATGGGCTTTTTCAATATTTTTCATGAAATTTCGTTAAAAGAAACTATAATGAGTTGTAATTTCTTATATAACACTCTAATCGAGAAAATAGGCTTAATCTGTGCAGTTGCAGTTTTTATTAAATTCAACGTTTAAAAAAATCGTTCAAAAAGTAAAATGGTTTGCAGCTATTGAAAAGGGAGCTTTAATTGCGCATGTAAGATCTAATTTTTAACCTATTTTAATTTTATCAATTTAAATTCAGTATTTTACATTAAAACTCGTTATTAACTTTTTAGTTCTTTTTAACGTTTTTATATAAAGATAATTTTATTTTGATAAAATTGAATAATCAGAGAGCATATTTTTGATTTCCTTTTCCTGTTATATGTGCATTTCTCCGACACTGAACATATCGCCTCAGAAAATAAAAATGTTAGTATGGCAATGTACTTTACACAGAGTTGTATTTGACATTTATTTCTCAGTAACTAAAAACGTATTCCAGTAAAGTACCGCCGTCAATATTTACCTCTCGCCTTTGCTATCTGTCATCAACCTGTATTATTTACGTGTCACAGTTTAAAGAAAGGAAATTTTATAAAATTTCTTTTCGAATTTTGTTTAATAAAACAATTATTAGAGAACAAAATATTTCCTTAAAATGGTAGATGAATGCACCAAGAAAACCCTGAGCAGTTTACCACTACTGCAAACTAGAGCCAGTCCTCGTGACAAAGACATTTGGGTGCAACGTTTGAAAGAGGAATATCAAGCTTTAATTAAGGTGATTTTTTCATTTTAAAATAAATTTATAAACAATAGTATTAATAATAACTTCCCTTTAGTATGTTCAAAACAATAAAGAATCTGGCACAGATTGGTTTCGTTTGGAATCGAATAAGGAAGGTACCAAATGGTTTGGAAAATGTTGGTACATGCATAATTTACTAAAATATGAATTTGATGTGGAGTTTGATGTAAGTTTTAATCAGTAGTTGCTATTACATTCATTAATTTATGTGTTAAATTTTAGATACCTGTTACGTATCCGGCTACAGCTCCTGAAATTGCTTTGCCAGAATTAGATGGTAAAACGGCAAAAATGTATCGTGGTGGTAAAATTTGTTTAACCGATCATTTTAAACCTCTATGGGCTAGGAATGTACCCAAATTCGGTATTGCCCATGCAATGGCTTTAGGAGTAAGTGAGAATTTTATTTAAAATTGGACATTTATATGCGAGATTAATATACAGAAAATAGATCCATAATTGGGACTGAATACAAATTTAATGGATACTATAGAGACCCTACAGACTATATGTTGATTTACTAGAGAGTTGACTATAGAAAAACTAAAGTGTTGATTATAGTCTATTGTATTTGACTATAGGCTGGATATAAAATATAGGCACACTAAAATTTCGACTGTATACAGTTTATGGAGTTTTCTATGGCATATTCAAAGTATAGGCAATATACTTTATATTGCCGACTAAACAATTTATAGTGTTAATTATATAAGGATTGATATCTTAAAATTCTTTATATAGGTTTCATCATACCTTATGCAGCAAAAATATTTATTGAAAAACTTTACTTCAATTTCCGCGTTCTAATTGGCTTAATTTAGAAGCGTTCCTGTCAGGAACATTTTAATACTTGAATGTGAGCTAACGAGATGTGTTTGTAGCTCTTTTGAAAATGCTTTATATTTTTTTGGCTTTAAAAACATCATTCCTTCTACCTAAACCAAGTTTTTTTCATCAACGGACAAGTACTCCCGGTACCATTTAGTAACATTTGATACATTTTGACGGTAGACCTTTGAATTTCGGTTCAACTTTTTGTAGTGCCAAGTTGGGTTTTGTTGAAAATGTTTAATAATTTGGGTGCACAATTTTTTTCTGGTCTCTCATTTTAATTACGTTAACATTAAATTGACTTCTTTCACATTAAATATAGTAAAAGACACGTTTTGCAAAAGTTTTAATGTAAAGCGTGTGTTAGGAATTTTTCGATCACATTCCTTAAAAACTTTAGTGTCAACAATCGGCAGATTATAATATCAATTGTAAACAGACTTAAGTTTATTTTTTAGACAGGTTATAGTTGCCGTTGTTATAATAGTTTATCTATATCTGGTTGGTTTTTCATAAAAAAAAAATTGTTGATACGAGGCAGAAAATAGTGTTAGCATTAATATTTTTGATTTGGGATATACAAACTTTTGTTTGTATATATCTAGCGATAGATATAGGCATGTCGAATATCCATAGATTAAATAGAGAAATTATAGTGATGACTATAAACTTATTGTAAGTTATAATGGCTTTCACAGAGCTAAAAGTGTAGACTGTAGACAGATTGTAGTGTCAACTATAGATAGATTGTAGTTCAAATTGTAACAATTTATAATGTTGATTGTATACAAACTATAGTATTACCATTTGACAGACAATAGTGTCGACTATAGTTAGTTTACAAATATAAACGGATTATAGTGTCAACTATAGAAAGGCTGTAGTATCGATTATGTACAAATTATAGTATTGTCTATGTATTGAATTTAGAGTCGACTATAAACAGACTATAGTGTCAAGTATAGAAAGACATATTGTCTCAACCACATAGAGAATATAGTGCCGACTATAGACTGACTATAGCTTCGACTTTAGATTTAGATAATTAATTCTGTTTTTTATTTCTTTTTTTTTTCAGTTGGCCCCCTGGTTGGCAGTTGAAATTCCTGATCTAATAGAAAAGGGTATCATTACCTATAAGGAAAAGTAGTTAAATGTTTAAAAGAAAATACGTTTTGTGTTAACCTTTTATAGGTTTTTTGCTTCTGTTTTTTATTTTACAATTAAATGTTTTTTTTTTCTTCTTTTTCATGTATTTTTCTTATTCCGTTTTCTTGCTTTTCTTTTATAATTTTGTAAATTTCTTTTTTTAGAATTAAGAATTGATCAAAAATAAATAAAAAAGTATATATTTTATACATTTTATTATTGAAATATATTAAAGATATAAAACAATGTTTTTTAATATTCATCCAAGCTTTAGGCTTTTTGTTTTTATAAAAAATGAAATAAAAATAAAACTTAACAAATTTCCTCAATAATAAAAGAAAACGACTCCTGTTTTATAATAAATTAAGGAGAAGAAAACTATACAAAAAATATATATTTTCAATATCAATAAACTTCAGTGCTTGGCAGTTTAGTAAAAATATTAATAAAAGAAGAAGAAATCAAAAGAATGAAAAAGTTTAGTACAATTAAAAAAGGAAGAGAGAAAAATGTTTAGTTGGTTTATTTAGAAAAAAAAATAATTTAATTGGCATTTGAAGTAATTGAACGACTGCAAATTGTTAAAGAAAATTTTATAAAAGTTGAGTTTTTTTCTGTTATAATACATCAATTATACACCTGTAATAATGAATACATAAAATAATTATTAATTTCTTTAAGTGTATTATTTTAAATAAAAATTTACCATAAATTATTTTATTTCAAACTATTTTTAACATTTTCGGTTTGACTATTTCTTTTTTTTTTGCAGTTTTTTGTTCAGTTTTTGTTTAATTCAATGTGTGTTTGTGGTTTGTTTTACTTAAAATTTAATTATTTATTTTTAGTATCAGTTTTTCATATTTTTAATTTTTTGGTATTAAGAACATTAATTATCTTTCTTTTTTAATCCTTAATATTTTATAAATATTAAGGATTTTTTGTTATTTAATATTTAATAATTTAAAATAATTAAAAAAAAATATTTGAAAAAAATAAATGTTTTTTTTCTAAAATTAATCAACAAAAAAGAATTTTAAAAAATAATATGAGAAAAAAATTAAGTCAAGTTATAACTAAATAGGGAATGAATTATTAAAAAAGAGATAAAGAGGGGAACAAAAAAAAAGATTTGGATTTTTATTTTCGTTAACCATTTTCATTTAGTAAAACTTATTTCTTTTAGAAAATAAAATATGTAATAAATTTTTGTTAAAATACGGCAACCGAGAAAGCATATTTGGAAGAGAATTTCAAAGTTAAAAAGTTATGTGCGTCACAGTAATAACAAATTGGTCATCAATCATCCTAAACATTTGCATAATGGAAATCTGTAAGGAGAAGAAAGATAATAAACATTTAAAAAACAAATCTTTGAAATAAAAACAAGTAAGAGTATAAAAGTTAACAAAAACGATATAAGAAGTGAGATCGAAAAATTCTTAACATGAATATATGCTAATAAACTTACATTTTTTATTTAATTTCATTTAATGGAAATTATTATTACAATTTTATTTTCTTTTGAACCTACTTAGGAAACCCTTCCATTAACGTTTTTATAGAGCTTATTGTGACTTTGCTCCAGCTGTTAGTCCATCCCCTACACTAAACTTTTTTGTGCTTTGTTTTTGGCCTCCAAATTTCTAGTAGCATTCCTTTTAGAAACTTTTTGAGTAGATATAGAAAATACTTAGCTTAAATTTCATTGAGCTACGTCCGTCTAATGGAACTAAATCGACTCAGATTTTGATTTGATTGAAGAATATATATACATTATGGGGCCTGAGATAATTTCTTTTTAGTGTTACATACGGAATGACAAAGTTAATATATCCTCTCACCACTTGTGGTTGTGGAGGGTATAAAAAAATAATAAAACTGTTTCAAACCTGGAAAGATACCTAATACTCCCCTGACCAGCTGTGGGAGTGTAATTCTATAAGTGAACTCTTAAAAATGTTTATTAAAATTTAAATAATTTATTTTTATATAAAAAAATCAATTTAAACTTACTCCTTTATTTCACTGTTGATGTTGATTTTGGGGTGTTGTCTGTTGTTGCTGTTGCTGAGTTGATTGTTTCCAATTATCATTCCAAATTGAACTTAAACCACCAAATAAGTTAAACATGGGCATATTATCACGATCTGGAGCTGTTTGTTGTGTTAAACTATTCGATGACACAGTAGACGATGACACGGCGTCATTAAAACCTGAAGCCAATTGTGCAGAAGAAACATTAACAGCAGCAGAAACTGCTGATCCAGCTGAAGATGACGTTAGAGTTGAATGGCTGTTCATAGATGTTGTCAAATTACCACCAATAAGAAAATTTTGTTCTAAACCAGGTGGTGGACGAACTAGACCAATATTATTAGAGGAGGTTGTTGTGGAATTTGGTGTTAAACTCCAAGTGGAATTTTGAGCTTGTGGTGTATGACCAAATATAGAGGAAGTTGTAGTCGAATTATGATGAATACTATTAGCTGATGAACCATTTCCCAAAATAGGACTCCAGAGGGGTGAAGATAGATTTGACCAATTGTTGTTTAAAACATTTGAATTGAGATATTGGGTTGTTGTTGATGTTGTTGTTGTTGTTGCTGCAAGTGGTGTTGTTGTTCTAAGAATTTGTTACCATTAAATTGTCTTTGCAATAACAATAATTGAGCATGTATATCTTGTTGGTGTTGTTGCAATGATGATGATGATGTCGATAAATCATTATAACCAAAATTTGTATTTAAAGGATAATAACATGAGGCCGTTGAAGATGAGGAGGAGGAAGAGGGCGTGGTGGTATTATTTAATGGCCTTGGTAATTGCATTGTTATGGCACTTTGTTGTATGGGCTCCCAAACTGGTGTAGATGATGGTGATTTTCTCGAACCAATAGGTCCTAAATCTGTTGCAGTATTCTTCGGACGTTTTGGTGTTAAGGCTGCAGTTATTTCAGAATTGTCCATACCATTTGCCGAGTTAGATATAAGATCAAATAATGATCCTTGATGATGATGTTGTTGTTGTTGTTGCTGTTGTATGAGATCAGTAGCAGAGGATACTTGTTGCTGTTGTTGGGATTTTTGTAAAACATCACTGAATGTAGCATGATTACCACAATCCCAGGGAGATAATATATCAACTGGTGAATTCAAGTTTTCCGTTTTAAACACATTTCCTGCTAATGTGGTTGGCGATGAGGAGGCCGAGTTTGAGGTAGGAAACATATTTGTGTTATTCGAATTTTGCGTAAATTTCAATGAACTCGTGGCTTTTACTTTTGTTTTACTACGTTCATTACGTCTGGTTGTGCCATTGTGATTTGAAGAACAAGAGGAAGAAGTTGAAGAGGAACAGGAAGAACCCGTTAAATCTGTTGCAATGGGTGAATTATTTTGTGTTGATTGTTTACGTCTTTCCCTACCTGGTGTTTTGCCAATTTTCCTACTATTTGTTGGTTGTTCTTTAGGCGAGTTTTGCGTTTTATCTGTTTGGTTTATATGGCTATTTTCGGGTATTTGATGACTAGTTGTTAACTCTATTGATTTTCTTTTTTCTTTATTTTCTTTGGACGCTGAGGATTCCGTTGAATTTCCTGATTTTATTTGTTGCTGTTGTTTAGGTGAATTCTTCTCTCTTTTTATATCCTTTTCGTCTCTATCCTCTCTTTTCAGTTTAACTTCTTCTGTTTCCGTTTTATCATGATTCTTATTTGTTTGTTTCTCCACAATTTTTGATTTTTTATTTGTTTGCGATTTCTTCATATCACCATCCATTTTATCTATTAAGGATTTTTCACTGAATTTTGATTTCAAAGATTTCCCTTCATTTGCCATGGTAGGGAAGGAATTATTGCTAGAGTTCGAGTTGCCTGTTTCCGAATGTTTAGAATTTTTATTATTTGTTGATGTAAAAGGAGACTTTTTATTATTTTTCGTGCCAAATGTCCAACTAACCATATCGGCCAATGTTAAACCACCTCTACTTGTTGTAGACGCTGTAGTTGAGGATTTTGTTTCTCCATTTAATACTTTTGTGTTTTTACCATTACGTTTCTTTAAACTCATTATGTAAGATGAGGAGGAGGACGAGGAGTTTGAGGAGTTATCATTTCTTTCACCAGCTACTGAATGTTTCAATTTATTTTTCTCTTGCGTTTCCTTTGTTATCACTGGAAGGGTTTCACTGTTATTTTGTGTTGAACGCATGGCAATATTACGTAAATTAAATGTTGGTTGTAGGGTGCCTTTATCGCGAGCCTCATATAGGACGGATTGATTATAAATAATGTTACCGTAATCAATATGTACCGCTATCAGAACCAATACAAACGTTACCAATAACATTGCAATGGCAGCATTACGTATCTTTTCCTCCCATGGTGGTCGTGGTAATAGAAATTCACATTGTTCTAGACCTTTTGAAGGAAGTTGGGCCACTAAGGTATAGGTTACATCATAGCTAAGATTAGTTTTGAGTGTTAAAAGTTTAGAGATGCGTGTAACAGTGAAATCTGATTGAAAAGAAATTTCAATTTTTTTAGATGAATTTGCTAAAAGTACAAAACTGCTACAATCCAATATTTGAAAACCATAACCCTGGCAAGGTTGATCACCTATCCAAAAGCCATCAATTCTTATGGGCAATTCACCAGAATTTCTTGCGGTAAACACACGTCTAGAAATTATCTGCAAATAAAATTTTTAAAATACAGTTATAAAATTTAATTTATTTGTTTCGTTTAGGTCATGTTTTCAAGAGTTTAACCACAAAAAAATTCTATATTTTCCGAAAATTTAAATTTCCACAAAAAAAAAAAAAAAAAAAAAATATTTTTCACCAAATTTTTTATAT
This sequence comes from Cochliomyia hominivorax, assembly GCA_004302925.2. Classification (NCBI taxonomy): domain Eukaryota; kingdom Metazoa; phylum Arthropoda; class Insecta; order Diptera; family Calliphoridae; genus Cochliomyia; species Cochliomyia hominivorax. The sequence goes on along the minus strand of PYHX02000494.1, from coordinate 76,743,030 downwards.
TTTTCAAAACAATCAGTTTTCACCAAAATTTTAATATTTCACTTAAATTTTTAATTATCATCAAAATTTTAAGTTTTCACTAAAAATGTTTGTTTTCACCAAAAATAAGAAAAATAAAAAATTTTGACTAAAAGTATCAGTTTCAAAAAAATTGAAATTTTCACAAAAAAAAAAAAAAAAAAAAATACTACAAAATTTTATTTTTCACCAAAATGTTTGATTTTCACTAAAAACAAAAAATTTTATATTTTCTAAAAGATTTTTCTTAAAACCGAAAATTTCACAAAAAATGTTTGTTTTCACCAAAAATAAGAAAAATAACAAATTTTGACTAAAAGTTTCATTTTCAAAAAAATTGAAATTTTCATAAAAAAGTTACTACAAAATTTTACTTTCACCAAAATGTTTAATTTTCACTAAAAACCAAAAATTTTATATTTTCTCAAAGATTTTTCTTAAAACCGAAAATTTCATTTGTAATCATTATAAATTTTCTTCAAATTCATCAAATTTAACATTTTACCGAATTCTATATATTTCACAATTAAAAAAAAAAAACAAAAAAAACGGTAATATTATCTATTGATTTAAACTTACTTGTGGTACAATATATTGTTCCGTTGTATCTCTATTAAATCTCTCTTCTTTGGTCGGACATGCTGAATTTAAATGTTGTTCAGTTATTTCAAATAGCAAAGGCGTTTGTGAGCCCGGTTTACGATTACCCAAACGAAATTGAGATTGTACAGTTTTAGCGCTTATCCAAACACCTTCAAACAAAGTTAAATTATTGCGTATTCGCAATAGAGTACAAAATGTGCTAACATAATTAGCTTGAAAACGTATAGGTATCATAATGCTGGATAAGCCTGGTATCAGTATAGGTTTATTAGGTGGTTGATTAACTAAAGAAAATACAGCTTTATCGGTTAAATAACAACTGGGCGTTATGACATTCGTCTGTAATGGTAATAATATACCAATCTTTTTTACTAATTCCGGATTTTCATTTGTTGGATCAGCCAAGATGTAATCAATTAATATGGGATTATCTGAGGGATTAGTAATCTTTACTTCATATATTTGTGATTTATTAACCTCGATTGTGGGCAAAATTTGCCGCCCACTAACCAATTGTGGCCATTCTAATTCAATCATTAGATTTAATTGAAAATTTATCAGCTCTTTGGTTGTCATAGTAAAATCCATATTTTGAAAATAATATTTAAAATGTCGATAAAGTTCGGTGCGACATCTTAATTCATTTTCATTGAAATTGGGTAAAATTATACTGTTCCCGTATACAGTAGGAAATGACACCGATTCATCTGTTTGTGTTTGTATATAGCAATGTGATCCGCATAAATCTGAGGGACGGAAATAAATACGTCCTACCGTTGTTACCGATTGTGGTGCTATTTTAGAGCCTAAGGGATTTTTATCTTCAAATCTAAATGCAGAGTCGGTAAAATTTATATATTTTATTTGTATTGGATGTTTAAATGTGGAACGTATGCTCAATTCAGAAGAACACAATTTACCCTAAAAAAGTAAAGAAAAAAACATTAATTTCATTTTTAATCAGAGAGTAATTGTAGTCGGTTAAGTTCAACTATATAGAATCTTACACCATTTTAAGAATATAATTAATTAATATAAGAAATTATGCATAAATACTTATAGAATTTACTTTAGTGATTTGAGTTTCCGTAAAACTTCATTATAAAAAAGGATCATGAAGGAATTGAACTCAGTGTATATGCCGGGTGACAGAAAAGTTATTCTAAGGGGATATTGTCATTGCCACATGGGTAAAATGGACAAGAAATTGGATTCAGGAACGTTTGGTATTTGTAAGATGTGTGAAGGTGGGAATAAGCTGGAGACAGTAAAGCATCTGTTTTGTAACTATCAAGGATCCATTTTTCTATTTGTCACATCTTATGTCTCTTTACTGGATACCAACCCCAATATATCTCTAATAGTCAAATGTATGTGTAATGTGTTTACAACGCATAAATTCCTTGTGTATTATTGTTCTCTACCTAATTGCGCAAAATGTTAGATTTTAATAAATTAAGGTTAAATAAGACGGACCGACACCCAACTTTTCTAAAGCGTAGAATATAAATATCACAAGATTATAATAATAAAACGGATACTAACCGGGAAACAATTAGCAAAATGTAATTTCTCCTGATCGACTTCCAATCTACCCAGTGCGGTACTATATTTTATATTTACTGTTATATTTTCATATTCTGTTGCTATACTAAAGTATGCCATATTATGTTCCGTTGTATAGGGTTGCACATTAACTGTGTAGACTGCAATATCACCTTCGTCCAATTTTGAGCCAAATTTGAAATTGGCTTTTTCCAAATTGACCGTGTAATCGTTGGTTTCATTTATATCCTTAGCTTTTATTTGACCCATATAAACTAAACTGTAGTAGACACCTTTTGGTGTTTGAAAATCCATATCACTCCATTTTATGGGTATAGAATTACGATTTTGAAATAAAATGAAACCTTTGGGAGAGTTTTCACGTAGGGGTACAGAACCTAAATCTAATTCTTTGGTATAAACTGAAATATTAGAGCGCCATATGGTTAAAGTTTGTGTTGTTACAAATAAACGTGCTGAACTTATGACAATGGGTATTTCAAAGTTGGTTATATTTGTATAAACATAAATGACAGTCTTATAATTTGCAAGATCTTTAAGATCATTTTCTTCTTTTCCTTTATCTCTTTCATCAGCGTCTTCGTAATGGTTATTTAATTCATCTTTATGCGGTTTACATAAACTAGAGGCCTCTAGTTGTAAATCAAAAGTGAGTCCTGGCTTTATAACCATACCCGTTTCAAAAGATTTTAATTTTAAGCTAAGCTTTGCATTATCACTTGTTTCTTGTGGCTGTGTTGTTACATTATAAATAGCTATTGGTATATGAAAATCATTACGCACCGTTATTAGTCGTTTAGTATCGGTTTTTTCATGTCCACACTCGGCCTTATTATTATTACTTTTACTATTACTATTAGTAGTTGTTTTAGGTATTAAAATTAAAGTTTTATTAATGTCATAATATAAATTGCCTTTAAATATATCGGCTCTTATTATTATCTCTACATTGTGATATGTATGCGCTTTTTTATCTTCAAAATTTATCTCCAGTTTATCATTTAAATGTACTATTGTTTCTTTGATTTCATTTGGATAAAATACAAGCACATTTGTATCCTCCACATATACCCCATCAATATAGGTAACACTTTTAAATTCCAAATCATTTAATTCCAATTCGTTTTTTGAATGTCTTAGAAATAAATTATGTTTCAGAATTTTCGGTACACGATTACCCTCATCAACCGTTATGTGACCAAATTCTATAAGAGGATTTACAGCATACAAACCATACTGTGATAATATTTCAAATTCGACGGGTATAACTAAAACTTGTTCTTCTGTTTCTTCCTCGTCTGGATTTTCACCACCAGACGAAGATGTATGTGGTTCAGCGATTTTTATGCGTATATAAGCAGAATAATTACCAGCTACATAACCTTGAAATCTTATACGTATAACTGGTTTTGTTGTTAGAGGAGGTATTTCCCAAAGTCCCTTGGGCGCTTCTGAATCTCCACTAGGTAATTCCAATTGAAATTGTCCACCACTACTGTATACCTGAAAGAAATTCATATATTGAAATTTTCAGTAGCATAATTTTATCAGTAAAATTAGAAATTTTATTTATTTTTTGCTTAAATATTTATTTATAAGGAAAAAATTTAAAACCTCAAGGAACTGATTATATGATTGCATACATACATGTTCTATGGAATCATTATCTTTCTAACCGCAAACATATTGTGGTTTGTAATTAAAAAAAAATAGTAAATAAAAATGTGAAATTGTCAATTTATTTAAAAAAATATTAAATTGAAATAAAATGTATTATTGTTTTCGGGAAGATATAATTACTTCATAAATGATTACACTCTGCATTATTATTCATACTTTTCGTTAGATGTCAAAAGACATGTTGAATATACCTTACACATTTTAAAGAATAAAATTTTTTGAATTATTAACACGATGTATGAAAATTTTTTCTTAATTCAGAACATCTTAAAAAACATCTTAAAAAATCATTTTCAAGAGCCGTGCTGCAGAAAGTACTTTTTGCAAATATTTTTCCAATTTGGTCCTACAAAAAGTTAGACAAGCATGTCGTCAAAATGTTTTCAATGTTTTTAAACAGCACCGAAAGAGCTTGTCCGTTGATAGAAAACCTGGTTCAGGTTGATGTAATGGTACCCATGATGTTTCTAAAGTTAAAAAATATAAATCATTTTCAAAGAGCTCCCAACATGGAACCCTGCTAAAAATTTAGAGGCAATAAGAGGTTATTGAATTTAAGGTTTCTAAAATATATTCTTGCTACATTACAGGTGACGAAATGTATGTTCTGGCAGATTTTCGCCCAACTTCCAGGTGTAAAATTTTATGAAGGTGATGCTCCAGGGAATGTTTAACATTTTGGATCCAACAGCAGTCAAAATTTCCCAAAAAGTTCTTGATATGGCAAGTACATGCAGTGACGCCAAATGAAGCCAATCACTTGTTATAACAGGCTCTATAAAAACCAAAATTAACATCAAGGAATGTTGATAAAAAAGGCTTCATAATGCGTCCTTGTATTTTTGGAAGGACTTTCACTGTAGTTAACAATAATTTGAGTGTTAAAAGAACATGAATGTGGTATTTGCATCAATGGAGGCAAATTCTCGAAACTGACCGGAGCTAAGGTCCAGAGTGGTCGATATTTAAAGAGATGGACTACCTGATTGAGCAAAGTGGAAGTATGCAATATAATGTTATGGTTTCCGAAAAAGGTTTAAAATTTCAACAAAATATTTAAAACTAGAATTGTAGTGGTTTCGTTTTTCTTATTCTTATGTTTTGAACTTTTACATCTCACTCCTTATTAAACATAACTTAAAGATGATTCGTTTTTTGCGATTTGACTGATAGGGATTCTGGCACATATAAAAAATCTAAACAAAAAATATAAAAAACAACAAGGCTAAAAATGAATTAAAAATTTGCTTCTGCTTGACACGATATTTACAGGGGCTGTGTTAACATAACCGAAATTGCCAATTTTGAAGGGTCTTCAACTACTAACCTGAACAGATCTGTATTCCTCCAGATCAATTCAATAACAACTCAGCTTTTACTATGTGAACGTAGAAAGTTACAGAAATATTTCTGAAATAGTCGATTTGGTTACACGGTGTGGCATTCAAAATAAAGATTTTCCAAAAATAATAATTCTTGAAGATTACAAACGGAATTTTATTTTCAATTTCTTTAAGCAAATTAATAAAAGAATCCATTAGTTATAAATTATCTTCGAAAAGTTAATTTCAGACAGATGGGCGTCGCTTTACTTCGATAAGGACCGATAATATATTGTTATTAAATATTTTTATGGAATCAAATAAAAAAACGCAATTGCTTATACATTTTGAAACAACATTAAGTAATATTATATATGGCTATAGCGATTCTTGAATACCCTTCACTACTAAAAGTTTAAATTAATTACATATATAAATCATAAACATACGAAATATCGAAGGGATTGTTAACCATAGTGACGGTATGCAATTCAGACCAAAAATAAGTGGACATAATATAAAGTCTTATGAATGGAATCAACCTTTTATTTATTAATTTATGTATTTATAGAGCTCGTTGAAATTCCATATTCCTTGTCATACCAAAAACTTTTTTAGAAATATTCACTGCTTTTGTGTCATAAACATTTATTCAACATTCCACCTCGAACCTTAACAATATAAAACTTTTGTCTAGGAAGTTGCGAAAAATCTGAATCAGAATATATGATTCATCGTCCATTATGCAGCAAGAATATTTTTTTAATTTTAAGCAGCGTTCCTGTCATGAACCTTTTGAACCAAGTCCTTTTTAAATTTGTTTTAACTGTTTGTGTACTTTTGAATATGTTTTCTAGTTTTTGTGGCTTCAGAAACATCACGTTGACCATCCTTCTACCTGGGAAAGGTTTTATGGAAACAGTTTGACGACTGACCTGGCCAGATAGACGGACATCTTTAAATGGTATGTTATAAAGATTAACACAAACGCATAATACCACCAAAGACCTAACTTGTTGCAGGGTATAAAAAAATCTTTATATATTTAATTTTAATATATTTATTTTTTTCCTTAATTTTGTTTATTTACTTTTATTATAAATATATAAATTTTATTTTCAAATCAAAAAGAAAAAAAGCTCCAAGAGAGAAAATTATCTCAATAATTAGACTAAACCTATTTTGAAGGTCAAGGTATAGAGTGTGTGTTATAAAATACAATAACAAATGTATACAAATATAAATTAATACAAAAAAAAACAGCAACTACTTTAAATATTATTAACATATATTACTTACGTTAAAGATAAACAACTATGGACGTAATTGCTAAACCCTCCAATACACATTCATCCCCTTAATAGTATCTTTGCTAAAGATAGCTGACCGACTGAGTGACTGACTGATTGACTGTAGCCATAGCCGAGCACGCATTTAAAATTATTAAACAACATATTCATACAAATACAAACATATTTAAATATACATATAGGTATATATAGTTGAGTGTGTGTCTGAACATTAAGTATGTTTAAACCACAATTAAATATCCATTTTATCATATACATATGTCGATGTCGATAGATAGAAAACAGATTAATAGATATATTGTTTAACTTATTATTGACTGTGTTACTGGTTTTTTATACTCCGATCAATGTTATATATTTTCATTGATTTTTTGAAGTTTATTTTATTTTCTAATCTTTATTGTTTTTGAAAATTAAGGTAATGAAAATGTTTTTTTTTTTAACTTTCTATTAAATTGTGAAAAATAAAAAAAATATTTGTGGTGAAGAGGGTATATTAACTTTGTCATTCCGTGTGTAACGCTAAGAAGCTATGTTCGCCAAATTGTCTGCTGTTTGCACGCTTCCATAATAATTGACAGAGCTCTAAGAAGTTTCCTATTTAAAACTGCCAAAATCGGTTCAAAATATTAAAGGATATAGACCGATATCTGAGACAATTACTAAGTTCAAGCAAAAAAACGTTCGTAAAATTGTCAAGCATAAGTCGACAAATAAGAATTTTTACTATATTTATCATTATCATTCCAAAAAGTATCAAAATCGGTTCAGTAGAAAGTTGCAGGCAAAAATATAACTAATTTTATGACTCATTATTTGTGCCAGTGTTATATTTAAGAAAAACTTTTATATATAGTATACGTTTACAAGTGTTCGTGAGAGTATTATGTACGAAACATAACGTATTTATTTCATACGCATTTGTGATGGAGGGTATTGAAGATTCGGCAGAGCCGAATATAACATTCTTAGTAGTTACTTTAATTTTATAGTTATAATTTGTATATTTTTTTTAAGAAAAAATTAATATTTTTATAAACACGTACTTTATGCTAATGAAATCATCATCAACATTATAGTTTATTGCATGTGCGGAATATTTAACATAAAATAACTTTATAACTTTTAAAGCAAAAATATGCAATTTTAAAGTAAAATTTTAATTTTATAAAATATTTTTATTATTGTCATTATTTGTTGTTTATATTTTTTCCTGTTCAAAGGATAAAGTTAATACTATTCTTATAAATAAATTTAACTTTTACACCCTACACAAATGTAGGTGGTTATGGTATTGTTTGTGCTGATGTTTGTAACATACCGAAAAAATTATCTTACATCCGCTTTAAAGTATATCGTTCGACTTAGAAACACTTTCTGAGTCGATTTAACGATAAAAATCCGTTCGTCTGATTTTAGATCAAAGAATATTCGAATGTTAACACGTAATTTCGGCGATGGTAGTTTTATGGTTTGATCTGCATTTTCTGCAATTGACAAATTTTAAATTTGTTTTGTTCTAACAAAATATCAATAGCACAATTTACAACGAATTTCTGGAAGATACATTTCTCTCTTTTATTGTTGTAAAAATTGACGGAAATGGAGTACGTTTACAGGAAAATACCATTCAAATGACAGTAAAATTCTTTAAATAAGTTAAAAAATAAATAAAATACAAATAAAATTTTATTTGTCCACTAAATATTTTCGTGTTAAATTCATCTATTAAAAAAGTTATATGCTTTTCTTAAAATATGCACCACTTTATCTATGGTAATTTGTACCTGGCGCAGAGTATCGTATAAATCATTATGCTTTTATAATTTTTTTCAACTTTTTTCATCACTATCTAATCTAAAGTTGCAAATAATCGTTTTAGCTAACTTATCAATAGGTCTCTCTCTATATATATTCATTGCAGATCTTTTAATAAGATAATACTCACTTTTAGTTAAGAGAATCTTAAAAACAGATTAAAGAACAATTTAAACTCGATTAGCAAGAATTCAATAATAAACTGAAATAAATATTATTTTGTGTATAATTAGGAAAAGAAATCCTGTAGGACTCTTCAATCTAAGTTTGTACAAATTGTCATCTGTATGAAAAAATTTATTCAGAATGTTTATTATTGTCTTTTGATATTCAAAAAGAGTAAAACCTACTTTAAGAGGAGTATTATTATCATAATTTGGGTCGTTCTTGTCTCTCTTTGTATCCATTACTTATATTTTGCTTCAGTGTTGTTTGTTCTTTTTGTAACATTCGTTTTATACATTCCTGATGTCACACAATGATGTGAAATTTTTGTCCATGTTTAGTATTAGTGTTTAAATTGTTGCATAAGTCTTTATGAATGCTGGTATGTTGATCGGTAGGTCACCAGTAACTATTTGGAGTTTAACTCATAGTCCAGTTCACTACAGTCTTGCCGAGGACTTAAATCTGAATTCAAGGGAGTCAGGTGTTGCCTGAACATTGGTTTCAGCCTGACTGTGAACATTGTGGAGGTTATGGTTTAAACCCAAGTCGAGGAAGAGTATAGATTTTTAGTCTCAGCATGGAGTTGCATTTTTAACTGGACGTTTAGACAGAATCACATTAAAGGTGCCATTAGCAGATGTGACAAAAAATAGAGGAAACAAATCAGAGCATTAAGATCAACTTTATTTACACCATGGATTAGACATGAAAAATTTTGATCGACCTTCGTAACATTTGATTCCAGGAACTATTCTTGCAGGATTATTCTTGCATAAAACAGGCTTGTTTTAGAAATTTAATACAGTTACTAAAATATCATATATATCAAATTGTATCGAGATATCTCCTAATTTGCTACTTGCAGATTATCCATATCTTTATGTTGTTAAATCAACTCAGAAAGTTACATTTGGGATATCAGTGTACTCTTAAAAAGTCGTCGAGGGTTTGTAATACTATTTTCTGTATATTACGAATATTTGCACAAAGGTTTTGCTATTGAGTAATCACTGAAACCTCAATTTATAAATCCCTAGCTCTAAAGAAATTCTTTATTTATCTAATCATTCTATTCTTGAAAGTGTCTAAGGGCTTTAATTTCAGTACTATCAAGAGGACAATTCATTTATAGACTTTTTGACAAATACCGAAATCACTTATTAAATTGTAATTTAAGCTTAAGAAAGGACTTATAAGTCTCCGACAGAAACATTATTAACAATTTAAAACAAGTATCAATTTTTATCAAATTTGAAATATAAACATTAAAAACACAAACACGTTTATTGAACACTACCTGTTTTATATTGCTAACAATATTAAACATAAAAATGGCTTAAAAAGCCAAACGATTAAACAAATTAAATAACAGTTCTAATTTAAAGAAATGCTGGACAAAGTTCAATTTATCTCATATGATAACTATAATCTCGAGAAAGTTTTAGTTCGAAAATATTTTATCTAAAACAATCAAAAGGAAAAAAGAATTATTTTAGAAGAAAATTACAAACTTACCTCTAAAATTTGTAGCGCTCTTCCATGAGGATTATACATGTGTATTTCTGGCATTAGAGTTGCATTTAGTGGTGCTCGTATGCCCACTAGCGGTTTCAAACGATACGGACACTCCCTTCCAATACCACGTACCATTAAACGTAGTTTACCAAATGATGTGTGTATATTTAGACTGGTACTTATAGCACCTTGTTCACGTGGTAGGAATATTACATTAAATGTAGTATTACCATTTGGAGGCACCATTTTCGCTTCAAAAAAACTACTCGAAAAGGCGGGTGTCCGGCCTGATACCGAACTCAAATAAACACTACGATTTCGATTATGATTGATCAGTGTTACCGTGTGTGAACGCACTGTACCCACTGACCAAATACCGAAATCTAATTGTGGCGGTTCAAAGCGTATACTACGATATAATTCAACAGATAAATCATCATTTAATTCCGTTTCTGTTATTTCCTTAAGCGAGGCAGCCGCTTGTGTCTGCAAGGGGGCATCATGTTTTAGTTGTTCACTCTCCGAGACAACATCAACATGTTCATTGGCAAAACCACACATACTCGAGGTGATTATGGCTAAAACTAGCACCGATAACCACAGACGATGATAAGAAAACATCACTTTTTTGTAGTTTCAGTTCTTTTTTGGTAACAATAAGAAAAATAAATAAATTTTTTTTAATTTAACTTCTCCACACCTTAACTGCCGAACCGCAAAACACTACTCTTTTTCACTAAATTCTATTTTTGAATATTTTGTTAAATTTATCAGTCCTTTTTAGAAAAGAAAACTAAAAAAATTAAATAGAAAGTCACAATTTTACAAAAATATTTCTTTTTTCTACTATTTGCGTGAGCAGCAGTTTCCTTATTTCCTTTTTTGTATTTTTCTGTTTTATTGCTTTCCTTGATGCTGACTCCGACTCTGCCTCTGGCTCTCTGTGAGTGTGTTTTCAGTTAGTTAGTGAGTGTGTGTATGTTGTTGTTGCTATAATCAATGTCTGATTATTTTTGTTCTTCCTTTTTTCTTCTTGATTTTAATTCGTTTGCCTGTCGTTTTCCTTTTTGTCTTGTCTGCCGTTTAAAATTTTCGGAATTTTGTATTAATTTTAATGATTTTGAATTGTTTTTAATTTTTTTATATCACGATCACAGTATTTTATTTGCAGTTTATTTTGCATAATGTTCTGTTTTGTTTAAACAAATAATCTCTTTTTACCGTAATAAAAGTCAATTTTTTTACGTCTCTATCAAAAACACTCTTCTGTCAAGGGTTCCCAATGTGTTTGGTAGTTGAAAGAATTTAATTTTTATGTAAAATACCAAAAAGTCCCTAAAACTGAAATTACAGTCTTAACATAATGGTTTTCATAGGGGTCGAAAACGTAAAGTGACATATTTCTCTTATATACTCTGATTCTTTATATTCTAATATTCTTATTATCATTTCGCTTGTCAATTACCTTCCCAATAATATAACTTCTCTTTTTAAAAATATTCCTAAAACGTTAGCAACTCTTTTTGCAATTTGACAGTTTGGTAATGGCATTCTTATTCGCTCACTCTTATGAGAAAGTATACAACTGACTTATTATTGCTATTTCTTACTAAATCCAACCAGAAAAAATCAGCTGACTTTGTTTATATTTCTAATAATCATGTAACGTACCACCGAATATTGCTGACATGTGTCCAATTATTTTATTAGCAGACACCAAAGTGAACGCAAAGCTTTTGACGGCGGCAAAAAAATTATAATTTCACGACTACTTAGTTTAAAGCTTAATTTAAAGATTAATGAAAGAAATATTTTGTTTATTTTCTAGAGATAAAGACAAAATTTGAATTCGATTTCTTTATAACGGAATATAATTTCAGTCATATAATATCCTTTTGTTCCTTACGCCATCAGCGCCTATTTTTTTTAATTTTCCCTTTTAAAATGATAAAGAGGTCCTCGGTGGGTTTCAAGTGCAGGAACTGCGGTGCCAAATTGTACACTACATCGAAAGAACAGGGCTTAAAAATATAATTTTTTTGGAGGACTTGTATTGGAGCCTTGCTATATCTTTTCACTGCTTGTTCTTTTCGAAATCTACAAGTTATTATCTACACGTAACTTGAACGTTTCACCAGCAAAATCAAAACAACACACTTCACCGCCTGAATGTTCACACAATAATTGGATATCTGTTCCAGAATGGCCCGAGTCTCGCTCGAAAAAAAATTGTCAACCCAGTGACTGCTATATCAAATGGAGAATTTTCGCCAAAAAAAAACTGTTATAACAAGCACCTGGACTAAAGGAATAAAAACTAATTTAGGCAACGTAGTCAGTTCAGAACAAATTCCAAAGTTATCCAGCCTAAGATTTTGTGAGATACTTCTGACAGCCTATTTACCACCTCAGAACATGCCACTACAATTTGGGAGGTATAAATAAGCTCTGGTCATCATAGAATTAGACGGCAGTACATGGGGTTTAGACAACAAAGAACTTATTTCGAAAACTAGTTTCATCTGATAAAGTGAGTCAATTTTTATATATACTCATGTACAAAGAATCCCAATGCTCAGACAACAATTAAATTTACTAACTTTTTCTTCACTTCCAGACCCATTTTCTCACATTTCTCCATTAATTTCTCTTTAAGCATATTTTAGAAAGTTATAAGATGTTATCGAATCCCTCTATCCAAGTGGTCCCATAAATCATATATTGGATTTATATCGGATGACTGAGGAGTTTTAAGAGAGGTGATATGTAAGATTCACGATCGAACAATTTGAATATTTTCATCCATTACTTCATCAATAAATACTAGTTGTCCAACCCCAGCCGCCAACACACAACCCCATACAATACACATAGACATCGAAAATAACCGATTTATTTTCAAAAACGAAGTGAAGTGTGTTATATTGTATATTGTTGGTTAAAAGTTGTAATGAATACTCGCTAATATTATGCTCTTACTTGTTTTAATTACTCTTTTTCAAACTCTTAATTAATTTATTTCTAACAAAATATAATTTTTAATAACTTTATTTGAATATATTTATTTACTCTTTCCTTTTGTAATTTTATTTTAATAGTTTTTTTGTTATAAATTAAATAAGATATTTAATTTTGTTAATTTAGTAAATATATATTAGTATACTACATACAAGTCATTGAACTTTGTGCATTGTAATATACACACATACAATACATATTTGCAAGATAATCTTTTTTTATTCATTTATAAATTTTGAGTGCACTTTCATGGAAAAATTAGTGTAGTTTTTTTTTAATTTAAATAGAACAAATTTAATTATATTTTAATAATTCTTTATAATTTATTTTAAATTAGAATAGAATGTTGAATACACATTACAATTGTGTAATTTTCTTTTTTAATTTCTGTAACATTTAAGTATCAAAATGAAAATTGAAATAAGGAGAAGAAATAAACAAATTAATTATTTAAATAATAATTATAATTATTAATAAATGAAAAGAAAGAAAAAAATAAATGCCTTTATAAGTATAAAAAAAGTTATAAAAATTATAATAAAACAATATTTTGTTTTAGAAAATGAATTTTACAAAATAAAATTAAAAAATAAGGAATGAAATTGTTATGAAGAGAGAGAGTGAGAAAGGAGAACATTAAAATAATATCGATGAGAATTTGATAACATTTTGTTGTTGCTGTTGTTGTTAATAATGAATTTTGCCTGTGATGTTGTTTTTATTTATAAAATAATTAACCCTCATTTAACTCTACAGGACGTTAATTACGATTATAAACAATTTAATTAAATTGTTCAGGCATAACATAAGAGATATCATCCCAAGGATGGCGATAGAGACCCTGTTTCAAACGTTTTTGATCCATATAATGACCAATGAAACCTATGCTGCGACCCAACACAAATAGAGAGTTGATGGCGCCAATATTAATATATTCCTGAGCCTCCTCACTGAAATTATACAAAAAAAGAGTTAAAAATAAATCAGTAAGAATGCTAGATTCGGCTTTGCCGAATCTTCAATACCCTCCACCACAATTGCGTGTGAAGTTGTTGTTATAACAGCTGTAAAACACAAGTTAGTCAATTATTGTGATTTAGGTTCGGGTTTAACTCCAGGCCAAGATATTCTATAGGATGAGTTGATAAATCAACTCAGATTTTGATATGATGCAAGAATACGTATTACATTAAGGGATAGGGATTCCCTCTTAGCGTTACACACGGTATGACAAAATTAATATACCCTCTTTACCACTAATGGTGGAGGAGAAAGTAAAAATGTCAATATGTTTTCTAATTTTTTTCATTTACCTGGTAAATGAACCACAATTACGTAACATGTCCACAAAACTGGTGGCTATAACACCATCAACATTTAAAATCAAATTTGGTTTTTTACTGGTGGTAATCTTTTCAACTTCTAAAGCATACTTTAGTAAAGGACAAGCGGGGAAATTATCCAAAACGAATTCTTTAATGATTTTAACACGAACATCAGGATTGTTAATGGATTTGACACGATGTCCAATACCCATAATTAATTGGCCATTTTTACGCATTTGATTAACAAATTCCATGGGATGTAAATTCGAATCATAAGCTTCAGAGAATTGGCGGGCAGCACCATCCAAAGCACCACCAAAACGGTCACCCTAAAAAAATAAAACAAAACCAAACATAAACCATAATTATGTTGTGCATTTTCCTTTAACTTTTTATTTACAAACTTACAATTGTTAACAAACCACTGACTACCGAGGAGACTAAATCTTTTCCAGCTCTAGCACATACAATTGTGTTATGGGCTCCCGAAACAGCTGGACCATGATCAGCTGTTACCATTAAACACATTTCAAAGAATTTACAGACATAGGGTGGCAAACAACGTTGGAACCACAATAATGAGATTACACCACCAATACCCACATCTTTGTTGAGCACTTCACTGATGGGCATACCAGCATAAATCAATTCTTGACCTCTTTCATCACAAATTGAGGTCATAAAGGAGGCGGGTTTACGTATAAGACCCAATTCTCTAGCCCAGGCATAATCCATGGGTACAGTAGGTGGTGGTACTTCTTCACGTGGCACAATGCGTCCTGATTTAACCAGCTCAGCATAAACTTGTTGTACTAAATCACCCAACGAATCGAAGGAATCGGGCACATAGGCTCCAGCTTCACGTAAAGCTTTATTTTTAGCTTTAGCCGTTTCTTTATCGGAATTGGCACATGAACCAGCATGGCCAAATTGTACTTCGGAGGTAAACATACTGGCACAGGTACCTATACACCAGGCTACCAAAGGTTTTGTGATACGACCATCTTTGAGAGCTGCACAAACATCATATTCCTCAGTTCCACCTACCTCACCTAAAAGCACAATTAACTTGGCTTCAGGATCGGCCTGATAGCGTAAAATATGATCCATAAATGTGGTACCAGGATAACGATCACCACCAATGGCTACACCTTCCAAAACACCATCAGTTGCCTTGGATATAATGTTATTCAATTCATTCGACATGCCTCCAGATCTAGAGACATAAGCCACACTACCCGGACGGTAGAGTTTTGAGTGCAAAATATTATCCAACATACCACCAGTATTGCCAATTTTGAAACAACCTGGCTTAACACCACCCACAGTGGCGGGACCAATAATAGCTACACCCTTCCTATTGGCAGCCACAATCATTTTGCGTGTCATATTCTCAGGAATACCTTCAGCAATAATGGCCACTGTACGTATTTGAGGATATTCCAAAACTTCCATTGTCGATTCGTAGGCTGAACGTAGGGAGGCAAAATTTACCATAACATCGACGTCTTTGTGTTTGTTAATGGCATCGGACATTTTTTTGTAAACGGGAATTAGGATTTCTTTGTGACCCCAGTAGAATTTTTGTTTGTGATCACCGGTGAAGGGATAAACCATGGCAACAACGGAGGGTTCCTCACGACTAAAGGAAAACAAAATTAATAAAAATTTTAATTTAATTTTTAGGGGAAATTTTTAATTAATTTATGTTTTTCGATCAATTTTATATTTTTACCAAAATTTTCATAAATATTTCATTTTATGGAAATTTCCATAAATTTCACTTTTAAGGGAAATTTTTAAAAATTTTACTTTTAAGGAAAAATTTGTAAAAAATTTACTTTTTAGGGAAATTTTCAATGAATTTTACGTTTTAGGAAAATTTTATAAAAAAAATTACTTTTAAGAGAAATTTTCTAAAAATTTTACGTTCTAGGGAAATTTTGGAAAAATTTTACTTTTAAGGGAAATTTTACAAAAATTTTCCTTTTTAAAGGAAATTTTACAAAAATTTCACTTCTTAGGGATTTTTTTAATTTTACTTTTTTTTTGAAAATTTTTGTAAAAAAAAAATTCTAAAAATTTTACTTTTTAGGGAAATTTAGTAAAAAATAAACTTTTTAGGGAAATTTTACAAAATTTTTATGGGATTTTTCTAAAAATTTTACTTTTTAGGGAATTTTTCTAAAAATTTTACATTTTAGGGAATTTTTCATAAAAATTTACTTTTCAGGGAAATTAAAAAAAAATACTTTTTAGGGAAAGTTTTTAATAAAATATTTTTTTTAGAAAATTTCATAAATATTACCTTTTCGGGTTACTTTTGATAATTATTTAAGGAATAATAATTATAAATTGTTTCGGGAAAATTTTCGAAAAATTCTACCTTTTTGGGAATTATTTCATAAATTTTACATTTAAAAAAATTTTAAATTTATTTTAAAAAATATTTTTAAACATTTTCCTTCTGATTTTAAGATTTTTGTTAAGAAGTGCGATCTAAAAATTCTTAACATACATATATGTTAATAAAAACAAAACAACTAAACTTACAATTTTTAATTTTCTAATTAATTGAAATTATTAGTACAATTTACAAAAACAAAAAACTTCCCATTAACGTTTTTATAGTCTCTTTTTAAAATCTACAACACTTTTTTGTGCACTTTAATTCTCTTAAACCTCTCCACTGGCCTTAGCTGCTGAAGGTTGGAGGATTTGCCTCTCTTGGTACAAATACTACATTGTTGTTGTTTGTACCACACATGGTTATTTACCACAGTGACAGAAGCTAATTAGGCCAAAAACAAGTGGAAACATTATGAAGACTTTTAAATGGAAGCAGCCTTTTTTGTAAATATTCCTTGATGTAAATTCGGTATTAATAAAAACTGTTGTAACAAATGATTGGCTTCTTTTGCCGCAACTGCATATTGCTTACCAAACCAAACAATGTTTGGGAAATTTTGGCAGCATTTGGGTCCTAAACTTTTCTTGCAAAATTCCCTCGAGCATCAGCAACTTACAATTTTTGACCAGGATTTTAAGAGGTCAAACATCTGCCAGAATATACGTTTCATTATCCATTAGGCAACAAAATTATTTTTGAGCCTTGTATGTTTTATTAGCTTTAACTTGTCAGATCAAACAGTCCCAGCACTGAGCTAACAGTGCTGGTATCCTACCTGATGTGTTGGGAGCTCTTTCGAAAATGCTTTCTATATTTTGGCTTTAGAAACATCTTATATACTATTTCTTCTAGCTAAAACATGGTTTTTATCGAGGAAAGTTCACCCGGTTCCATTTGAGACATTGGAACCTGTGTGACGGCAAATATTTGAATGATTGACCAACTTTTTGTAGGATCAAGTTGGATTTTATTGAAAATATTTAATAAAGTACTCTCATTTCTCTGTTTACTCAGAAGACGTATGCTAATAATTTTTTGATCCCACTTCTTATTCATTTTTATATGAAGAAAATTCAAACTCGCCTAAACCTTAAGGATAAATCCGTAAAGTTTTACTTTTGACGGAAAAAAAGTCTGTTGTACTTACGTGCAAATGAAATCAAAGTCCAACATAGATTGTACGGCTCTCTGTTGCATACCCCAGACGATGGCTTTTGTTTTTTTGGTAAAGAATTTACGTGTTGTTGCATTGACTACATTATCCAAAACATCATTGGTTTTAACATCATCTGCCGAGATAGGTGGTAGTTTAATCGATTGTTGTGGTGAGCCTAAACCTTTTTTTATTTTTTGATAGTTTTTGATAGTTTTTGCATGTGTGTTGTGATTTCGATTTTTGTTTTTTGTTTTTTTTTTGGTGATTTTAAATCACACAAATGAAGACAATTTGTATTGGAATTTGGAATATAAATTTTGGCAGGCAGTAGGAGAGATTGACGGACGATACACAACAAATCAATTAACGTAGGAGGTTTTACATGGATATGGTAACAATTCAATTCATTCAAACACGATAAGGATTCATAACGGAATAAGAGGTACCAATTTTATCGTTTAATTATCATGGAACATACAAAAACAAAAACACATAAGACATAACAAACAAATAAACGTACATAAACATATATGGATGATAGTAGCAGGTGTTTTTTATGTGGAAGGTTTATGGATAACAAAAAATAGCAGAAGAAAATGGTGGCCAAGTCAGTGGTTGCGGTATAGAGGAAAAAGACAAAACAATACAAATTGACAATAATTACAATAATGTTTCAAATGATTTTAAAAGAGGAAAACACATGTTATTAAATGGATTATTATAGGATGGATAAATGGAACGGGATTTGTTTGGTGTTAGTAGATGAAGTGGTTTTAATGGTTAATAAAGTAAATATCAATTACATATAACAAAGGGAAATTATTATTTTTTTTAAATTATTTTTAGTCCAAAATAAAACAATCGAAATAGACGAAAGAGATTGAAATAAATGTTTAGATTTTATTGTAAATAAATGAATGTTTTGTATATTTTTCAAAAATGATTTTTGAGATGTTAATAAGGGAAAAAGAATTTTATATTCATAACAAATAAAAAAAACTTATCTTTATTAAAAGTATTAGATGCGCAACTGAACTAGAACTTGAACAAAATTTTAATAGAACTAAACAGGAAATGAACTAGAAATGCATTAGAACTAAACCAGAACTGAGCTAAAATGGAACAAGAACTTAACTACAACTGAACTAGAACTCAATTGGAACTGAAGTAAAACTGAACTACAACTGGACTACAGCAGAACAAGAACCGAACTACAACTGAACCAGAACTGAAAAAGAACTGGACTAGAACTCAAATAGAACAGAACTAGAATTGGACTTGAACTGAACAAGAAATGAACTAAAACTAAACAAGAACTGAACTAGAATTGGACTAGAATTGAAGTAGAGCTGAACAAGAACTGCAGAAAAACTGAACAGAAGTAGAACTGAACTAAATCTGAACTAGAATTTTTAAAGACATTTAAAAAATCATTTTTCGATAAGTTTTCAATAAACTTCGAATTTTAGAGAAAAATAATTTGATTCTTTTTTCCTTCATGGGGAAAAAATAAATTAGAAACGTTTTAAGCAATAGTTTATGTCATGGAACCTAATATAGTAATCGAAGGTCGAGACAATTTTAGCTCAATTAAATTTTAAAACATTCGCTCAGTTAGTTCGACGACATAATTATAAAGCCAGACAATGCATGATGGCATGATCAAACTCACACGATAGAAAATATCTTGCGCATCAATATTATATATAGAAATCTAAATTAAGAAAAATACACACATACATTTCTTCAGCCTAAATGTAAGTAAAGATGTTAAGAGATTTAAATTTAGTTCAGTTAAATGGAAAGGGAAAGGGGTTGACAGAGAAACTTACATCTGTATGTGCCACAAATGGTTCAATAATAAAGTTTCTTAATTTTCCTACAGCATTACCAACTGTTTGTTCTTTATCCATACGTTCAGCAACCCATTGTTTTACTTCTTGGAAATTCTTTTTAACACCAACTAAACCCAATTTACCACGTCTTTTGATAAGCTGATCGGGTTTAACAACCAATTGCTAAAAAGAGATAAAAAATTGATAATAAATTAAAGAATTATATATAAAATATTAAAGCTTGAAGGAGGCACTTGTAAGATACTTAACATGTTTAGGGCTTTAGTGGTGCGTTAAGCTTTATAGTAAAAAAAATTAATAAATTTTAGTGAAACTGTTCAAACTTTGTACCTATTAATCTAAAATGTGGCAGACTAAATAATATATTCACAAATAACCATTATTTTCTTATGCATACACTGGTACATATCCCTATAAACGCATATAATTTTATTTTTAAAATTGAAATAGAAAAATATTGAGTTTATTTAAATGTGTATTTTATTTCAAGTAGTGAGATCAAAAAATGCTTAACACAATTTGATTTTATTTTTATCAAGTTACCTTTGCAAAAGATGTCATTTAATATGTTAAACGTCAATCATATGAATATATTGTCAATCTGATTAAAATGATGAGCAGCAAAAAGTGGAAGAAAAATTATTAAATATTTTAAACAAAACCCAATCTGCAATATAAGCTTCTTCGGGATATGCATCACGTCCAAAGGTGCGGGTGGGTATTCAATATCACCCCATTTGGGACGGCATATAAAATCAGCGGTTGAGTCCAGCTTAGCCGCCAAATCTAATATATACATACTATTGGTACAAAAAGTTAAAGCTAATGAAGACTCAAAAAGGATTAATTTCCAAAATGTGAAATATAAATCGGCAAATGTTTTGTATAAAGCAAAAATAAATTTAGCAATACGTTCCTTTTTCTCACTCGATACTTGAGTTAAAAGTTTACTTTTTATATCATCTAAAGTGACTTCACTATTTACGGGAATATCCAATTTTAAAGCCTTTGAATCAACATCACCGTTAATATCTACACCACCTTGATGATAGAATAATATAGAATCGGCCGAACGATGAGAATAAATACACACATACATTTCTTCAGCCTAAATGTAAACGAAATGTAAAGATGTTAAGAGATTTAAATTTAGTTCAGTTAAATGGAAAGGGAAAGGGGTTGACAGAGAAACTTACATCTGTATGTGCCACAAACGGTTCAATAATAAAGTTTCTTAATTTTCCTACAGCATTACCAACTGTTTGTTCTTTATCCATACGTTCAGCAACCCATTGTTTTACTTCTTGGAAATTCTTTTTAACACCAACTAAACCCAATTTACCACGTCTTTTGATAAGCTGATCGGGTTTAACTACCAATTGCTAAAAAGAGATTAAAAAAATGGATAATAAATTAAAGAATTATATAAATTATTTAAGTTTTGAAGGAGGCACTTATAAGGTACTTAACATGTTTAGAGCTTTAGTGGTGCGTTAAGCTTTATAGTAAAAAAAATAATAAATTTTAATGAAACTGTTCAAACAAAGTATCTGTAGTGTTAAAAACGTGGCAGGCTAAATATAACTTTAGGCATCACAGTCGATGGAGTACAAATTCCGACAGTTAACCACCCAAAAATGTTGGGAATTACATTTGATAGCCTTTTCACCTCTTCAGCACATGCTACTACAATCACGCACAAAATGCGAAGTAGAAATAAGATCCTCAAGGCTTTAGCCAGCAGCACTTGGGATATGGATAAAGAAACCTTATTGGCTACATATAAAACGATTTGCCGGCCAGTGGCGAATTATGCTGCTCCAGTGTGGACACCATCACTATGTGATACGCAGTGGAAAAATATCCAAAGTTGTCAAAATACAGCCTTAAGAACCATAACGGGCTGTATACAAATGTCCACAATTCACCACCTACATGAGGAAACAAAGATCCTTCCAATACGGGAACATAACGAAATGCTAAGTAAGCAGTTCCTTCTAGGGTGTCATCGGAGAAACCATCCCAACGTCAATATTACACAATTGGAGTTACCGCCGAGGCATGTAAGAAAGGATATTCGTATATACAAAGATATATGCAAGATCCTTTGGATCAAATTTCGTATATGACAGCTTTGAACGACATTCACAGTGACGCCTTAAATTCCGCTTTTTTCAAGTTACCGTATGAATGTCGTGCTAGGAGGCCGCCCACCGCCCATTGCAGACAATGAACAGAATTTATCGCGATCAACAAGTGTAGTTCTGGCACAATTGAGATCGGGATGGAGCAATAGGCTCAATGCTTCTGGTCACGTATTGACTGTGCCATCCCAAACCTATGTCCTGCATGTGGTCAAGGACCACGTGATACCCGACATCTATTCAACTGCCAGTCCAATCCAACCTCACTTTGTCCTGAAGATCTTTGGACACAACCAGTTGAGGTTGCCAGATTCTTAGGCCTGGAGTTGAGCAACAACATGAACCAAAATTAATTGATAAATGTACAATTTATTTCCAGCTGTTACAACAACAACAGACTTTGATTTAACTTTATTGAGAGCAACATAAAATGCATAATTTTCCACAAAACGAAAATTAAATCAATCACTTAATTCTGGGAGGGAATCAAAATCAATTTCACATTTAAAAGTAAGAGAAATTTACAATACTTTTCATTTTTGCTATTTTTATAGCTGTTTTAATGTCTGCGTTTATAGAAATATTCCACATATAATAGCACAAATTACGAAACCTCAACATTACTTTTGAATGAGAACAACAAAGATAAAACAAATATAGAAAAAATAATATTAAATGCGTTTAAGGGATTAAACACCAGTGTATGTGAAATAATTGTTATGTCATTAGTCTTTACACTTTTTGAGATTTGCCCCCAATTACAATACCAACAAGCAAATAAAAACGTTTAGTGAAATCAAATCTTTAATTTCAATAAAAACAGAAATTATTGTTATTGATTGGAAAAAAAAATATTTACATCACCTGATTTGTTTAGACACAATATAATAATTGACGACAGTTTAAAAAGACCTATTTGTAGTTATTAAAATCAATATTTGCCCTCTAAATATACATTTTAATTTACATAAATATTTTGTATTTTTTTACAAAAAAAGATCAGTTAACGATTAGAAATTTTTTTAAAAATTGAAATAATTATATTTATTATTCAGCAACAAAATCAGTAAACAAATGTATTTACGTCATTTTTTTTTATTCTAAAGTAAAAAATGCAGAAGTTAACAAAAAAATGTTTAGGTTAACAGAAAAATATGGAAATATTTAAATTGTATTCAAATTTTTACATACAATAGGTAAATTGATGAAAAGAATTATTTTTTTAAATTTCATCTGCTGATAAATTTAAAGAAAATTTGTGCTTTTTTCACTGAGATTTTTCTTTAAATATCGTTTTTTGAAAATCGATTCAACTATAAATATTTCTTGTTATTTATTACCCGTCAAACTTCGTTTTGCCAAAGCAAATATTTAGGACGCTGCTGGCTCAAAGCAAACATTCGTGTTATATTATCATAAGATTTAATTTAGAAGTAATTTAAATATACTTTGTATGGGGGTACCTCTCCTTCTGATCCTATAAGTCCCATATTTTTGTCGGTGATGGTGTTTCAAAGTAGCATAATTGCCGCATTGTTCCCCTTCTACTGGTCCTACCCGTATAACGTTTTTTTCCAGTAAAATAGTTCCTTGAGAATGTTGTTGTTTGGACCAAATTTGAGAAATCTCCCTGCTCTTTACATATTCGATAAGTAATATTTTCTTTGTATGGGGGTTTACTCCTCCACCTGGTCCTATCAAAAGTTTTTATAGCCTTTATTACTTTCGGGTATATTAGGATCATTATGTGAAAATTTTATCGAAATTGGCCCAGCAGATTTGAAGTCTATACGTTATATACATACATACATACATACATACATACATACATACATAAAAATTTTTAAATGTACACTCCCTAATTTATACATATATAGATATTTATCTGCATTTTTGAAAAACATTGGTGTCTGCTGGACAACCACTTCAGTCACAGAGGGCATAGTATCTACAGTATTGATCAAAAAGACCATATAATAAAAAACAATATTCTACTTCTTGGGAAATAACTGTAAAACCTAAACAAAATAAACTCTAAAAATTGCTGTTCGAAACATAAGAAAATTTAAAAATCTATTATGATAAAAAACTAATTTTAGTTAATCTTATGCATCTAGATGGTACCAAACGATTTCTTTTTGTAAATTAATTTGTAACATAATAATAGCGGAGGAGTGTGCCTTGAGGATTAATGGACGCAGTTGTAGGGGCGCTAAGTGAGGTACATCCTATATTAGACTTTTTAAACCAAACTTTTAAAGAAACATTTTTGTTTCTCATTAAATTTCAAAATTTTGTTTTAGTCATTCAAAATTTTTATTAAAAAAAGAATTAAATTCAAGAGGGTCCAGACTTTACACTCTTTGATACAAAGTTTAAACAAAAATATTCTGTTTAATAAGACCTTTAAGAAAAATATCAATTTTTTATTAATAAGATCGAAAAATTCTTAACCCATAGAAAATAGTAAGCATTTTTAAAATAGCTCCCAAAACATCGGATAGGAAATCAGCACAATTAGCTCAATGCTTGAACTATTTGGTACAAAAATTTTAATATAATGCAGTGTTTTTAAATCGGGTTAAAAAAGTTTCTGACCAAAAATTTAGAGAGAGATTTGGTATGTCAAACTATATGCAGTTGCGGGTAAAAGAAGCTAAACATTTATTACAACGGACTCTATAAATACTGAACGCTCCTTCCATTAATAAAACTTCACCAACCCCTTTTGAGTAAAACAAGAAGAATAATGTGGTATTTGTATCAAGAGAGGCAAATCCTTCAATCTACCCAGTGGAGAGAAAATGGACTCTTGTTAAAAGGAAATTAAAGAGCACAAAAATGGCATCTAAAAGTGTAGTATAATTAAAAGGGAAATTGACTACCTGTTCGATTAAAGTGACAAAAAACACTCTAAAAACGTTAATGGAAGGGTTCATTCATCACTGAATTAAACTATAAACATATTGCTTTAATTGTAATAATAATTTCAATTTAATAAAATCGATTAAAACTGTAAGTTAAGTTATTTCATTTTTATATCATATATGTATGTTAGAATTTACGATCTACTTCTTATGTAAGCATATTTTCCTAGAGATTTAAAGGATTTTCTTTATACGAATTTTCCTTTTCTAACTCACTCCTTAATACATAAACTTTAGAGATTTTTTAAATTGTTCTATAATGTCACACACGACAAAATTAAAAATAAACCCTCATTTAATAGACTTCATGATTAAGCGATGGGCTAGGCTATAAAGCAGTTCCTCATTAAATGAATATTGATAAGAAATCTGCATAAAGCCAAGAACAAAATATAGGTTATAGGCTAAATTAATTGTGAATTAAGTCAACAAATAAATATAAAAACTCTATTATAATAAAGTCATTTAATTAAGTCTCACTCACTCAATCCATGTTTGTCCCTCGTCTATTTTTATCAACTAAATTAAACAACAATAAAAAGAAAAATATTTGAAAAAAGAAAAAAAAAACGAGATAGTAACACAATTTAAACAACAACAGGTTGTTTAGTTTTTAATTTAATACAATTTCTCCATCAATTAAACAAAATTTCAAAAATCTTATGTTGAAGTAAAAAGACTAGACTAAGACTAAGTATTAGTGTATTAAAAAAAATACACACATTCCCATATATACAAGTGGAACGTCAAAGTCAATATTTATAATAATAATAAAAAACTTAATAAAAACTATGGCGTGGTGTGGTGTGGCTTTATGTCCATAATTTTATTGGAATGGCGTGTCGTGCCTCAACATATACTCATACATTCATAAATATATGTGATTTATAAATATCTTAATATAATAAACAAAATTTAAAATAAGTAAGAATGTTATATTCGGCTATATCGATTCTGCAATACCCTCTACCACAAATGCATGTAAAGTAAATACTTTATGTATTTATTACATACACACATAACATACGTATACAATACATAAAGGATTTTCTTAAATATAACACGAAACACTTAAGGAGTCATAAAATTATTTATATTTTTGTCTGTAACTATTTTTCAAATGAACCGATTTTGATTATTTTTGGAATGGTAATGAAGTACATATAGATTTATGTCATTATAATTTGTCGAATATAGAGGTTGACTCAGATATTGGTCTATAACTTTTAATCTACTGAAAAGCTTTTGCTGGTTTAAAATAGGAAACTCCTCAGGACTATAACAAATATTCAGGCCAAATTTATTGGTTTTAAATAGGAAACAAATACTCAGGACAAATTTCTTTGGGCGTGCCAATCAGACGGATAGACGCAGATAAATCGACTCAGAATATATATACATATCGGTCTATATATTTCAATTAACTGAACCGCTTTTGCTGGTTTTAAATAGGAAACTTCTCAGGATTATTACAAATAATCAGGCCAAATTTCATTGGGCGTGCCAACCAGACGGAGAGACGCAGATAAATCGACTCAGATTTTGCAAGAATATAAACATATCCGTCTATATATTTTAATCCACTGAACCGCTTTTGCTGGTTTTAAATGGGAAACTTCTCAGGACTATAACAAATAATCAGGCCAAATTTCATTGGGCGTGCCAACCACATAACTAAATCGACTCAGATTTTGTAAAAATATATAAACATTATGTGATCTGAGATAATTTCTTTTTAGCATTACACAAGGAATGACAAAGTTAATATACCCACTTCACCACTATTGGTGGTGGAGGGTACAAAAACCTCTCACTCTCTCATTTACTTTTAAATATTAAATAAAATTACCAGGTGTTGTTGAAAAAATAAAACTGTTGCACTTCACCTTGACTTTTTTAAGTTATAATATTCTTAATCTATTCTGAAATCCGTAATAATACATACATAATAATTGACTTTGTGAGGTTATTATTTTCTATCTGAAAAACCTTTAATTTTTTTTTTTTTTTTTTTTTTTTTTTTTTTGCAATTTTTTCAAGATAAGAACGTATAGAAGAGTTTCGAATGATTTTTTTGCTAATAAGAAATTGCAAAAATGTCTCACAATGAATAATTCAAACATTAAAACTTTAATTAAAAAGAAAATAAAAATAATGAATATTGAAAAATTCCACAAATATTATTAGTTCTTTTCCATATGAATTAAATTATTAATTTTTATGCAGAAATTAAATTGCGTCGAAATTGTTTTTATGTCCGACTTTCAATATAGACATTTTCGAAAACTATGTGAAAATATATTTAATTAAATGAATTAATAATTCTACGGCAAAATCTGCTGCACTGTACAGGGCAATATTAAAGGCAGTTGTCATTTACTCCTGTCATATAAAGAGGCCGTTTGTTAATAGACATGGTGGCCGTTACGCAGTTTAACGAAAACCATTAGAAATCATTGTTAATATAACTAATTTGGATAAAATAGCAAAAATACAATTTGCAGGCAGGGTGAGATATAGATAATTGTTAATAAAAACAAAACCACTAAACTTACAGGTTAAATTATTTCTATTAATTGAAATTATTTTTACAATTTACAAAAAAAAAAAAAAAAAAAAAAAAACAGTTATTTTGGAGTTTTAATCAAAGTGATGAAATTTTGACCCTTCTTCGGAAACACTTCCATTAACGTTTTTATAGTGATTTCTGTCACTTTGCTCGAACAAGCCATCTTCACACATCCACCACATTTTGGACACCTTTTTGTGCTCTTTAATTCTCTTTTAACAAGACAATAATATCTCTTCATTGGCCTTAGGAATTGTCTCTTTTGGTACAAACCACTCAAGGACTTGTTTTCCATAGAGGCTGAATGCCATATCAAGCATAAAATAGGTGGACACATAATGAAGTGAAATGAATGGAAGCAGCCTTTATAGAGCGTCTTTTACTGTAAATGCACATTACTTGCTTTATTTTTTATGATAAACAAATCTTCACTTTTGATTTTTTACGTTTTCAAAAGTCATATTTTATTTTGCTTTTAAATTTTCGAAAGTAAATATTAATTGAATTTCTTAAAATACATATTTAATAAAAAAATAAATAATTTAACATCAATTCCTACTAACAAATATTAATTTCGAAAACTTTCGAACATATTTTCGAATTTTCGAAATTATTCGAAACTGTTTTATTTTACGAAATGAACAAAAAAAGTCATATATTTCCACATTTTACTTAAAAGGGAATTATGCTTTCAATTATCTTTTTAAGTATTTTTCAAAATTTAAAAAGTGAATTCGAAAAATTATTTGAAGTGCAGACAAAATTATGTATTTTTCGTAAAACAAATAATTTAAATACAACATATGGAATTTCGTTATTTTCGAACATAACTTTTAAATTTAATTTTTTCTTGTTTGAAATTTATTTTCAATAAGGAAATAAATGACGATTTAATATTAATCTATTTTTTTTCTTTATTTTTGACTTAAAAAAAACATTTTCTACTTTATTTTTAATCGAAAAAATAAAAAGTGAATATTTCACTCAAATTAAATTACTCAAATTTCCAATAAATGTATATTTAAATTGAAAGGGGTTAAAACGTTTATTCCCTATCAGGGTCATATCAAACAAACTAAATATTTGTTTTCACCAAAAGGTGCGGTCACCTGAAAGTTGTGTAATTACTAAATTAAATAAAAAAACATAAATTATTTTAATTTAAATCTTGTTTAAATTTTACAAAATCACACAATGTCATAAACGATCTTTTTTCTAATTTCGTTAAAAGTGAAGTGGTCACGAATTTTTCATATCATACAAGTTTGTGTGAATTTAGTTTTGTTTCACTGTAGATCACTTCAAGGAAAAAAGTAAGTGTAAACAAACAAATAAATAAATAAATTGATTATATATTTTATATGAGAAGATTGTCGCGTGTTTCATGTTATTTCGGTTTTTTTAAACTATATAATGAGATTCGTCGCGGGAAATCTTATTGGTCATTTATGGGTAAAAGTATTTGTGTTTTAACCAAATTCGTAAAAAAAATATTTTATTATCAATTAATGTTTTATAATGGCGCTTATAAATCAATGTTAATCATATAAATTGATTAACAAATATTATCAGAGTTATTATAAGTTAAAGATAAAAAATATAAACTTATTTATAATAATTTTAATTGTTTCCAAAGATAAACATTTAATCATTCAATACTTGAGATAACAAGATAATGATGATCGAATATAATTAAAATTAATTATTTTTATTGATAAAATCTTTAGCACTTAATTAAAATGGAAGCTTTTACGGGGTAAAAAATAAGTAAATTCTGAATGTTGTTCCCGGGATTGAATGACTTTAAAAAATAATATTAAAAATATATATAAATAAAGTAATTGCATAATGTTGCCGTCATTTGCCTTTTACGTTAAGGGCCTTTGCGCCCATAAAACAATTGATATATAAAAATTGTTTAATTGTGCATAAAATTTAAAATAATTCTTCTTTAAGTAAGGAGTGATATCGAAAAATTCTTAACACACGTTTTTCACTAAAACTTTTATCCAAAGTATTATTATTATTATTATTATTATTATTATTATTATTTTTGATCAAGTTATCTTGATCAGTCTTTATGTTTAATGTCAGACAAATAAATATATTGTTAATCTGATTAAAATGAGTGACCAGAAAAAAAGCGCGAAATAAAATTATTAAATATTTTAAACAAAACCAAACGTGATCCTACAAAAAGTTGATCAAGCATTTAAAGGTCTCACGCCAAACAGTTTCCAATGTTATTAAACAGTACCGAGAAAACGTGTCCATTGATAGAAAATTGATTCTGGTAGAAGGAATGGTTCTCATGATGTTTCTTAAGCCAAAAAATATAAAGCATTTTCAAAAAAGTTCCCACATCTGGTGGGAAAGCATACCGGTTATCTAAGCTAAGGTCAGTAAAGAGATATTGGGCTTTTGTTAAAAGAGAATTGAAAAGCACAAGTTACCCAAAATTCTGAAATATTTTAAATTAAGATGGACTACCTGTTCCTGAAATTAAAATTTCATCATATATGCATGTTAAGAATTTTTCCATCACGCTCTTTAAATATCAAGGAAACCAATGTCAGGTCGCCAGGTCAACCAGTCGATTACGTAGATAGCTTCTGTTAGTTTAGTGACTACAGACGTAAATAACAGGGTTAAAAAAGCGATTGCGACCTTCGGACATCTACAATGAATAAGAAGAACCTCACAAATACTCAGACAAGCAAAGCTCAGAATGTTCAAATCATTTGTAAAATATGCCTTGAATAATCTCGCAATCTTGGACTTGAGATAAATATCAAGGAAATAATATCATGCCTCAAAGTCAACCAGCCGAATAAATAAATATATACTCGTTATTATATAGTGACTACTAATTGGGGAGCAGAAACAGGCATAAAAGAACAGTGTCCATAGGGTGATAGCGGCATTCGGAAGATTACAATCAATATAAAGAAGCTCCCAAATACAGACAAACAAAGCTCAGAATATTCGTCGCATATGTTAAATAAAAATTTATTAAAAAAACATAACAAATTGCATCAGAATCATAATCACCAACAACATAAATTACTAGATCATTACTAAGGAGTAGAAGAATCGGTCATACTATCAGAAAACATCGTGATAGTATAACAAGAATAGTACTTGAGAAGAATCTTTAAGGCTTTAGAAACCGCGAACAAACAAGGAATATCTTGAGATGCTCGATACTTTAAGATCTAGGATAATGGTATGAAGAGGTGTTATGGAAAATACATATATTTAAAAAATGTTTGGAAAATGCAATTTTGCAATTCTTAAGGAATTTTTCATTAATATTCATATATAAATTGTAGATATTAATACTGAGGGTTAGAAAAAATGCAATTGTGCAATTTTTTAATGACTTAAAGCATTAATAAAGTTAATTTTAATCATTCAAATAAAGAAAAAAAATACTATAAATTTATAACTGATACTAACGTATCAAAAATTGTGTTGAGTATAATAAAAAATTAATTGTCAACACAACATTGCTCAAATAGTTTTGAAAATATTGCACAATAAAGAAGAAATATTTTGAATTTTCATTAAGTATTACTTTGCGCCTTAAAAAAACAATTTTAAGCATAAATTATTTCCAAAAAGTTAAATAAATAATTAAAATAAAAACTATTTTCAACATTCTTAACCCAAGGGTTTTATGTAAATTATGATTACGTATTAAAACTAGGGTTTCATCATGGGAAAACGTTCCGAGATTTCAATTTATTTTCTAAATACCGGGAAATTTCTATCGGGTATTTTCGGGATGTAAATTAAGGTGAAGAGGTGAGGTGTGTAACTTCAGAAGAAATAATACAAAAATTCAATGAAATTTAGCCAGACTATTTGTTCTAAACAGTTTCCTATTTAAAACCTGTTATATCGCTTCAATAACAAACTAGTTATAGTATTGCATTTTCATGTCAAAAATCTTCTAAATCAGATTAATAGAAATATCAGTGTGTAATAATGATCGTAATTTGAAATATAGATTTTTTTAATACAAGAATATACCAAACAAGTTTGGAGTCGTTTGAACTAGCTCCAATACTACAAAGTTATCCGGAATAAGCTTTTGATCATATAAATATCTAAATATATATATTTTTCTTACTGTCTTAAGCATATAGTATTAATTTAATGATATCAATCCATATTTGGTTATAGGTCCTATATTAGGCCCATCCCAGAAGGGGGAGATAAGCTTCAAAAACTCTTTAGTGTTAAATAATTCCTTCCAAAATCAGCATAATTTTTTCCAATTATCCTAAATATAATAACATGAATATCGGCTCTTTTCAGACTAAATCTCATATATAATTCTCCATTCTTCAGAAAGGAATTAAAACTGATAGAACTCTTAAATATTAGAATTTTAATGGAATTTGGCAAAAATAACTTTGCATTTAGCGTAAATATGTGTGATGAATTTTGGGGACATCAATTAACATTCTACTAAAGTCATCATATATGAAATCAATACCGGAATGTCTGCATCAAAATAGTATTTCAATAAAATCCGGAAAGATTCGGCAGATCCGAATATAGGATTTCTATTTATGTTTACTATAATTTAAGCATATTATTCATTACAAAACTATTAAAACAAAAAAAGAGAAACCCTAACACTTTTCAATTGTAGGGTATTTTTAGTTCGTGTTATGAGAAAATCGCATTTTTCTTTATTTTTGCTTGTCATTTGCAATGTGTCTGGGGTCTCGGCTGGTGTCATTAACACAAAATGTTTAGTATTTAAAACAACAAAATAAAAAAAGCGAAAAATATAGAGAAGAGAAACATACAAATAACAAAAATGTTAACTAAACCATAACCAAATGTCAAGTTCAATGTAAAATATATATGTTTTTAATTATTATAAATATTTTTGATATACATTTAATACACTTACCGTATTCAATAACCAAGGTTGTTCTGCGGCCAATTGAGACCAATCGGTTTTCATATTAACTTTTGCAAAACGGCATATTTGTACTCCTGCGCCGTTTTCGTTTAAATGACGATTTAAAATATCTTTTCCAGTGGCTTCACTAATTGCCTTTGCTGACATTTTGACGTTTTATATCTCTGTTTTAATGATTTAAATATTTTCCAAAGGGATTTTGTTTTTTTCTTTAAATAAAGTTTATAACAGTTATAAAATTTAATAATGCTGAGGGGGGGAGTTGTTTTTCAAAACTGTAAAGAAAACGAAATAATTAAATCAAATATTTAAAATATTAATTGAATTTGTAATAAATTTCAAAATATAATTCAAACAAATTTTGAAATATTTATTTGTAAGAAATTGTGTTAACGAAATATAACGGTAAAAATTTCTCTTTATCTGTTTAACATATTTTAGTATTGAATAATATTAAAATAATCAAAACATGATCCAAAAAAGAAAACAAAAATTAATAGTAAAACAAGTTATAAAGTAACAGTGGATCAAGGTCGACTTTTTAATAATCTTCATACAATATGAATTTTATTAGAATAATTAGCTTAACTTTTTATATCTACTGAGTTAGAAATATGATATAAGGAGTGAGATCAAAACAATTCTTAACACACGTTTTTCTTTAAATTTTTTTAACCCAAGTAGAACATGACAGTTATTATTTAACGCCAAACAAATCAATAAATTATTAACTTGATTAAAATGAGTGATCAGATGAAGTGTGTACTAAAATTATTAAATATTTTCAATATTTTATTTGTTTAAAATTATTCGTGATGAAATTTTGAATATTTTTCAGAAACCCATTCATTAACGTGTTTATATAGCGTGTTCTGTCACTTTTCTCGAACAGGTAGTCCATATCAATTTAATACATACCACACTTTTGTTCACCTTTTTTGTTCCCTTAAATTCTCTTTTAACAAGAGTCCAATATCTCCCTATTGGTCTTAGCTTCATGCTGTTTGGAGAATTTGCCTTGAACCACTCAAGGACTTGTTTACCATAAAAGGCAAGTCAGGCCTCGAGCATTAGTAAGATAAACTTTTGAACCAGAAAGTTGCAAAAAATCTGCCAGAATAAACATTTCATCTTTCTTTTATGCAGCAAGAATATTTTTTCTCTCTTTTTGGTCTCAACGTTCCTATCAGAAATTTTTAAAGC
This sequence comes from Cochliomyia hominivorax, assembly GCA_004302925.2. Taxonomy (NCBI): domain Eukaryota; kingdom Metazoa; phylum Arthropoda; class Insecta; order Diptera; family Calliphoridae; genus Cochliomyia; species Cochliomyia hominivorax. The sequence continues at coordinate 76,709,480 of PYHX02000494.1, read as the reverse complement.
TTTAAATTTTCGTACCCAATAGTCGAACACTGATCTGCTTTACTACCGAGAGTGTTGGGAGCTCCTTTGAAAATGCTTTCTATCAAGTGAACTATTCCTTCTACCTGAACCAAGTTCTCTCGGTAATGTTTAATAACATTGGAAAGAGTTTGCCGGCAGATCTTTGAATGCTTGGCCTACTTTTTGCTGGACTAAGTTGAAATATTTAATAATTTTAGTAGGCACTTTTTTCATCTCTAACTTGATCAAAAAATCATATAATACTTCGGATTAATGAAAAATGTGTGTTAAGAATTTTTCAATATTACTCTTTTTTTTTGAAATTAACAGACAACCGAACGAGTTTATTTTATTTACTTCACTCAGACTCAGACTTGACATTTAAAATTGCGATCTCTAATCGCACATTTTACATGAACAGACGGACATTATAAAGAGTTCAAATATTAATTTCCACTATTTATTTCCTGTATGTTACAAACCTCAATTTAAACGCATATTACCACAAATGACTTTTATTATAATGTAGTGCATTGAAAGACAATAAACAACATTAATAAAAAAGTTAAATAATTTACATAAACAAATGTAAATATTGTCTATTTAAGTCGGTCTATATAATTGAATACATTTCTTTTTTGGAACCCATTTAAATATTATAAAATGTTGATTTAAAAACTGTTAAAAAAATGATCGTAAATCAATAAAAAATACTCACTAAAAATGCCTACAACTAATAATATTTCTGGACACTTAAATTCTTCTTCTTTATTTTTGGAAATTTGTTTGGGAACAAAAAATTGTTTGTTGGTTTAAAACAGAATTCCAAAATAAAATAATGTACAAAGTTTAACAAACTTTTCTTTTAATTTCTTTTTTATTATTTTTTTATTTTATTTTAAACGCTTTGTTTTCTTTAAACCAAAGTTCGCACACTTTTTAACACGTATGAAGTACGTTTTTAACGAAACAATCAAACGACACGATCGTTTTCAGTAACAATAATCATAAAAATATTGATGGTGTTCCTTGCTTAGCAGGTGACGATATTGTCTACGATCTACACCTTAGACGAGTTAAATGAAAACTAAACGTTTTGGTCGTATTTACAAAACCACTGTAGTTAAATCAATTCATTTCTTTTTTATTGAAAAAAAAAAAAAAAAAAAAACCGAATAATGAGGGAACGATATTCATTTTGAGTGTATGACTTCTGGATGTCATTATTTGTGTGGATTGTGTGTGGTGTGCAGGTGTTGAGAGCGTGTTTTTATTGTATGAGTTCTGTATCTCTTTTTTTTAAAAGACTCGATTAAAATCGTTTCAAATTAGTTTCTATTTTATTTGAATTCGCCTTAAAATCAATTGTTAATATTTTCTGTCTGAGACGAGGAAACAGGTTTAAGTTATTGTTAATAAATATCGTGTGATGCCAGATGTGGAAATTATATATACTATATGGGGACCAACTCTCCTTTAATCTTTGTATGGTACTACATTTTCCTCTGACCCTATCTATCATCGATTTTTCTCAAGTGAAACTGCTTCACAGAAAAATTATTGGGACTAAACTTAACAATTCTAGATTGAAAGACCTTTAGATGTTCGCCAACTAGACCTTTCTCCATTGAACTATTTTTTCACTATAAAAATTCTTTAAGAAAATTATTGAGAGTTAAACAATTTACTCTCGCTATAACAGATCCTATGGTCCTGTAAAACAGTTTCTTGATAAATTGATTGTTACCAAATATTTTTGTTTAATATGTCGAATATATAAAATTAATATATTGTAATTCACATCATTAATCATTAAATATTTTCAAGAAAACCCAACATGGTCCTACAAAAAGTTTGCCAAGTATTCAAAGGTCTGCCGCCAAACTGTTTCCAATGTTATTAAAAAGTACCAGGAGAGTTTCCAACAGCAGCCCGTTGTGCTTAATGTTCGGACTATTTGGTACGAAAACTATTAGCTAATATAGACTTACAAGCCTCAAAAAGTTCCTGACAAGAACGCAGCTTAAAATGTAGAGGCCAAAGGGAGAGCATGGAAATTGAAGTCAAGTTTAAAAAAACAAAATAAATGAATGACTAAACGTATGTTCTGGAAGATTTTTCGCAATATTCTGATAAAAAATTTTATGCTGCTGATGATCGAGGGAATGTTGAGAAATGTTTGGGTCCCTAACATTTCTCAGCAGTCAAAATTTCCAAAAAGTTCTTGATATAGCAAGCTACAAGCAGTTGACACCGAAATTTACATCACGGAATATCTACTAAAAAGGCTGCTTTCATTTAAAAGACTTCATAATGTGTTTTGGACTGGCTTGGCATCCTGCACTATGGTAAACAGTGGTACAAGAAAAACAATTTGGTATTTGTATCAACAGAGGCAAATCCTCCAAACTATACAGAGCTAAGGCCAATTTAGAGATAGTGGCCTTTTGTTAAAAGAGAATTGAAGAGCTCAAAAAAGACGTTGAAAAGTGTGATAGAATTTGAACGGAGCAACGTGAAAGAAATCACTATAAAAACGTTAAAAATATTTTTTTGTAAATTCAAATTCAGGAGTATAATAGACTGCAGTCTGAACTATAACATAAATTATAGTCTGGTCTGTAAAATATGAACTATAGTATGGGCCATGTTCTTGCATACAGACTACAGTAAAGACTATAATATAGATCGACCATAGTTTGTACTTATTTTTGCTGTAACAGTTTCAATGTTGTTGAAGTTTCGTTTCTGTGGAAAAAACTTCCGCTTGATACAGCTTTTGCTAAGTTGACAACCTTTGGTCATTTGATCGGTCGGTTCGTTCCCGAACGGAGATCCAATTGTCGTGGGAACGATAGTTTGTAGTAAAGTGCATTGCATTGTTTATGTTTAATGTACACATTTTGACAGCATTTGGGCAAAATAACGTTATACAAAACGTTAATTTTTAAAAAGTCATATGATAATTTAATTGATTAACTTTATGCAATTCAAAAATTTGGTTTATAATTCATAACATAACATCGCTTTCTCTCTCCTTTAATATTTTTTATATATAAACGATCTCATAAAACGCATAATTTATTTATTTTAAAATGATAAACAAAGAAAAAATTAAATGAAATTTAGTTTTTACATTTTCTATTAAACTAGAAATCAAGAAAAGAGAGAGAATGAGAGAGAGAGAGCATAATAATTTATTTTCAACACTCACTTTACAGATTAATTAAATAATTATTGTGTTTGTAATTAGTAAATTGGAGGCAAACGCGAAAAGAAACTGAAAAAAAAAACGAACCAATAGTGTTGCCGGGTTCATCGGATGATATTAACTTAAATGTGTTTTTGAGAAAACAAATAATAAAAACCGGTGAAATTGATGATTTCTTTCATTATATTTGTTGTTGGTGCTGAGCAATAATAGTATTTGTAAGCAAAGCAGCGACAGATTTAAATTTATGATTATTATTAACACTAAACGAACGTGAAAACGTGTGTCCAGAAAACAAATACAATAAAAATTTCTTTATATAAAAATGTTTGTATTATTTTTTTTGTGTATTAAAAAGAGAGAAATAAGACTAAATGAGAAAGAGCATTTAGTAACAATAAGATGCTGACTGACATCTTATCAATTGTATTTATAGCTTATTAATATAATATGGATCGTACGATATTTTTTCTAAAGTTATTTTATGATCATTTAAATTTGCATTTTGTAAATTACAAAACTCAAACAAAAAAAGTTTTCAAAACAAGTTAGAGCGATATCTGGCGAATTTCATATACCCTCCACTATTTAGCCATAACAATTTCCACTTACGGTTAATTTTAAAGTCATTTGATTATGTATATTGTTTTTAATTTCAAGTGTGTTCTTGGTTACATTCTCCGGTTTAGCGCCAGTCCAAGAAATTGTACCATCTCTATAAAATGAGTCCATAGATATTCCGGTTCTTCTAGTCACATACTGGACATAAGTTGGAAACGATAAGGTTAATAAGAAACCAATGAGCATTGGGCCATTATTCTATCCCGATCTTAATTTTGATAGAACTACTTTTATAGACTACAACAGTTTCTGTTCAATGTCTGCGATGATGCCTTCATGCACGATATTCATACGGTAACTTGAAACTGTGAATTTTTTGTAGAGATATTTTCTAACATGACTTGGGGAAGATTCTAATTGTGTTATATTGAAGTTAGGATGATTCCTCCGATAACTTCCAGGAAGGAACTGATTACTAAGCCCTTCAATATGTACCTTAACCAGTAAGTTCTTCGTTTCCTCATCTAAGTGTTCTAATGCGGATATTTATATACATCCCGTGCGATTCTTAAAGTTGCATTTTGTCAATTTTGAATATTTCTTCAATGCGTAACGAAAAAGCGAAGGGAAAAATATTGTTTATGGTTTCTTTATCCTAAATTTGTATTTTGTTTTTCACTTAAAATTCAAATTTTCGCTAAAAAACAATCTTTTTTAATAAAAATTCAATATTTTCACTGAAAATTAATTGAATTCAAATTTTCACCAAAAAATTTCATTTTCACAAAAAAAAAAAAAAAAAAAAATCACGAAAGAATTAAATTTGCACATAATATTTATTAAATTTTCACAAAAAAAAATTAAATTAAAAAAAAATAAATAAATTTTCTAAAAAAAATAATAATAAATAATTAATTTCAAATTTTCATGAAAACATTCCAATTTTGATAAACAATTCAAATTTTCACGAAAAAATCAAATTTTCTCGAACAAAAAATTAAAATTTTCACTAAAAATTTAAATTTTTTACTAACAGGTCTACTTTTCACTATTAATTAACTTGAACAACATTCTATAGTTTTTTAAGTCACATTTTCGAATAAATGAAATTGCTTCCAAATTCTCAATGGAAGAAAATCCTAGTTATCGGATGAAAATATAAGTTATAACTTATTTCAAATCAGCTCTTCAGCTAAATTCCAAGTTCGATGCATAATTAAAAATATAAAAAATGGGCCCGTAAACAACTTCAAAATCTATATGGTAGTAACGTGATATTGTCTGATATTCCCAAATGATGAAATTCGATTAACAATTTTCAAAATATGCCCTTGAATCACATCAATAGGTTATCATTAATAATTAAAGCTGCACCTTGCGCACAAATTTTCTATGAACAGAGTCGCAGACGGTTCAAAATTAATATATGTTTCCGACTTTAACATTAAAAAATCTGATCGGTCAATAAACTAAATAAGTTATTAATTATTAAAATGAAAATATTTATTCTGCTACATTTTTTTTCATTTAATCCAAGATTTTAATACAAAATTATTAATTTAATATATATTTTTTTGTAAAAACAAATTTGTTTATTTCACCAAAAATTAAATTTTTACCGGAATAAAATGTTTTTGCAAATTAAATAATAAAAACACAATGAACACGTCATAAAAAAGAAATGCGTAAATTATGCAAAAACAAAAAATATCACACACACACATATATTTTCTCAGAAAATTTCTCAAACATATACATTCGAACACATATGACAAAACTGTTTTTTTATTTGATGTTTTTTTTTCATTTTGGTCATACAAGTGAAAGTCATTGGCATTTTATTCACAGACAATTTGCATAAACTAATTTTATATTTAACAAAAATTATAAAATTAATGTTATTTTAAATTAGTTTAAAGTATTTTTCCATTAATTATTGTATTTTTTATATTTTTCTGTCAGAAACTAAAATAAATGGCAACCAGCAAAACGGAAGAAAAAAAAGAAATTATGTACAGAAAAAATCAATATTTCTCTAAACACAATTTATGATTATTTAATAATTTTTGTTTTAAATTTATAATTTTTATATTTAAGACCACATTTTTAAATATTAATTTTAGCAAGAATTTCAGAAATACTGAAAATTGCAAAAACAACAAATCAATTTTATAAAATCATAATTTTTATACGTCTTCAAAAATTTGTTTTTTCATTTATTGCATTTTATTTCTAATTGTTATACTTTTTTAAATTAAACAATTTATACACTTATTTCATTTTATTATACTAACTTTTTTGTTTAATTAATGACTTTAATTTTTTTGCAATTCGGTACGATAAAAGAATATTTACCGCTTGTTTCACGAGTAAAGACAATTCTCAAGCACGTATTGACGTAAAGAAAACATACGATTTAAAATCATAGTTGCTTTGCAGAGTTGCGTAAAAAAGTAAGATTAACATTTGCAAAATAATTAAGGGTTTATTATAACGTCCACTAACATTGCTGCCAGTTTTGATGATTTATCGTCATTTTGACGATTTTTGTCTTAAAAATGGTGTTTTGACGATTTATAATCGAAATTTGACGATTTTTCACGAACATAAACTTTTTTAACAAAATATTACCTAAAAATTTTAAATGGACTTTGATATAAAATCAATAAAATCGTTTCAGTAACCAATAACTTGGACAACGACATTTTCGGGTACTATAAAACGCAAATTCTGTATTCAACATTAAATTACAAAAGTCGTTTGTAATGAAAGAAAAGAAATTTCCATAATATCTTAAATTGAATTTGTATTTAGCAAAACTTGAAAATATTGCATTAACTTCTTTAAAATAAGTTTTTCTGGGAGATGGTTATTTAATTATCATAGAGCAGAAAGTCTTTCAGTACGTTTTAACCCGGTCTCATAAAAAAACAATTTCAACATATATATCGAATTATTTAAAATTAGCATTATTGCTGTTACTTCCTTTAACGTTATCTAAAGAGAGTATTTTGTAACGTTGTATTTGTTGTATTAATACAGCCACCTTATATAAATGTGCCTTGATAATGTTTCCTTATAAAAATTAAAAAGAGTATTAATACAAACATATTTAAAATTTCCCTGAACAAACCAATACAATAACAGGTGCTGCCACTATATTTTTTATTTGAAGCAAAACACAAATAATAATGTGGCAACTTGAAATCTTTAAAATAAAACACTTGTTTACTTTTTTTATAATTCACATGAAATCGGTGTAATTTCTTAAATTATCTCGTTTTCTTATCAGTAATTTAGAAAATTTACTTTAAGAAAGTGTTAAGATGTCTTCCATATATGATAATTTGCCAGCGGTAAGTAATAATTTTGGTAAAATGAGCCATAAATTAAGAAACTTGTAATCATTTTGATAGGAACATCCTCGTAAATTGATACCGGCTTTATGTCAACAATTTTATCATTTGGGATGGGTTACTGGAACAGGAGGTGGCATATCTATGAAATTAAAGTAAGTTTTTAAAGTTATTACGAAATAATAATTAAAAAATGTAAACTAGGATTAAATTTTAAAGCTAAGAGAGATGGGAAATTTTAGATGTCCTTGTCAAAAAAAGAATAGTTAAGACAAGAACCCAGGAAATTGAATTATAAATAGAATATTTTGAAAATCCGATTGGAAAATCTATAAGGTTTTTGATAAAATTAAATAATTTACTTTTGAAAAAACCTTTATATATTTATATCACTACACCACCATTTTGCGGTGTTATGCGTTCGTGCAGATGTTTATAACGGAAAAAATACTTTAAGTATACCATATGTAAATTTCGGTATTTATAGAGCTCGTTGTAACAAATTATTGGCTTTTTTGTCACAACAGCATATTTCTTGCACCAGGAACTTTTTTGGGAAATTTTGAATGCTTTTATGTTTTAAACTTTTCTCAACATACCTTCGAACAACTGCAACATAAAGTTTTTGACCAGGAAGTTGTGAAAAATCTGTCAGAACACATGTTTCGTCATCTCTTATGTATCAAGAATATTTTTTTTATAAGACTTGATTTCATTTTCCGTCTTCTCTTTATGGCCTCCAAATTTTTTGCAGCATTCCTGTCAGGAATTTTTTAAACCCTTTGTTTGTTTTAATTTTTATACAATATAGGCCGAGTACTTTTTTGAAAATGCTTTATATTTTTTGGATTAAGAAACATTCTGTGGACCCTTAGTTCTACCTTAACCAGGTTTTTACAACGGACAAGTTCTCACGTGTTCATATTTCCAAAGACTTTTTCCAAAATGCCACGGAGAAGACTACAATTGACTTATATTGGTCTTTGGATGATGATGACATCCAAGAATGAACTGGTTACAGAACATTTCATGTTGTATTGAGGATATTTGTATATAACAGGTATCGATTCTTAAGGCTGCATTTTGAAAATTTATCGCTTATTATTTATTGAAGTCGAGTACTGGAGCAGTATAATTTATCACTGATTGGCCAACTGTTTTATAAGTATCCAATAAGGTTACTTTATCAATAATCCAATTAAGCCGGCTAGAGCTTATTATAGCTTATTCCTACTGCACAGTTTTTGCGTGCTTGCAGTGGTAAAATTTCGTACGATTTTACATAGTCGGGTTTGAACCAACTATAACTTTCCAATTTTCAACTTCTTTTCAGTAATGAAATTTTTATAGCTCCCAGTGGAGTTCAAAAGGAACGTATTTTACCTGAAGATTTATTTGTTCAGGATGAAGAGGGTAAAGATATACAATTACCACCCGATTACAAGCAGTAAGTTAGTTTATTTCTTAGTTTTTACAAATATTATTTAAATTGCATTTTCCCCTTTAAAGTTTATCCAAAAGCCAATGTACTCCTTTGTTTATGTTGGCATATCGTCATCGTAATGCTGGCGCTGTTATACACACACATTCTCAACATGCTGTAATGGCTACATTATTATGGCCTGGAGATGAATTCCGTTGTACACATTTGGAAATGATTAAGGGAATCTATGATGATGATTTAAAACGTTATTTGCGTTATGATGAAAAACTGGTAGTACCCATTATAGAGAATACCCCGTTTGAAAGAGATTTGGCTGATTCCATGTATGCAGCCATGATGAAATATCCTGGCTGTACTGCAGTTTTGGTGAGACGTCATGGGGTTTATGTTTGGGGTGCCACTTGGGAAAAGGCTAAAACTATGTGAGTACGAATATAAAAATAAAAAAAAAATAGTGATAATAATTTCAATTATATTTTAGGGCTGAATGTTATGATTATTTATTCTCTGTTGCGGTGGAAATGAAAAAATGTGGTCTGGATCCTGAAAAGTTTTCTTAAATAATAAACAATGAGATTTGTTAACTTTTTTCTGTTTTATTTTTGTTTTTAAAATACAATTTCTTTTATTTCTTAAAAAGTAAAATCTCTTAAACAACGTAAAAATAAAACAATGTTTTTTTAACTCAGCCACCCATTTCATTGTTGCTAATTTGACTTAGTTGTTTGCTTTTAGTTAATCAAGTGTTTTAGGAAAATAGTTTTATCAAAAGCCTCCTTTAAAATTAACTTAACGTCTTATGCCAACATTAAATGGCTTCCTAAGCGATGCAAATTTCAAAAAAAATTCTAAACTAAACTTTTAAAATTAAAGCTAATGTTAAAAGTCATTTCATCTCATACGACGCATTTTGCGTTCCATTTTACGTTGTTTTTTCTCATTTATTTCAGGTTCCTCTTGAGAATTTTTTTGATCTAACCAGGGTTTAATAACACTACCCCACAGCATCCAAAAGGCTCTAAGAGGGGCCAACAGTAGTAAATACCAAAAGTAATTGGAAATTAATACTAAAAGCATAGTGCCTGAAGTTAAAATTATTAAATCCTTGACATTTCTAAAAAATATAATAAATTTTAAATGTAATATTTTCTTTATAAAGAAATATGTGGTTGACTTACTCTGCAATACCGCCCTCCATATTTAAATCATTACCTGCATCTATTAAGGCACCTGTTTCTGAAAATTTAGGTCTTGACATAAATACCATAAATTGATAGGCAGCTCCCAAGATAATCAAGGCCAAAATGCTCATTATCTGTTTTTTATTAATAAAATTTTTCAAAAAACATTCTTTTTTAATTGCAACAAGTTACGATTTGTAAGCTATCGAATTTTTAAATTTGTTTTCTTTAAAGTATAAAAAATATTTGGAGTAAGAATTAGTAACATATTTTTTTCCGCTCTCTGATAATTTTCGACATATAGAACCCCAAAGTACGTCTTCGACCGAGTGTGACTAGGGTCGTTCTCGAATGGAGATTAAATTGCCGTGGGAACGCTTTTGTAGTGCCTTCTGCCACTTAACCCGAACAGATGTACGCCTAAAATCTAAAAAAACTTTTTAGACACCATTTTGTGTCTTTAAAGCAAGAGTCCAATAACTCTTCACTGGACTTAGTTCATTGATGATTTGCCTGATTTCCTGTGGTACAGGAACAATAATATGTCTGAAATAACATATTATTGTTCCTGTACCACTTGAAGGCTTCTTTACTATAGAAACAAAATACAATTTCTGTGTTGTTTGAAATGTAAATGTTTTGAAATGAATAAGAATAATATCAATTCCTTTTCGATATATTACTATTTTTGTTGAGTCATTGGAAAAAATATGAGTTCCTTATTTCTTCAATACCTTTCACATGATAAACATAACATTAACTATCTCAAACATGAGATGGATCTGTAAGACGAAACTTTGGCATACAATTCTCAGAAAATATCAGTGAGCGAAAGAAGATTTGTAGGTGGTTTTAGTTCTTGTGGGAAGTGCTTTGTTTGAATTCAATAGCATACAGATCTTAATTTAAGCCTTCTAATTTAGTATTAATATACTTACTACTGTGACCTTGCTAATTTCAAAAAATATAAAATTAACTAATAATGAAGCAGCTGCACTTCCCGAAGCCATATTACGATAAAAACTTAATGTGCCCTTGTTTTCTTCCACAATTTGTTTGGCTCCTTTGGTGCCTTGTTTTCCTTTTTGTTGTGGCTGTTTCAAAATATAAATTATTTGTTGCTTTTAGAAATTGTATTTTGTTTAAAAACTTACCGCCATTTTAATAAATTTAATTGAAAATTTATTTTTTAAATTTTAATAATTTAACAACAAAAAAATTCTTTAGTAATTTCACTTTCTATTTCTTCGCTCTAGGGATTTTTTCTTTAAATTGACAAGTGTTTACGAATGTATGTTGACACGCGTCACAGATGACACGAAAGTAAATGTCAAATAGAACTCAATGCTGAATAATTAAAAAATTTAACGGCGTTTTTTGAAAGACGTATCAATTGGGTTAAAATGGAAAGTAAAAAGTCTATTGAAGTTTTGAAATCGCAAACATTTTAACAAAATGTGTTTTGAAATCTCAGTTTTGTTAAAATTCAATGAAAGTTCCTCATACAAAAATAAAACAAAGTAGACATCTTTTTCGCTTTACCATAATTTTCAGTAAATGGCCATCAGAAGTTTCAATATATATTTTAATTTTTTGTTCAATATTAAATTCGTAGTAACAAATCTTTAATATTTTTTTTTACAAAAGTGCCGATATCTCAAAATTGCATCAAAATAACGGAATTTGTATTCATATCAAAATTTTTAGGCAATACTTCAAACTTTCATTTAATATGCATCTTGTATCCTTAACCCATTAAGTACGGATGATATGGAGCTAGAAAAATTTATAATTTTAAAGATTTCTCATTTTTTAATACAAATATTTGGATGATTTAAAGTTGATCCTCCTTCATTTATTATATCATGGTCTTTGGAAACTTTTTCGTTAGCAGATAATCATTAAGCCATTGGAAGTCATATCATTTTATTAGAAAAGTAGAAAGTTCGGTCTTTGGTCGGACTTCCTACTCCTTGATAATATTTATAGTTCCATATCTTTGGTTCTAATTGGGTTAAGAATATTTTATGTGTTCCAAACGATAGCTTGAAGTGTTGTCTATAACTTCTGTTATAAATAAAAATTTTGTTATATCGTTGCCTTTTCGAGATATCGACACATTTGTGAAAATATAATAAAAATTTTAAAGATATAAAATATTTTTGTAAATATTTAAGAGTTTTCAAAGGTTATCCATATTGTTTTCATATATTAAATTTGAAACAAAAAAATGGGTCTGTATAAGGAAATTTCAGGTAATTAGATTAAAGAAAAAAAAAAAAATAGAAGATCATATCAAGATTTTTTATTTTTTATGTTTAAATAAGTATTTTTGTAAAACATATAATATAATTTTTTTCCAAACATAAGTCCCAAAGTTTCGAGTTATAGATAAATGAAATATGTATCACTTTAAATCTCCAATCTTATTTCTTTGGTATTTAATAGTTTAAGGTTATATGGGTTAATATAAACTATTAAACTAGAAAAATGAAAATGCAAGTCAAAACTTTGGGATCCTAAATCTCGAAAACTATCAGAGAGTGACAACAATTGTAATTGTGCCGAGGGCTTGTATAATCTTAATAAAATGTAATACAATGCAAAAAAGTATTGTAGTTCCATAATCCCATTCCTGGTTCTTACAATCTAATTTCCCAATTAGACATAAGTCTGGCAATACTCGTAACAGTAAATATCATTTTAATCTCTAATGTTTTCTTTTGGATTTTATTAAAATATTTTGTTTGTTTATCGTTTTGTACCTTGAACCTTCTTTAGAAATAGAGAAACTATAACTAGAATCAAGAATCTAGTTTAATGCTTTCCAGGATAGTTGTTTAAAAACTTCTCTACAATTTGCCAAACAAAAAAGCACAAACATGAATATGGACAAATGGGTGCAACTAAACAATCAAGCTGCCGGAAGGGATAAAATTGCCCGGTATGTAAACAATAAAAAATAATAAAAATATTTTCAATATATAATTACATTGTTTACTTATGAAGGTTAATACAATACGCTTCACGAGCATTATGGGATTCTTTGGAATCGGCAGATATGCGTCCTGGTATGGTTGAAGATTTTAAATCTCTGGAGTATATATTAAGTACCTTTCGTAAATGTAAGTTTATTTTTGGCTTAAATCTATATTCCTCCTTTTTTGATATGAAAATCCATTCATAATATTCTAGATTATTTCCTTTTTTAATTAAAAATTTTGTATTCTATTGGCTTAAATTAAGATCTGTATTCTATTATGTTAAAATTTATAAGTGTTATGAAAGTCCTTCTCAACCGCTCTCTGCTAGAGCGGTTTCCGAGATTGCATAAGTAAAACTTTCAAATTACAAATCCATTCTTCATCTTAAATAGATAATGTATATGAACAATATGTGTTTCATGAAAGCGATCCCGAAATGACCTCTCCAATGATATATAAAAGGTGTTATATTATTAATCTATGAGGAGAAAAAACAATTTTTATAATTTGTAAATATTAATTTTTTTTACAAAAGTGCAAATATTTAAAAAAGACATCGAATGTCATTGCTAATAATTGATAAATTAAAAATTCAATTCGATGCCAATGGGTTTTATGGACATTACATCGAAATGTACGGAAAGTAAGTCGGCTTTTTGATTATCAGCTACAAGAAAGTACCTTCGTCCAGTATCATATCATTAACCCATACAGAGAAAACCAATTGTTATATTTTTTTATTCACAAAATCACCAACATATCAAAAAGCCATCGATATAACTGCGTTCCCTTTTGAGAAATAAAAACGAAACTTATAGAGAAAATGTCTAGCTTTCATATGGTCCCCATATGATACTCTTAATCTATGTAGTATCAAGGGAATTACAAAATGAAAAATTTAAAAAAAAAAACATTAGTTTTAATTATCAATAATTAAGAAAATTAAAATTGTATTCGATACAAATGTGTTTTCTGTATAATTCAAATGTTTAATTTTCAAAGAGGAAAAAATCCTTTTGTCCGACAGAAGGCCGGTCGAATAGAGAACTAAACTTTAAAGAAATGTAATTTTATACAATAGAAGTTTCATTAAGAATGAAAATCGATAATTTTTTGGAGATATTGGTACTCTTGTAAAAAGTCATAATAAAATGTATAAAAAGATATTTTGTCTCCGCATGGGTTAATAATATTAAACTTTTCATGTATAATTGGTAGGTGTCTTCTTTCGCATGATACCCATATTGTTAATATATTTACTGTGAAATAGTACTTATGTTTTAAAGAAAAAAGTTAACAAATCAATTGAGTTGTGATCTTAATTTGTTCCATTCCGTTTATTAATTTCATTCAATTTTTTTCAGTATTACGTTTTGGCAAATGTTTAGATGTTTTCTATACCAGTTTACGTACCATCCATTATCCAGATTTGGTCATACGTGTTACTCTTACTATGGGTAAAATTTCTCAGGCTTTATTCCTTTTCGCCGATCACTTTTTGTGGCTAGCACGCACGGGTCTATTTAAAAGTATTGATGCCAAGAAATGGGGAAAATATGCCAATAAATATTGGTTACTATCGATTATCATGAATTTATGTCGTGATATGTATGAAATATTCCGTTTAATGGATTTACATAGAGCCAGTGTTAAGAGTGGCATTTCACGCTCCATACCGATACGTATTAATTCACTTAAAGATTTTTCACGTTTGGCTTTATATTCCTATGGTTTAGTTTTGGGACACAAAGATGTTGTTGTGGATACGGTTAAAAATGTTTGTGATTTCTTTATTCCCCTAACAGCTTTGGGTTATACTAAACTGACTCCAAGAACTATTGGTATATTGGGTGCTATATCTTCAATAGCTGGATTAATAGCACTTACAGAGCCCACAGCTAAATTGACACCAGTTTAAAGGTGATTTTTTGTAATATATATATATAATTATTATTAAAGCGATAACTTAAGTTAATGTTATTTTTATTCAAAAGAAAAAATAATTTGTTTTTAGTTGTTAGAGAGAAAATTATTATATATTTATGTTATTATGAGAATATAATAAATATATATTTTATAAAAAAAAACAATGATTTTATTTTTGCAAAATGCAAATAAGGAAAAACTGAATATTTTATTAAATTTTTGGGTCATATTTTTTGTATTTAATGGGTTATGGATATAAACTGGGTATCCAATGAAAACTTGAAGTGTTTTCCATAAGTTTTGATACGAATTAAAATACTGTTATATCGTGGCTTCTTGAGATATTGATACTTTTTTAAAAAGGTCTTGGTAAAAAATATAAAAATTTATTTTGTCTCCACATTTTTATAATTAAACTTTTTTCTAGTCACATATCTCTGGTATTAAATGAATTAGGGCTATAAAATGGGTATCAAATTTCATCATGAATAAGAATGTTTTTTATTTATTTATTTTTTTTGAGATAAGTTTATTTTTGCAAAAAAGTCATGGTTAAAATTTATAAAAATTGGTTTTTTGTCGCTGCATGGATTAAAATATTTATATGTCATTGGATAGGTTTCTCCAAGACCTTTCATACGATACCCACATTTTTATATTAACTATCAAATGAGAAATATAGATCTGCAATTCAACAGTGTTGGGATCCAGATTTGTTCCCTGAAATACATACAAATCCAACCATATCTGATAGTTAAGGGAATGGAAACAATCGTTAAAAATTAAATATTTAATAATAAAATTAATATTATTTTAATACAATAAAAAAATCGCTTAAATCATTTTAAACAGCTTTAATACTTTCTATTCCTTAAAACTCTCAAAATCGCTTAGTTACCACAGAAAATAACTTTATTAGCAACATTGAACAGCTGTTTGGTGAAAATTTTTTTGTTTTGATTTCTCAAGTTGAAATTGTTAATAAATTTTTTCTTCAATTCTGTTTTTTTTTAATAACTAAAAGAAATTGTGACGTTTTTTGGTGAATAAATTAATTTAAACGCATATAAAGGTCATTATGTATGGCCCTACACATGGTATGTCATCGAATGATCCGCACAATCGTTGCTGTGCGGGTCGTGCTTGGTGCGTCAAAGATATTTGTGGTATATTTTGTGCCGTCCTGACATGGCTTTTAATATTGTTTGCCGAATTTGTTGTAATGCGTGTTATACTATTGCCCAGTCCACATCCAGTATTTAGTACAGTGAATACAATCATTTTTCAATTATTAGCATTTTTAGCTTTTGCCTCACACATACGCACCATGTTATCAGATCCGGTAAGTAGCGTTGTAATATGCAAACAAAAACAAACACATATTAATTATGTTGTTATCTGTTGAAAGCATATCGAATGATTAACCGTTATAATGTTTTTATATCTAATAAAAATAAGTGTATGTGTGTGTGTATATTTGATTTTTTGCAGGGTGCTGTGCCGCGCGGTAATGCCACTAAAGAGATGATTGAACAAATGGGTTATCGTGAGGGACAAATGATATTCAAGTGTTCCAAATGTTGTAGTATTAAACCCGAAAGAGCTCATCATTGTTCAGTGTGTCAGCGTTGCATACGTAAAATGGATCATCATTGCCCCTGGGTGAATAATTGTGTGGGCGAAAATAATCAAAAATATTTTGTTTTATTTACGGTAAGCTTGGATTCGTACGTATTAATAGTAGTAATAGTAACTACCACTTTTAATTAGATTTTTAAGACCAGAATTTCTGATTCACAGTCTCTAACTGTTTTTTTTACCAGTTATAAAAATGGGTTGTAGCGCTTTTATTATTTTTATTATTGATACATGTCTGATCTTGAGTACTGGACCGTATGAACGTCGATCCGATTTCAACAGTTCCTAATAAAAAACACTGTTGATACCTCGAACCTTTTTGATATGTGATTTGTTTCATTTGTCGTAATCACGAAATTATGTTATTTTAAGTATTCTTTAGAAACTCTATCTATTTTTAGATTTTATGAAATTTTAATTCAAAAATTTTAATCCAAAACTCAAATTTTTACAAACAATTTTAATTTTCATTAAAAATCAAAATTTAAAAAAAAATTCAAAAATTTTAATCAAAATTCAAATTTTTACAAGAAAAAAAAAAAAAATATTTTCATCAAAAATTCAGATTTTTTCTAAAAAATTATATTTTTACCAAAAATTCAAAATTTCACCAAAAAATTCAAACTTTCACTTAAAATTCAAAATTTCACCAAAAAATTCAAACTTTCACTTAAAATTCAAACTTTCACTAAAAATTCAAATTTTCACTAAAAATTCAAATTTTCACTAAAAATTCAAATTTTCACTAAAAATTCAAATTTTCACTAAAAATTCAAATTTTCACTAAAAATTCAAATTTTCACTAAAAATTCAAATTTTCACTAAAAATTCAAATTTTCACTAAAAATTCAAATTTTCACTAAAAATTCAAATTTTCACTAAAAATTCAAATTTTCACTAAAAATTCAAATTTTCACTAAAAATTCAAATTTTCACTAAAAATTGAAATTTTCACTAAAAATTCAAATTTTCACTAAAAATTCAAATTTTCACTAAAAATTCAAATTTTCACTAAAAATTCAAATTTTCACTAAAAATTCAAATTTTCACTAAAAATTAAAATTTTCACTAAAAATTCAAATTTCACCAAAAAATTCAAATTTTCCGCAAAAAATTCAAACTTTCACTAAAAATTCAAATTTAGATTAAAACTGAAATTTTGACTATGAATTTGATTAACAATTAAATTTTTACAGAAAAAATTCAAACTTTTATTAAAAACTCAAATTTTAAAAAACTTCAAATTTTTGCTAAAAATAAAAAATTTTAATAAAAATTCGAACTTCATTAAAAATTTTAATTTTTACTAAAAATTTAAACTTTCAAATTTGAATTAAAATTTTCATTGAAAATTCAAAAATTCAACTTTTACACAAAAAATAAAGTTTTCACTAAAAATTCACATTTTTATTACAAATATACACAAATTATCATTATTCGTTTCTTAATAACATACAAGGAGTGAGATCGAGAAATACTTTACATATCGAAACCAGTGAACTTACAGTTTATTATTTTATTTAATTAAAGTTGTTACTGCAATTTTTAAAGAAAAAATATTCCGTTAACGTTTTTAAAGAGCTTTTTTCCATTCTATCTAAACTCTATTACACTTTTGGACACATTATTTGTGATTTTCAATTCTATTTTAACAAGAGCCCAATATATCTTTAGCTCAAAGTAGTTTGAAATATTTGCCCCTCTTGGTACAAATACCAAATTATTGTTCTTGTACCACTAAAGGGCTTGTTTACCATAGCGACAGAATACGAAGTCAGGCGAAAAATAAGTGGATATATTATGAAGTCTTATGAATGGAAGCAACTTTTTATGTAAATATTCATTGATATAAATTTCGATAGTTATAGAAGAAACATTTTGAGGCTTGTATATTTTATACCCTGCACCACTACAAGAATTTTCACTAAAATTTAAATTTTCATAAAAATTTTAATTTTCACTAAAAATTTAAATTTTCATAAAAATTTTAATTTTCACTAAAAATTTAAATTTTCACTAAAAATTTAAATTTTCACAAAAATTTTAATTTTCACTAAAAATTTCAAATTTTCACTAAAAATTTCAAATTTTCACTAAAAATTTCAAATTTTCACTAAAAATTTCAAATTTTCACTAAAAATTTCAAATTTTCACTAAAAATTTCAAATTTTCACTAAAAATTTCAAATTTTCACTAAAAATTTCAAATTTTCACTAAAAATTTCAAATTTTCACTAAAAATTTCAAATTTTCACTAAAAATTTCAAAATTTCACTAAAAATTTCAAATTTTCACTAAAAATTTCAAATTTTCACTAAAAATTTCAAATTTTCACAAAAAATTTCAAATTTTCACAAAAAATTTCAAATTTTCACAAAAAATTTCAAATTTTCACTAAAAATTTCAAATTTTCACTAAAAATTTCAAATTTTCACAAAAAATTTCAAATTTTCACCAAAAATTTCAAATTTTCACCAAAAATTTCAAATTTTCACCAAAAATTTCAAATTTTCACCAAAAATTTCAAATTTTCACCAAAAATTTCAAATTTTCACCAAAAATTCAAATTTTCACCAAAAATTTCAAATTTTCACCAAAAATGTCAAATTTTTTTAAAATTTTCAATAAAAATTTAAAATTTTCAATAAAAATTTCAAATTTTCAATAAAAATTTAAAATTTTCAATAAAAATTTCAAATTTTCATTAAAACTTTCAAATTTACACTAAAAATTTAAAATTTTCACTAAAAATTTAAAATTTTTCCAAAATATGTTAATTTTCACCATAAATTTAAATTTTTAGTAAAAATTTAAATTTATGGTGAAAATTAACTTATTTTGGAAAACTTTTAAATTTTCAATTTTTGACATTCACATTCACTAAAATTCATTACACATTCATTTTTCATTAAAAAATTTTTGCAAATAATTCACATTTTCTATAAAATACCAATTTTCAATAGACTGTTTTCTCAAAATATAGGATTTAACAAAAATCAGGAGGTCTGAGAAATCCTCCCTTGTTTAATTGAATTTATCGGTTTTTTTTTTTCTGGAAATTTTAAAATGCGAAAATTTATTTCATTCATTTGCAAAATATTTAATTATAATTATTTTATATTTATTTTTTATTTAATTAGTTTTATATAGCATCAATATCAGTACATGCCATATTTTTGGTATTATCTTCCTTTGCCGAATGTGTACGCAGTGAATGGCGTCAATGTTCACCATATTCACCACCAGCCACAATATTTCTCTTATTGTTTTTAACATTTGAGGCATTAATGTTTGCCATATTTACCATCATAATGTTGGCCACACAATTAACTGCCATACTCAATGATCAAACGGTAAATAAATAATAATTTTAATTAATTTTTATTTATTACAAACGATATAAATATTTTATGTTTCTTTTGCAGGGTATTGAACAATTAAAAAAAGAAGAAGCTAGATGGGCCAAAAAATCACGTTTAAAATCTATACAATCAGTATTTGGACGGTTTTCTTTAGCCTGGTTTTCTCCATTCACCAAACCAGCGGGAAAGTCCAGATTTAATTCACATTTCTATTCAGTGTAAAACAAAAACAATAGTAGAGTGCCTTTCAAATACTTGAGAAATCATATAGAACTTTTTCGTATTAAGAAGAGATTTAACGTTTAAATTCTTTAAATTTTAATATACATGTGTTATATTAAAGGAAAGGAAATCTATTCTTTATTAAACTTAATCAGTTCATTGTGCAATACATTCTTCAGTTTAGTTGTTATTAAAATTTTCTTTTCAATTTCAAAGACAACTTATTTATAAGCAACATATGCTGTTTTTTATATAGTCCAAATGATTGATGATCTATATAATTAGTCTTTATGTTGTTGTGTGAGCAAGCATTCTTCGATAGTCTAATTTCTATTTTACGGGTTCTGTTTTTATGATTTTTATACCCTACATCACCGTAGATGGTTGGGGTATTATGCGTGTGTTTGTAACATACATACATAGAAATAATGGTATAACATTAACTTTTAAGTATACCGTTCGAATCAGAAGCAATTTCTGAGTCGATTTAATGATATTTGTCTGTCTGCCCGGCTGGCTGTCCGTGTAAAGATTTTGAACGAAACCTATTGAAATTGGTCACATTCCATTATTTAAAAAATGCACACATACCAATGTCCTCCCGTATTGGAGTTTAAGGGTTTTAAATCAGCGAAATTCAACACAAATATGTGTGATATTATTCAAAATGTGAGGGTCGGTTCATTTCTTCTTTTAGGTCCCATACTAGCCCCCTTTCAAATATCTCTTTGAAGTGCATAAATCTACTATATACGCTGATATTAATACAAGCAAAAACTGATGTTCGAAATTATAGAACAATCGTTCCATAATTTTTTCTAGCTCTGTTATAAGCCACCAGGAGAAAGGCTTTTTCAAACGCATACATTTCACATAAATGTTATTATCATATTAATTTACTTCACACTTAATCATAAACCAGAAAAGGGTCGTTCATATGTGGTGTAGGGTATAACATAGTCGGTCTGGATCGACTATAATGTTTTTATTTGTTTTTCTTGGAGAACATCAACATTTAGCAAATTTTTAATATGAACAAAAATACAAAATAATGAAATAAGAAAATAATATTTAATATATTTATAAATTCGCGATATAATATTTAAAAACGGTTTATATTATTAATAATAGTGTAATTAATTATAATACATGTGTGTGTGTGTTGAATGTTTTTGTATATGTATATTTTTCTCTATCAAATTCTCTTAATTAACAGACTATATAAAATTATATATATATTAGAAATATATTTTCTCTTTATTAAATTAAGTCTTACATATTTACAATTTACAAAAACAAAAACTTTACTAAAAGAAAAACTTAAATTATGTTTACATTTATAATGTGTAAAACAAACGAACAAAATAATGAAATTTTGCTTAAATGTTTTTCTTTAATTAAAAATTGCACAATTTCACTTACGTTTTTATAACAAAAAGAAGAAAACCACCGCACAGTGTTACAAATGAAAAAAATGTAATGGTTTCGTTGTCAATGAAATTTCACATAGTGATAGTAGAGGTCTAGGTCAGTTTAAGTTTTAAGTTTGGATCTAACAAGAGTCGGTCCAAAGGATTCCAAAGATGGATGCTATAGCGGATCTAAATCTTATCCGTTTTTTTTCAAATATTTTTTTTATTAAAAACTTAAAGACAAAAATTCTGCAAAGAAAAAATTTTGCAAATTTCTTCATTGAATTTTCAAAATATGTCGATTTGTTCGCCCATTTTTGCTAAAAGTAATTTACACTCTTTTTAAGTTCCAAAAAATTCTTATTAACCGTATTTAAACTTTTCTGAAAGATCATTTTATAGGATTTTGTGTAATTTCAAAAACTTAAATTTTGAAAGAACCAGAGTTTCTCAAATTCGATCTAATTTCTGTCTTAATTTCTTAAATCGCAAAGTTGGATTTTTAAATAACGTATGTTTCTTTCAAAACCTGATATGTTTTAAAATTTTTAGTAATGGAAAATTTTGCTTTCCCTATATCAACTGGAAATATATAGTACTGAAATCGGACTAACCATTCGGGAGTAATATATATTTATTTCCATTTGAAACACTGTGTTCCGGTCATTTATTTTATACATTCTCTGTAAATAAGAGATCTCGCTTTATTTTACATTCAGCAAATTATATTTTTATTTTAATTTTAATTACTTTTTTTGCTTAATTTATTTATATGTTTTTTGTTTTTTAATTTTTATTTTGTTTTAGAATTATTAAATCAAGATCCCATTTAAAATTGTTGTTGGAATTTTTATTCATGCATTTCAATTTATAGCAAGATACTAGTTTTTAAATCAAGAAACCATTATAAGAGATTTTGTCAAGATTTTGAAAACAAAAGTAAGTATGAAATCAGTATTTTTTTAATTTTATAGTCCACACTATTCACAAACCATAAACCAAATTATAGACAATCTACAGTAGATAATCTATAGTCCAGACTGTGGACAATCTAAATTTCAAACAATAAAGAGAATCTTGTCCAGGATACATTGAATCTGTAGTCCAGATTATAGTGAATTTTAATCAAAACGATAGAGAATCTATAGTTCATATTATAGTGAATCTTTAGTACAGACATTATTGAGTTTAAGGTCCAGACTATAGTGAATTTATAGTGCAGACAATAGCCCAGACAATCTGTAGTTCAGCCTATAGACAATCAAAAGTTCTTTTCGCCACAAAATGCTTTTTCAAATAAAACCTTATTTTATGTAAACATTCCTTGATATAAGTTTCGGTATTCATAGAACCGTTATAACAAATGATTGGCTCCATTTGGCGCAATTGCATGTCATGATTATTAATCTTTTTTTATTAATATTTCCTCGAGCACCAGATACAAAAAATGTTTTGACCAGGAAATTATAAAAAATCTGCCAGATCATGAACCAGCCTCTATTATGCAACAAGAATATTTTTTTAGAAAACTTGACTTCCATTTCCACCTCTAAATTTTAAGTGGGAGGAATAAACTTTAACTTTTCGTACCAAATAGTCCGAGCATTAGGATATCCAACACTTATTACCGGAAGTGGGTAAATGTTTTCTATTCCTTCTACCTCAATCAGGATTTCCATCAACGGACAAGATTTCCAGGTACTGTTTAATAACATTGGCAACAATTTGACGACAGAATTTTGAATTCTTTGTCAACTTTTTGTAGGACAAAGTTCGCCCTATTTTCTAATCACTCATTTTAATCAGATTAACAATATATTCATTTGTGAGACATTTTGTTGATCAGAGATTTGTTGCAAATATATTTATTTGTTTTCCATATAAACTATATGGATTTAATTCTATTTCATACTTTGCTTTATAAGCATTTTTCCCATATTCCTCCCAAGAATTTTATTTTTAGAATGAAACATTTTCAAAGCGACTGCACTTTTATTTAAAGTAATTCACGACGTTTCTGGTTTTCACGCACAAAACACAGAATAAACATAGAAACACCAAACAACTAAAAATAACCCAAATTGTATGCAGTCGGTATATTTGAATAATTTAACCCAGTCGCTGGCTGCAATGTTAAGAAATGTACTTGGTATGTAGTTCATATATCCCGGAAATAAGCAAAAGTCCAACGGTTTACGCACTCAAGAATAAATACTCACACTTCTGTGATATATGCGATGGTTGGATGGATGGCACACATTAATACACACAAAGTAAAAATAAATTTGTTATTATGTGCTGAGAGATAAATTTTACTATATGTTTTTTACTAGAGAAAAGCGGACCAAGCAATAAAGCAATAAGAAGATGGACTGGCAGGCAGGCGGCATTTTGAAAACTTTTTCGTTAAGTTGTTTTTAAGTTGTTGTGTAGTTTTTTGTTGGTATAAAAATAAAAAGGAAAACACTTGCTGAAGATCATCACACTCTTTAGGGAAAATACATTTTAGTTAAGGATGGAGAACGGAAAAATGTTGACATTATGTTTCGAATTTTTTTGGAAGTGAGTGGATACAAATTGTATCATCACACAAAATACAAATGGCTCAAAAACTGCTGAAATGTTTAATACAATGACGGCGCATTTATTCCGAAAGTTCACTCCTGATCATGTCAAATCATAGTATTTGTTGCTATACGGATGACTGAAAACATCAAGATGGAATGGAATGTTGCAAAACCAAAAACCGAAGTATTTTGCTGCCGAATAATATTACGTTTTTTTAAAGCAGAGATTAGAGAATGTTTGATCTGTAGTTGTGTAGTTGAATTTATTATATAAGTATATATCTTTCACGATAGCTTCAAAGGTAGCAGTCAAGTACACGAAGTCAGGAATTAACGATTTCCTTAAAAAAGATGAGTCAGAAGCCATCTATTTAGATGGGTCATCTATTTAGAAGGGTAGAAAATTATAGGACGATAATAAACTCGTTCTTACTTATGATTGATGGTGGTCCATAAGGGGAGGACTTAGATGGCTTACGCACTTCCTTGTATGCTTCTTGTAGAATTTAGCATAATAAATTGTTGAGTGCAATGATGAATGTTGGAATAAGAGTGCGACTGGACTAAATTCAATTGTTCTGGAATTAATAGTCTTAAGATTCCGCAGCAAACTTGATAAGTTTAACGTTAGCGCTGAGATCAGTTATATTGAAAATAAAAACAAAGGAATCTGTTTCTAATTACAAGCAAGCGAAGTGGATTATATCATCCAATACTACTATGAATCATTTAATATATCTGTGGCTGTCTGAATCTCTATGTAAATTCAACTTTCAGATGAAAAGCTGCGTTTCGCGAAAGTGGGAAAGGCAAGTATTCCTCAACCAGTTTCTTTACAGGATCTTCTTTGGAATATATTATATTCGAAAACACAAAATTGAAATCTTCCTAGATTTGTTACAGAGTAGAAGTCGCAAAGGGAACAGAAGGAAAAATCTACACTGATTGTTGGTAGAAGCTTATGAACAACTTACACCAACCAAATTTACTTGCGAATGATGGTTTTCGGAATTATAAATGGAAATTTTGATATAGAAGTCATGGAAAGGATTGTTTAGACGAAAACAGTTTGGAGGTGTAGAATTGGAAGCATTATTTGACCCAAATTGTTGTCAAACATAAGATAAGTTAATATTATGATTGGCAATCACCCGTTAACATCCAGAGACGAGAGATATTGAAAGGTGATGTAGCAAGTCGAAACGACACAAACGACACAGTTTTTGCTTCCTACTCAGATGAAAAATCAATATATATTGTAATAAGACCAAGACCAAAACTCAGCCAAATCAACCTTGAGTCATAATAACCATAAACCAACGTTATGCTTAATCTTGGTAGGTTCAAACGGGTAAGGTGGTCATAGAGAAGCTGTAAGCAATTCAATTGTGTGAAGAGAGCGATCAATGAATAACGTCCAGAATATTTGTTCAGACGGTCTATTAAGGAGCGATATTATAAAAACAAAAGCATTAAACTTTCACTAGTGAATAAATTTTGAACCTTTTTTCGGAAACAATTCCATTAACATTTTTATAGTACTGTCATTGGCTCGAAAAGGTAGTCCAAATCCGTTTAAAATCTACCATACTTTTGGACAACTTTTTGTGATCTTAAGCTCTGAACAGTTTGCGGGATTTGACTTGTAGTATGCCAAGTCAGGCCTAATAAGTCTTATGAAAGGAATCAACATTTTTTTAAAACGTTCCTTGATGAAAAGTTCGGTATTTATAGAGCCCGTTGTAACAAATGATTGGCATCATTTGCCGCAACTGCATATTACTTCCCATATCAAGAACATTCCCTCGAGCATCAGCCAATGACCATCTTTAATTTTTCGTACCAAATTGTCCGA
This sequence comes from Cochliomyia hominivorax, assembly GCA_004302925.2. Taxonomy (NCBI): domain Eukaryota; kingdom Metazoa; phylum Arthropoda; class Insecta; order Diptera; family Calliphoridae; genus Cochliomyia; species Cochliomyia hominivorax. Next base: position 76,683,762 of record PYHX02000494.1, on the reverse strand, counting down.
GTACTGAGCTAACCGGGCTGCGCTTAATGACTTTAGAAACATCATTTGGACCTTTCTTTCTACCTGTACCAGATTTCTATTCAACGTACATGTTCTCCCGATACTGTTTAATAACATTGAAAACAATTTGACGATAGACCTTTGAATGCTTGGCCAATTGTTTATAGGACCATGTTGGGGTTTCTTTAAAATATATAGTAATAATTCCTTCTACAAAACTCATACTAACCGCTTCCAAATTTTCTTTTTGTCGATCTCACTCCTTAATTTTAAACCCACAAACATCAACTCTTACACTCACATGTTTTTTTTTTTTCTTTTAAATCATTTTTTTTTTTCGATTTCTTTTTCAAAAAATTTGCCGAACACACGAAAGAAAGTATTTTTTAAATTTTTTTGGTCGGTGGATTTTATTTTTGATGAGGAGGGTGTTTGTGTTTGAAAAAGAAAATGCTCGCATTTTGATTTTTTTTACCGGCCCAAAAGAATATTCTATTTTCTCATTTTAGTCAGTCTGAGGAAAACTATCGAAGATCCAGGTACTATTGGCTGGATGAGCGCGTACGAATATTTAACGATTAATCAAAAATCAGTGATTCAAAAAAATAAATATTTATAGAAATATAAAAAATATTAAAAAAATAATAATAAAAGTAATTAAAAAAATTTAAATGGTAAAAAACGTCTTGAAAAAATTATTGAAAATTTTTTAGTCATTAAAAAAATTCAATAAAAAAATATTTTCCTCTCATTGAAACTAAAATGAAAATTAAAAAAATACATAAAACAAATTAATAATTAAATTTAACAGAACCGATAAAAAATATTGGTTTCATAATAATCAATGACAAAAAAGTGCAATTTTGAGAATTATCGAAAAATTCGAAAAAAAATTCTACAGAAAAAAAGAAAAATTGGAAAAACGAAACAAAAAAAATTTCAAGTTTTAATTCAACCGAAAAAAATAGATTCACCGCACTCTGAACGTATTTATTTAGATATATATTTTTATTTTTTATACAAGAAGCAGCAGAATATTTATTTGTACATTTCAAATTCAATTTCAGAAAAAAATTAAGAAAAAAAAAGAAAATTTTAGAAAATTTTTAGAAAATAAATGAAAATACAGAAATTTATTATTCGTGGTTTATTCGTGCAATAACTCGTGTAAGTGAACGTGAGTGTGTGTGAGTTAGTGAGTGAGTGTAGATTATTAGTCAGTGCCTTTTTTGTGCGGCGTGTGTTCCTTAAATATGAAATTTTGTGTGTACGAGATTTTTCATTTTTTTCATGAGTGTACTAGTCGATGTTTTGAACACCATTTCCATGACTTTTATTATTGTATTCTCAACATGTGAGAAATTTCTGAATTCTAGAGACCTTAAAACAATATTATGTATATCAGTTCCATAATTAAGGTTACAATAACATGAGTACATTAATTTTTGTTAAAATTGTCCATATATCAAAGATAAAAGAAAATTATATATCCAGAAAAGAGAACAGATATAGAAATCAGTACAATTAGAAAGTGAGATATACAAATTCTTAACATTAATTATTTTATTTCAATTATTATTACAGTTTCACTTTAATCACTAGTGATGAAATATTAAACCTTTTTTAGTGATTTCTGTTACTTTGCTCGAACAGGTTGTCTATTTTCGTTTACCACACATTTGGAAAACTTGTTTGTGCTCTTCAATTCTCTTTTTACAAGAACGCAATATCTCTTCACTGGCCTTAGCTCCGGGCAGTTTGGAAAATTTTCCTCTCATTATTATTCCTGTACCACTCAAGATCTTGTTTACCATAGTGACAGGAAACCAAAAAGCGAGGTTTGAAGTGTTAAGTATGGAAGCAGCCTTTTTTGTAAACATTCCTTGATGTAAATTTCTATATTTATAGAGTCCGTTGTAACAAATGATTGGCGCCTTTTGTCGCAACTGTCTATTGTTTGTCATACCAAAAACTTTTTGGTAAATTTTGAATGCTTTTTGATCCTTGTATGTTTTTAAACCTGTATTAGCTTTAACTTTTGATACCAAATAGTAGGAGCACTTAGTTAACCGGGCTACTTTCCTTCCGGTTATGTTGGGAGCTTTTTTAAAAATGCTTTCTATTTTTAAACCCTCCACTACCACAAATGGTGAAAAGAAATTACCGTTGCCATTTCGTGTGTAACTCTAAGAAGGAGTCATCTCATAACGTATATATATTCTTGCATTAAATCAAAATTTGAGTAGATTGAACTATGACCGTCCGTCTGTCTGTTGGTGACACGCTCACATCCACAATAATTGACTGAAATTGAAATTTTCCCTGTGTATTTATTATAGTTATAACCATCAAAATCAATTCAGTATATTAAAAGATATAGACCGATATATGTACTTCATATTTATACTTCATTACCGTTCAAATATTTATCAAAATCGGTTCAATATAAAAAAAAAAATATAAAAAATTAAATTTTTTGATAAATATTTGAATTTTTTATTGAAAATATTAATCTTTTTGTGAAAATTTAAATTTTAGTGAAAATTTGGATTTTTAGTGAAAATGTGGATTTTTAGTGAAAATTTGAATTTTTAGTGAAAATTTGAATTTTTAGTGAAAATTTGAATTTTTAGTGAAAATTTGAAAATAAGTGAAAATTTTAGTGAAAATTTGAATTTTTAGTGAAAATTTGAATTTTTAGTGAAAATTTGTGAAATTTGATTTTAGTGAAAATTTGATTTTTTTGTGAAAAATTAAATTTTTAGTGAAAATCTGAATTTTCTAGTGAAAATTTGAATTTCTAGTAAAATTTGAATTTTTAGTGAAAATTTGAATTTATAGTGAAAATTTGAATTTTTAGTGAAAATTTGAATTTTTTGTGAAAATTTAAAAAATTTGAATTTTTTGTGAAAATTTAATTTTTTGTGAAAATTTTAATTTTTTGTGAAAATTTTAATTTTTTGTGAAAATTTGAATTTTTTGTGAAATTTGAATTTTTTGTAAAAAATTTGAATTTTTGTGAAAATTTGAATTTTTTGTGAAAATTTGAATTTTTTGTGAAAATTTGAATTTTTGTGAAAATTTGAATTTTTGTGAAAATTTGAATTTTTTGTGAAAATTTGAATTTTTAGCGAAAATTTGAATTTTTAGCGAAAAATTTAATTTTTTTATTTTTAAGTTTTTGAATTTTTATTTGAATTTTTGGTGAAAAATTTAATTTTACTAAAAATTTGAATTTTTAGTGAAAATTTGAATTTTTAGTGAAAATTTGAATTTTTATGTAAAAATTTGAATTTTTTAGTGCAAATTTGAAAATTTGAATTTTTAGTGAAAATTTGAATTTTTAGTGAAAATTTGAATTTTTAGTGAAAATTAGAAATTTTTGTGAAAAATTGAATTTTTTGTGAAAAATTTAATTCTTTAATGGAATTTTTTTGAACTTTTGAGGGAAATTTGAAGGAAAAATTATATTTTTTTTAATATTTTTTCAATATTCCCATGGAAATGGTGTTCCTTGATCCTCGACATATATTTTTTATTATCATCATATTCAGTCTTGTGTTTTTAAGATTTTTCTTGTTCTATATCTAATTATAATAACAACAAAAATAAATAAAAATATATATTCATGTATGTACATGTGTATGTATATACTAATACCTCTATACATAAATACATACAAATGCACATACAAAATGTCTTGAAGTGTTCATAAATTAAAAATAAAAAAAATAAAATATTATTTTTAAAAATAAATGAAATTATTTGTTTAAATTATTATTTTTTTATTAATTTTTTGTTAAAATGCAAGATTTTTAAAATAAATTTATTCACTTAATTCAAATCAATTGTGTCTTGTATTTTTTTGTGAAAAAAGCTTTAAAAATATTCTCATCAAAAATAATTAAAATAATAAAAAATTAAAAAAAATCAATAAAAAAATAATCAAAATATTTTTGAAAAAAAAAAAATCATAAAAATCGTATAAAAAATATCGAAAGTGTTTGTTGTGTTGAATTGTTGTTGTATTTTGTTAATGTTGTGTTATATTTGTATGCAAATTGTCACATATGGAGAATACGAATCAAAATCCTTTATCTCCTTCATCCGCTGCAAATGCTTCAGGAAATGAAATAGATTCCGCGTTACAAGCTGAATCGTCTATAACTGATAATCGAGCAGCAGGTTTGTTAAATGTTGTTTTTATTTATTTGTTTTAATTTATTTAATTATTTATATAATTATGTAATTAAATTATAATTTATACCCTCCAGCATCACATGTGATGAAGAGGGTATACTAACTTTGACATTCCGTGTGTAACGAGGGAAAGAAGGAAACATCTAAGACCCCATAATGTATATATATTCTTGCATCATATAAAAATCTAAGTTGAAATTTGGCCTGAGTATTTATTATGGTCCTAAGAAGTTTCCTGTTTAAAACCGACAAAATCGGTTCAGAAAAATAGACCGATATCTGAGACAATCTCTAAATTAAAGCGAAGAGCTTTTTGTTATATATAAGAATACTGTATGCGTTTGTTAAACTGATTTATTATTTATGTTAAACTGATTTATTATTTATCTTTTTTTCTTAGACATTTGTGGTATTGAAGATTCGGTATTCGGTCGTATATAACATTCTTACTTGTTTTAAATTACAATATTAATCGATTATTTTGTTGTTGTTTTTATTGTTGTTAGTGTGAATATGTTTTAACATAAAATATATTTTCACTTATTTCATTAAAATTAATTTGTTGACGTTATTCGCCAAATAAAATAAAGGTGAATGAAGGTGATTCTCTTAAAAATTATTGAATGTGAAGAAAATTCTGGTTTTCTTAAATTAGTTTTTATACTCTACACCATCGTAGCTGGTTGGGTTATTATGCGTTTGTATTGATGGTTGTAACATATGGAAAAAATGGCATTACGCCCACCTTTAAGTTTACCGTTCGACTTAGAATCACTTTTTGAGTCGAATTAACAATGTCTGTCCGTCTGTCTGTATGTTCGGCTGGCTGTCGATGTAAACTTTTTGAACACTCTAGAGGTCGCCATATTTGAGATATTTGAATGAAATTTGATAAATTTTGTTATTTTGGACGAAGCATATTGAAATTGGCTAAGTTCGGTCTAGTATTTCAGGTACTTTGCATACATATCTCCACCCGGTATTAGGTTTTAAGTTCATTAAAGTTCAAATATAAACTGGTTTTAACGAAATTTAATAGAAGAAGTCTTATAATGTTCTAAAACGATGTACCATATTATGCGAGGGTCGCTTTATTACTTCTTATAGCAACCACACAAGTCCCTTTCACAATAATTGACAGAATTAAAAAATATTAAAAATTTCCAAAAACGGTTCAGTATACATTGTGGTGTAGGGTATTAAATAGTCGGTCTTGATCGACTTTAACATTCTTACTTGTTTTTAAATAATAATAATTAATTAGTTCTAAAATATATTGAGTAACACTCTATACTACCGTAGGAAGTTTAGATATTTTGGATTTGTGCAGATGTTTGTAGCGCACAAAAAAATCATTTTCTTAATCGATATCCATCCGTCTGTCTGACTGCCCGTTCATATATCGCAATGAACATTCAACAGATGGAAAATTAAGATCTAAATGAAATTTTGGCATATGTGTGATTTTATTTGTTTCAAGGACAAAGCCTATTGATAATCGGTCCAATTTTTCAGATAGTTCCTCCTAAGAACTTACAAAATTCTAACTAAATTCAGTTTTTCAAACAACAATTTAGGTTTCCACTATATTTGTTAATTAATCGCGCTCAATAATTCAACCATAATCGAAATCGATTCTTCCTTCAATAATAATAATAATAATAATAATAATAATAATAATAATAATAATAATAATAATAATAATAATAATAATAACAATAACAATAATAAAAGATACATTCTTAAAATAATCAGAAATTAAAGAAATATCGGTTGGTATTTTTTTGAAATGTTAAAAGTCTACTCTGTCATATTGTGAAATGGTTAATGTAATTCCTACACACCGAATGTGGTTTGGAGTATTATGCGTTTGTGCTTTTAAGTCCATGTAAATGTTGTGAATAATCTACAGGTCGCAATTTAAAAGATATTTCGATGATGTCGTACATGTTATTATTTTGACCTAAGGATGAAGCCTATTGAAATTAGCCATGTAAGGTCCAATATTTCAGGTACCTCCCATACAAATGTTCCTCCCGGAAAAGTCATACAAATTCTAAATTTAAAGTAAGAAACAAATAAGTCTTATAATATTCTAAAATGATGTGCCAAAATGATCGGTCCATTTTTGGTATTATAATAATAACTAGACAAATTAAGGCAGAGTAGATATAATTTCTTTTAGATCTCATATAACTTCCCCCCAAAATTAATTTTAAAACGCATACATTTCACATAAATGTTAACGTCACAATAATGTAGTGCAGAGTAAATAATTAATTATAAAATTAAATTATACGAGGGTTGTTCATAATTTTTCGTAACTACAATTTATAACCAACATTGTGAAGTAGGGTCAGGCTTCACCGACTATAAGATTCTTATTTGTTTTATAACTGTAATACAGACATAGTAAAATCTTCTGAAAGGTTAACTTTTCCTTTTAATATACCAACACCTCAAGTGGTGTATGTTGGTATCAGAAATTTCTGATTCCTTGTGTAATGCTAAGATGAATTCATCAAAAACCTCATAAAGTATATTGATTTTTGCATCAAATCAAAAATCTGAGTTGATTTTGTTTTGTCCTTTTTCAGCTTAATATAATTTGGCTTGTTATGTGATAAACAAGTGATAAACTTTGTCATTCCTTGAAGGACCAAGAAGGAATCATACAAATGATGGGGTCTTGTATGATTCCTTCCCACTTACATCACATCAAAATCTGAGTCGATTTACCTCTGTCCGTCTATTTGTTTTTGGCACGCTTACATTTTTGTTAATGATTTTGGGCCAATGAAATAACGCAGATCGCACTTTAAAATCAGAAAAGTCGGTTCATTATAAAAAGAATTATAGACCGATATCCGGTACTTCCTCATAAATCGAACAAAGAACTTTTATTTTTTTTTTAATTTAAAGCAAACAGATTTATATAAAACAATGCCAAAAAGTCGGATCAGTAGAAAAAAATTTATAGTCATAAATATAACACACTAGCTAAGACCCGGTGTGTTTTGCCACCCTTATAAAGTGTGTGGTAGCCCTCCCCATGGTCCTATCCATCCTACATTTGTATACTCCCGCTTTTACAGTTCTTAAGATATTCAATAATTAATAATTGCTTTCTATGGGAGTAATTTTCCCCTTGATCCTACCCGTCCTATATTTTGATCAGTAAAACAAATTCTGGAGAAAGTGATTGGGGGATTGTGAACTATTGTTGTTTTAGTTCTTTAGATATTCGATAACCAACAATTTCTTTTGTATGGGGTACAACTTATCCCCATGATCCTATCCGCCCTTTATTCTGTCCAGCAGTTATTTGAAAAATATATTGAAACAAAATTTAAAAATCCTGGGTGTAGTTGTTCTTTAGATATTCGAATATCAACATTTTCTTTGTACGGAGGCTATCTTTCCCCTTGATCCTATCCTTCCTTCATCTTGTCAAGTAAAACAGTTCCTTGATAAGTTGGTTGGGACTAAATTCGAAAATTCTCCCTGTTATAGTTATTTTTTTATATTCGAAAATCAATATTTGCCTTGTATGAGGGCTACCCCTTCCCCTGATCTTAACCGTCAAACACTTTTCCCTGAAGCCCTTGAAAAAGTTATTCTCGCTGTTATATTTTTTTAGATATTCGATAATCAATATTTGCTTTGTATGGGGGTACCTCTCCCCCTGCTCCTATCAAAATTTTTTTAGTCTGTGTTACTTTCGAGTACATGGGGATCATTCTGTGAACATTTCAAAAATTTCATGTCCATAATCGGTTCAGTGGTTTAGCTGACTTCTTGAATACTTTGCATTCTAAAGTTTTAAGAACTGAAAATTCTAATCATTAGATTCGTTCAATTTTTCAAATTTGAAATTGTAAATAATTTCAAAATTAGAAAATTTTTATTTTATTATTTTAAAATTCATATTTAATTAATTAAAAACAAAATGATGATTAAGAAAATTTAGTAAAAATAATTGAAAATTATGTCTTAAGTACAGTGGACTAAAATACACAAATATAGATCTAAACATATGCACACATACTAATATACATATGTATTTACACTATTACAAAGATCGTTTGTATGCTCATATATATATTTAGATATATATTTTTAACTTTCAAAAAGTTCATTCCACTTTTGAACTATATCTTGGCCCAAAATTAGAAAAAATACTTATGTATAATAAAAAAAAACTTTATGGACTTTATTTTATTTTTATACAAACTTATAAAGACTATAAACGAGCATAGTTGTACTCTGCCTATGATTTCTGAAAAAAATATTAAGATGGCGCCAATTGTCTTTATTCTAATTTTGATGTATTCATATTTAATATTAAGTCATTTTTATTATTTTAAATGGAAACATTCATAATTTCATTTAATTATATTTGAAAATTATTTTAGATCGCTACCCTAATACATTGGGTGTTGTAAAAAGTAGATATGGGAATATGTATCACTAGTATGATCCTGTTCACTTGTTTAAATCTCTGAATTTAAAACGTTTCTTGTTGAAAAAGTATATTTTTTAGAAATCGTTCAGCAAATTACTTTTACTATGACCTAATATTCATCTACAATCTGTATACATATTGTCAACGTTGTTATATTTTTCTTTTCATTCCGTATGTATGTATGTATGTTCACTGTATAATCCCAGTTCTTTTTAGTCATAAACATTGTTGGGTGCCAAGAAATTTCGGTTATTTTTATTTTATACATTTCAAAACAAATTTCTCTTATTTTCTATTCTATTTTATAGACAGACGTTATATTTTAACGTCAGACATTCCAGAATAGTATTTAAAAATTGTAGTTGTTGTTGTTTTCCTTTTTCAATTTTAAGTTGTCAGTTTATCGGAAGTTTATAATTAAATATAATATATCTATATAATTTTTATATATATATATATATGATTTGTTTATTATTTTGGTTTGGATTTGATGAAAAAATTTCAAAATACTTTTATTACATTGAACTAAAACTGAACTGTAAATGAATTAGAACTCAACTAGAATTAAATTAAAACTAAACTAGAACTAGAACTGAACGAGAACGGAACTAGAACTGATCTAAAACTGAACTACAACTAACCTACAACTGAACTAGAACGAAATTAGAATTAGATTAGAACTGAACTAAAATTGAACCGGAACTGAACTACAACTGAACTAAAACTGAACTAGAACTAAACTAAAACTAAACTAGAACTGAATTAGGACTAGAACTGAACTAAAATTAGATTGGAACTGAACTAGAACTGAACTAAAACTGAACTAGAACTGAACTAGAACTGAATTAGAACTAAACTAGAACTGAACTAAAACTGAACGAGAACGGAACTAGAACTGATCTAAAACTGAACTACAACTAACCTACAACTGAACTAGAACGAAATTAGAATTAGATTAGAACTGAACTAAAATTGAACCGGAACTGAACTACAACTGAACTAAAACTGAACTAGAACTAAACTAAAACTAAACTAGAACTGAATTAGGACTAGAACTGAACTAAAATTAGATTGGAACTGAACTAGAACTAAACTAAAACTGAACTAGAACTGAACTAGAACTGAATTAGAACTAAACTAGAACTGAACTAAAACTGAACGAGAACGGAACTAGAACTGAACTAAAACTGAACTACAACTAACCTACAACTGAACTAGAACTGAATTAGAATTAGATTAGAACTGAAATAGAATTGAACCGGAACTGAACTACAACTGAACTAAAACTGAACTAGAACTAAACTAAAACTAAACTAGAACTGAATTAGGACTAGAACTGAACTAAAATTAGATTGGAACTGAACTAGAACTAAACTAAAACTGAACTAGAACTGAACTAGAACTGAATTAGAACTAAACTAGAACTGAACTAAAACTGAACGAGAACGGAACTAGAACTGAACTAAAACTGAACTACAACTAACCTACAACTGAACTAGAACTGAATTAGAATTAGATTAGAACTGAAATAGAATTGAACCGGAACTGAACTTAAACTGAACTGTAACTGAACTAGAACTAAACTAAAACTAAACTAGAACTGAATTAGGACTAGAACTGAACTAAAATTAGATTGGAACTGAACTAGAACTAGCACCGAACTAGAACTGAACTAGAACTGAACGAGAACTGAACTAGAACTGAACTAGAATTGAACTAAAACTGAACGAGAACTGAACTAGAACTAAATTAGATTTAAACTAGAACTGAACTAGAACTGAACCGAAACTGAACTACAACTGAACTAAAACTGAACTAGAACTGAAAAAGAACTGTAGTAGAACTGAACTAAAACAGAACTTGAACTGAACTACAACTGAACCACAACTGAACTTAAACTGAATTAGGAGAAGAACTGAACTAGAATTATATTGGCACTGAACTAGAACTAGCACCGAACTAGAACTGAACTAAAATTGAACTAAAACTGAACGAGAACTGAATAGAACTGAATTAGATTTAAACTAGAACTGAACTAGAACTGAACCGAAACTGAACTACAACTGAACTAGAACTGAAAAAGAACTGTAGTAGAACTGAACTAAAACAGAACTTGAACTGAACTACAACTGAACCACAACTGAACTAAAACTGAATTAGGACTAAACTAGACAAAAATATGAACTAGAATCTGCACTAAAATCTGAGCTACAATCTGAAAACTTATTTTAAAATTAGTAATTGTTTTTAATGTGATTTGTAAAGTGGTGGGCCATCTCATCCGAATCTTAATTCTTTTAACACAAGAGTCAGGGCCTGATTGTTAGTGTGACCCCATGGTGTTTTAGACTCAAATCGCGAGAAAAGTCTAGATTTTTAGGCTCGGTGTGGAGTTGAATTTTCAAGCAGGTGTCGTGAATCAAAGATCGCTACGAGTTAAAATAGGCTTCTCTCTTAACCAAGGAGGTGCAATGTGCAAAAAGCATATTCATGCTCATGTAAAATAGTTCGTCGTTTTCCTTCCGGCTTCCCATGTAAACGTTGTGAATACACTACATATCGCAATTTTAGTGATATATTGATGAAACTTGTTATATAATTTATATTATTTTGGAACAATAATGAGATTATTGATCATATTTCAGAGTGGGTTAAATTTTAAGAATTTCGTTTTATAAATAAAAAATGGTCATTAGTTTTAAGGTTCCATAACTATTTCCAAATTAATGTTTGCTAATGTATTTTTATTCCTCCAACGCTTTCGAATGTGTCAGAGTATTGAGAATTTATGATTTAATGATCACATTACGTTACAAAGTCTAATTTCCTTATTATTCTAAATTTAATCGTAAAAATTCACGTATTCTTAAAATACGTTATTACGTAGTTTTGTACTAAAATTCAACAGACATTTTGTACAATCGTATTGACATTTTTCTAAAAACAAATGCATTTCTATTTTGTGTTCAAATTTTAAACAAATTAATTATTTTGGCTAAACTCCAAGAAAATAAATGTCTGTGAACAAATGAGGAATGGAGATGAAAAAAAATGACAAAAATATTTAAAATATTTTTTTTTTTAATACATACACACATACTAATACATTTGCAAATTTAGATATTTAAAATCCATGGAAAAACACAGGTTGTTAGTAATTAAAAATTCATAAATTTTAATGAAAATTAATAAATTAAAAAGAAATTTAACTGTTTTTTTTAAATAATAATAAAAATTTATAACAAGTGACATTTAAATGACAAACTCTCTTTCTCTCTCAATTAACTGTGAAATTAAAAAATCTATTTTTATATGTTCACTGAACCAAATGTCGTAGATAATAAATAAAAACGTACTAAGTAATCACATTTTTAATCTTATTAACATATTTTTTCTTCAAATTGAAGAATTTTCTTCAAATTGATTAAAATTTTGTTAAAAAATTAACGATAAATATGTTTTATCAGAAAATATTAAGTAAAAACTTTAATAAAGTAATAAATTTATTCAATTAAACATACTAAAATGAAGTTAATTTTAGCTTTTAACCGGTGCGCTTTGCTGCACAAAAATTCTCCTCAGTCTTTGATCTCGAAAGAAATTTTACAAATTTCAAATCGACTTGTGTTTAAAAAATGTAATTGGGACCAAATTCTCTCTGTACTAGATCTATAGATATTCGATGATTAATATTTGCTTTGTATGACGACTATTTCCCCCTGGTTGTAACCATTTTACTCCTTTAGGAAGTCATTGTGAACAAATTTGAAAATTCTCGCTGTTACAGTTCTCAGTATATTCAAAAATCAATATTTGCTTTGTATGGCGTGTACTCTTTCCCTTGGTCCTTAATATTTTATGTATTAATTTAGTACAACAATTTAACGTAATTCTTTTCTTAATTCTACTAAAATGTTGTAAATTTAACTTAAATATGATATTTAAATTGAATAATATTCATCAATATAAAGAATTTATTATCATCAATTTGAATAATGTATTATTCAAATTGAATAATATTTGTTCAAAGTAACCTCATTTTTACTAACGAAAAAATTTCGTCAATTTGTAGAATTTACGAAAAATTTACGAAAGTGTTCGTTATGATGTATAAAGGTTTTGTTGGCTGATATTTAACCTACATTTCTTCAATTCAACACCCTTTTTCATTATATTTACTAAATTGTTTGTTTCAGTGTAGTAGTGATCAGTTTCTTTTAAAGTTACCCAGCAGTTTTTGGCGACCTTCGTGAGCAGTCATTTTGAAATGTACAATTTACTTTACTTAGTTCCTGACTGGTCATTATGCTTAACCATTTTTAAGAATCCTGATCGGCTTTATAGAATACCGATCAGTATGGAATCACTTAATGAGTCGATTTAACGATCTGTCGCAACTTTAGAGATAACTTGATATAATTTGGTAAATATTGTTATTTTGGGCCACGAACGAAGACTTTCACTTTCTCATTTAATTTTTTTTACGCATCCACTTTGAAAGTATACCGATCGGTCTAGAATCACCTAAAGAGTTGACTTAATGATTCCATCTGTCTGCCCCACAGACTACTCATGTAAACGTTGTGAAAACTAGAGGACACAACTTTAGTAGTATATTGATAAAAGTCCTCCCGGAATAATCAATTTTGAGAAAAAAATAATTTTGTATTAGTCCAAATCCTCTCATATATGTCTGAAACACCTTGTAGTGATCATAAGGCGTGTTATCTGACTGTATTTAAAGGAATATTGTCATCATCTCAGGATACATTGCCAACTAAAAAACTGTGGATTTTTGTGTCTGTGATTCCTATGCCTTTTAAGGCTAAAAGAATGGTCAAAAGCGACGCGCAGTAACTGTGGATCAACGAAACAGTTGATAGGATTGCAAAGATACTTTGGGAAGACCCAGATGAGAGGAAAATTATGAGTATTTTAGAATTGCATAAAAATGAGCGAAATAAGATGATGAATGTCTTATTATTCTACACTTCTGGCACATTTAAACCGTATTAGAGCAGTCGATGACAGTGAATGCAGGGCATGTTGGGAGAATCTGAGACCCCAGAATTTTATGACACCTTTACAAACATAATGCAACTAAGGGAATAGAGAGGAGGGTATTGAGAAAGTATTTACAAGATGCGAAATTTTACTGAGCGCGCATAACAAGCCGAAATAGAGGCATAGGTGTATGTCAATGGGTATAAGACCTCCTAATGTGATTAAGCGGGATTTGGATTGGATTTTTTGTAATAGCGGTTATCTAATACATCTCAGAACATGTCCCTATTCCCATCCAATGTTGGGCGTTATCAAGAAAGAAAATTATGATCTCTAGGACGATCGTTTTTCGTTGATTTCTCTCTTCGAACGAATTCGTTTCTTAGTTTTAGGTCCTCTTTGATCGTTTATTTGGATTTCTAATTCCTCCAATGAAAACTAGAGTTCACAAAATTTTAAAATTTGTACATGCTGATCATAAGCTTTTACGAATAAACGGCTACTTGCTTCTTCTTCCTTAGGCCTAAAATTTCACATTCATTTAGCGACTGAATAAATTGCGTCTATTGAATTTGAATTATAATGACTGTGTTTATCTCCAAAAAATTTTATAATTATTTCAAAAATTGTTTAGAATCGAAAAGTATCTTAACAATTTGTCGGTCTGAATTCCTTCCTAATCAGATTTCTTTATTTTGAAGAAATTAAAGCCTTAAGGATCGGAGGAGAGTTTGGGGTATTTTGCTCTAAGTAAAATTTGAATATTTCGATCTAAATTTCTTATACAAAATCTTTATTAATATTTCACATTTTTTTATTCTCTTTCAGATTCCCGATATTTTCCTCAAGGAGGCAATGAAACACAAACAAATCATAAGCCTCCAAAAATATCATTTAGCGAAAATTCGAGTACATTAATACGATGTATGCCAAACGAAAGAGGTACATTTTTTGTCAAAATCGATACAGAAGAAGATAATGCCGATATTTTACCACTAGAATTTGAATGGTAAGTTTAAGACAAAAAAACAAGTATGCAATTTTCATATTAAAAAAAAAAACCCTTAAAATTTTTTCCAAAATTCATTTTTAAAAATAAATATCTAAAATTTATGATCATACGTATGAATACATAAGCTTTCCTAAAATCGTATATATAATATATCTTTTTATACTGTCACATGCTTTTAAATGATGTCATTAGTGGTTTCAGTGCCACTTTTTTAATTTTATAAAATCAAAAAAAAGGAAATCTTTCTTCTTCTTTAAATAGTACAAATCAAAAGTCCGTTATATATTTATTCTTCTTCTTATTCTTTTTTGATATATAAATATTTTTAAAATCTTTATGATTTCAGATAATTTGACTAACAAGTCATATGTGTTGTAGATCTAATTAGAAAATAGTTTTTTTTTCGTTATCATACGCAAAAAAGACCTTAAATTTATATTAAGATTGATGACGAAGTACATGTTTTTCTATTGTCGTTTTTGGTTTAAGTTTTTTCCTCTCAATTCGGTACAGATTTTCAAAATGATGTTTTTTTTTTGTTGAAAATTTTAAAATTATTACAAAAGAAATAGTTTCAACAAAAATGAATTTTCGAAAATTTATGGTTTGAATGTTTGCCAACAAATATTGAGTCAGTTTAGATAAAAAGACAAAATGAAAAATTTTGCATATGGTCTATTAACCCCTTGAGGGGAAGGGGTGTTTAAGATTTTATTATTTTTTTTTTTATTTATTGAAGAGGTTATAGATTTTTAAAGATTTTTAGAATATTTATTCTATAGAATTTTTAAAATTGACATTTTTGATTTCTCAGATTTTTCGTATCTGGTCAGATTTTGTTTAAAACGTTCTTCAAAAGATAAGCGATGCTAAATCTTACTTTCTTTGGAAAGTTGAAAATTGTTCCAAGTTTCAAAATCCGATAAAAATACGGGGACCATTATGGAATAACAACCTTTTGGAAACAAATAGATAAATTTTAAGGGTCTAAGTTTCCTAAAAAGGAGTGATTATTGAAATCAAATCTATGATATTGTTATAACATTGAACATACTGAATCGTAAAGTTAAACCCATTTTAATTGTTAAGATTTCTATTCAAACCCGATATCTAAGCTCTCGAAAAATGTTCAAAACTAAACAAAAAGTAATTGAATTTAAACCAAATTTAACCATAATATGCAACAAAGGAGTAAGATTGAAAAAGTCTGAACGATCTTTGTAAAAATGTAAGAAAAGAATTGGTTCTTCAACCATGATGCAATAAGACTTCAATTACCATGCACTGTTTAAGGAATAGAGAGGAGGGTATTGAGAAAGTTTTTACAAGATGCGAAATTTTAGTGAGCGCGTATAGCAAGCCGAAAGAGCGGCTTAGGTGTATATCATGGGCATAAGACCTCCTAATGGGGTTAAACGGGATTTGGATTGGATTTTTAAATTTTTTGTCAACGTTCCTGTCAGGAACTTTTGGAGTCTTGCAAGTTTTTTTTTAATTTGCAGTATCTTTAACTTTTCGTACTAAATTGTTCAAGCACTAAACTAACCGGACTGCTTTTCCACAGAATGTGTTGGAAGTTCTTTTGAAAATGCTTGCTTCCTTTTTGACCTGAACTAATTTTAATACAAACGGACAAGATTTCCCGGTGCTGTTTACTAACATTGGAAACATTTTAGGCCAAACAAAAAATCGTAATTTTGTGAATTTTCAAATTGAAAATATAAAAGTTGTAATGCTCCTCCTCCTCTGGAGCCATGTATCCCCACAAATTTTCCATTGGGTTTAAATCCGGACTATAGAGTACCATTTAAATAGGGGTATGCTGTGTTCATTAAACCATGATTTAGACAGCTTTAAAAAAATGTACCGCAGCGTTAGTTTGCTGGAACGTCCAATCTTTTTTATCCATTTTCTTATTCCATAAAACAGAGGGCAAAACATCTTCCAGCAATTCGTTGTAAATTTATTGATAGAAAACAAATTCTAGATTCTTCAAATGCAGAAAATGCTGCCCAATTCATAACACTAACGCCGTCGAAATTACGTTTTGAAGTCCGGACATCGTTTGATTTCAAATCGTGCCAATCACATGAGTATGAATCAAGGACGTCTTAATTATTTTTTTCCCCATGGAAAATTACCACTCCTCTGCCCATTTCTTGCATTTTCGTGCGAATTTTAGGTGACTTTCTTCTTTCATTTTATGTTTTTTTACTTTCGTAAAATGTGAGCAAAGTGTTTGGAAGTCATAATTTCTCTATTGAAACATCCTTGGCCATGATAATTTGGATCTTTTCTTGATGAAATTTAGCGATTTAATTATAAAAATCTGCAGTTTAATTGATTTATTGTCATTAAAAACTTACGTTTATTTTTAATATTTTATTTTTGGTATGACTGCACGATTGCATTTATAGAAATATTCCACTTTAAATAGCATCAAGAATATTTGATCGCATGAATAAGACACTCAACAAGATTAAGAAAAAATCTTGTTTACTTTAAAAAGGTCCTCAACATTAATTTTGGATGAGAATCAAAATGGTGTAAAAATTAAATGCGTGTATAGGAATATTTATCAGTGTATTAGTAAAGGGAAAAATTCCTTCCATATAGTACAAACCTTAATTAATCGATTAATTAGAACCAATTAATCCGTTATAAGTATACTTACTTTTTTTTGTCCCTAATTTTATAACTCTTTTTCTCGGAATTTTTAATTAAAATTTATTTTTCGAAATTAATGAAATTTCACACACAAAGTTTTGTATATTTTGTAATATACCAAACATCTGTGATCGAAAACTATAGTCACATTTTGGGACCTAGAAACAAAAAAAACGTATCAATGAATAAATTTCCTATTAACAACAAACACATGGAGTAAAGGGGGGACAATACAACAAAACATTTTTTTGTTTAGAAAAAAAAAGAAATTAATTTAAAGAAAATTTCGTTTTTCGAAATAGTGAATACGAATTTTTGTTTGCGTTTTTCTACTCATAAATTTTGAGAAAATGCGCATAAAATTTTCATAAAAATTGGCTGCGCCCAGAGAATATTTGAAAAATAAAATTTTCTGAATATTTTCTTTTTCGTTAGTGGGTGCTCAAATGTGCGAGTTGGAACAATTTACGACAGTTTAACATTGTCGATCGCCTATTTCAGAACTAACCGTTGTCCGGTTTCTAAAAAATAATAATAATTTAAATTGAATTTTAAATTAAAATTAAATTTTTAAATTAAAAGAAAACAATAACGAAAATAATATAAATAAAGAATTTAAATGTTAAAATTAATAATAACGAAATATTGAATTAATTAAAAATTACAAAAAATATTGAAAACGAAAATTAAAAGTATTGAAAGTGTTTTGAAATCAAAGAAAAGAAATGAAATGAAATTTGTGTGAAATTGAAAAAAAGTATTTTGAAAATTAATAATTTAAAAAGATTTTGAAAATTTGTTTATAATCTCCTGTATAAATTTATAAAGAAATGGGTCATGAGGCCAGAAGTATTACACGGCTGATTGCTCAATGTCTAATGACCTGCCTAGCTGTCTATCTGTCCGTCTGCTAGTCTGTCTGTCTATCTATCTTTGTTGTTTTTTTGGCTTCACTACCTGCTGTTGGCTGTTAAAAAAAAATAAACAAAAAAAGTTTTGAACAAAAAGTGTTTTTGATTTAATAAAAATAATTATTTTAATTTTTTTTAAATTTTATTAACAATAAAAACAGAAAATTTATCAGCAAAATATACAAAAAAAATTTTTGTTTATTACATAATAAACTTATTTGTTTTCTACGAAAATGTGAAAATCACCGTATTTTGTGATTTGTGAAAAAAAAATCACAAAATAAATAAATAAATTTTAAATGACAACGCAACTTTATTTTTGTGTTTTTGAAAAAAAAGCTAAAACAAATTAAGAAAAGGAAATTAAAAAAACAACAACAAAAAAATAGAAACAAATAAAGTGAAATAAAAGAAAAACAACGAAATTTATTAAACACACAAGAAAACGTGTAGTTGCGTGGAAAATCTCTTGTTTTTCTATGAGATGAAAGTTTTTATACCCTACACCATCGAAAGTGATTGGGGTATTATGAGTTTGTGCTAATGTTTGTAACATGTACACCCACCTTTAGGTATACCGTTCGACTCAGAAACTCAAAAGAAAAAACTTTTTGAGTCGATTTAATAATGTCCGTCTGTCTATCCGTCTGACTCTCCATGTAAACGTTGTCAACAGTCTACAGGTTGCAATTTTTGAAATATTATTAAGAACGAAGCATATTGAAACTGGCCTTGTTAGGACCAATGTTTCAGGTACCTTCCTTACAAATTTTCTTTCCAGAAGAGGGTCAAAAAAGTCTTAAATACAAAGCGATTTAAACGAAGTTTGGCACAAATAAGTATTATAATACTCTAAAACAATGTGCCAAATGTGCGAGGGTCGGTTTAGTTCACTTTTAAAGGCAAATATCTCAAAAACATATATTGGTACTGTAATAATAATTGGTCAAATTAAGATAAAGATAAACAAAAATCGATATGCAAAATTATACGAGGGTCGGTTCATAATTTCTTGTAGCCACCATATAAGCCCCCCGGAAAAATGAATTGAACTCATGAACGAAAATGCATAAGTGTAACATAAATTTTAGTGTAACCATAATGTGCTACACCCTTAAGTATGAATCAGAAAATGAAATTATACGAGGGTCGTTCAATAATTTTTCGAAACCATCATTTTTAACTGACGATGTGGTGTAGGGTATTAGTTATAAGCAAAAATCGATATGCAAAATTATACGAGGGGTAGGTTCATAATTTCTTGTAGCCCTCCGGAAAAATGAATTAAACACATGAATGAAAACGCATAAATTTAACATAAATCTTAGTGTCACCATAATGTACTACACACTTAAGTATGAATCAGAAAATGAAATTATACGAGGGTCGTTCAGTAATTTTTCGAAACCATCATTTTTAACCGGTGATATGGTGTAGGGTGTTAGATAGTCGGGTTTGACCAACTATACATTTTTACTTGTTTTTTTTTATAAAAATATCTAAAACTGCAAAAAAAGACAAACAAATTTTTGTTAAAAATAAACCCCTGAAATTAAAATAATATAAAAAACTAAATTATGTTTCTAAAAAGAATAATAATAAATAAAATAGAAAATAAAAAAAACAGAAATATTTGTTTGGCATTTTTATTTATGTTTTTTACTTAAAAGAAATTTAAATAAAAAATAAAAGAGTGAATATCAGTTTTTATTAAATAAATTTTTTTCCCATAAAACAAGCGCCGAAATTGAACTTAATTGATATTAAACGATTAAATCTTCAAAAAATGAATTTAATTTTCAATTGATATATAAAATTGAATACCCTTCATCAAGTATAACAATTGTTTGTGTACCCATTCACCACCAAGCTATGAAGGAATCATCTCATACCCCATAATGTATATATATTCTTGCATTTAATCAAAATCCAAGTCAATTTAGCTATGTTCGTCTGTCAGTCTGTTGTTGGCACTCTTACATCCATACACACAGAAAAAAAAAGAAGCTAAATTAACGTTGAGCCTAGTTGATTTAAAATTGAATTTTTTTCATTTAGTTTAAATTGAGCATTAAATTGTGGTGAATTAATATTGTACATATTCGAATGTTTCGATCTTAATATATAAAATTATACAACGATAAATTTTTAAAATTACTTTTTAATACTAAAATTTCAAGTAGTAAAAATTCAAGAATATTCTCAAGATGATCTATTTACTGTGAAACAATGTTAAATAACCATTTTTTGTCATTGAAGCAAAATCATAACTGAAAAAAGTTAAATTATTTATATTTTAGTTAATTTTACATTGATTTTTTTCGGTGTATAATAACGGATAGAACTTAATGAAATTTGGCCTGAGTATTTGTTATAATCCTGAGAAGTTTCCAATTTAAAACCAGCAAAATCGGTTTAGTATGTTAAAAAATATATAGCGATATCAAAGACAACCTCTCAGTTAAAGCGAAGAACTTTTTGCTATAATATTAAGTTATATTAATATACAAGTCCGACTATCTAATACCCTCAACCACATCGTCGGCTTAAAATATTGGTTACAAAACATTAATGAACTACCCTCGTATAATTTTATTATTTGATTTATTCTTAAGTATGTAGAACATTCGTTTTTAAATGAATGTTTCTGGTGGGGAGTATATATTTTGAACCGACCCTCGTATGATTTTGCACATAAATTTTTGCTTAGATTTATATTAATTTGATCTGTTATTATTACAATACCAACGTGTATGTGATATTTATGCCCTTAAAAATGATATTTAGGTGGGGTTTTATATGGGACCTATGAGAAATAATAACACATTTGTTTTAGAAGATCATTAGATAAATTTCAATTGAATCGCCTTATATTTAGGATCTTTATGACCATTCTCAATAAGCTTCGTCTTTAGCCAAAATAATAATATGTATCAAATTTCATCGCGACATTTTAAAAATTGCGACCAGTAGATTGTTCTTACAGACAGACGCACATCGTTAAATTGACTCAGAAAGTGAATCTGAGTCGAACGGTATACTTAAAGGTGGTTGTAACACCATCTTTTCTGCATGTTACATCAGCACAAAAACGCATAATATCCCAATCACCTCCGGTGGTGTTGGGTATAAATATTACTAATTTTTGATTCAGTATTCCTGTGTGTGTTTGCGAAACATAATGTATTTACTTCTCACGCATTTGTGGTGAAGGGTGTTAAAGGTTCGGCATTGCCGAATATAGAATTCTTACTTTTTATTTAAAAAGTTACCTGTCAGCTTAATGAATCCATTTTGTGGAGCACGTTTACGTTTTTGCAGCAATAACTTTTCTCATACTCTAATTAATTTGCTATGAGTCGGATCAGGATCAGCTTAGAAGTTTAATAAAAAATCGGAATTTTCGGAAACCCTTTGTCAAAGTATAAAAATCAAAATAAGTAGTGAAAAACTATTAAACTTGCAATTTTATTTGATTGAAATTTATAATTCTATTCTGAAACCTCTTGTTCGAAAACCCCACCATCAGTGTTTTCAAAGTGATTTCTGTCACTTTGTTCGAAGAGGTAGTTCACCTCTGTTTAAGACAAACTTTTTAACACCTTTTTTTGTTCTCTTCAATTCTCTATTAAAAAGTGCCCAATATCTCTCCATTGGCCTTAGCTTCGGGCAGTTTGAAGGACTTGCCTTTCTTGGTAAAATAACCACATAATTGTTCATGTACCACTCAAGGGCTTGTTTACCCTAATGATAAGAATGAATGGAAAAATTATGAGGTCTTATGAATGGAAGTATCCCTTTTTGTATTCATTCTTTGATTTAAATTTCAGTATTTATAAAGACGTAACTGCATATTGCTTGTCATACCAAGAACTTTTTTGGATATTTTGGCAGCTCCTAAACTTTTCTTCAAAATTTCCTCGAGCATCAGCAACTTAAAATATTTTGATTTAGGAAATTTAACTTTAATTTCCGTACTCTATTGTTGGCCTCTACATTTTGAGCAGCGATCTAGTCAAGAATTTTTTGATCCTTATATATTATTAAATCTGCATTAGTTTTAACTTTTCGTATCAAATAGTCCGAGCATTAAGCTAACCGAGCTGATTTCTTACCGGATGTGTGTTGGGAGTAATTTTGATAATGCTTTTTCAACCAGGTTTTTTTATCTATGGACAAGTTCTCGCGGTACTGTTGAATAACATTGGAAACAGTTTGCTTGCTTGGCCAATTTATTGGAGGTATAAGTTTCTGGGAAAGTGCTTCATATGGGAGCTATAGTCAAATATGTACCGTTATTCGTTAAATTAATAGCATACACTTGTACATATTTCTATAAACGCACATACATTTTTTTAAAGAATTAGAATTAATTTATGAAGAAAATATTATGTGGGAAAAATAATATTTTTATTTAATCAATTAAAACTTCATTAAAATTATTGTTAACTAAGAATTTTATTTGTATTTCATTTTATTATTTTTTTAAATTAATTTTGAGAATTTTACTTCCATTTTTATTGGTATTTTTTTATAAACGCTGTTAAGTTTATCAGTTTCTATATCATTATTAATAATGGGTGGATGATCCTTTTTTCTGGATTATCTCAAAACTACTGTTTGGCAGTAAATCCACTAAATCCGAAATAAATTTCATCTTAAACTTGCTTTCATTTCGAGCATTATAAAGGTGTATATCCAAAGTTCTCAAATTGTGTTTTAAGTTCAGGCTGCTTCTTCAATCATGATTTAGATTGCTTTGAAACATGTACCGCAGCATTATCTTGCTGGAATATGCAATATTCATCCATAATAGATCACTTTCCTCAAATTCGTTACAAATTGTGTTTTTCATTTTTGTTGGACCAAAACAAATTTTGGATTTGTCAACTGCAGAAAATGCTCATACCAAAACACTGCAATTGCGAAAATTATATTTCGACATCCGAACATCGTTTGATGTCAAATCATGCAAATGACATCAGTAGGAGTTAGGACCACAAAATACACAGAAGTGTCAAAAATGACAGTTCAAATATTAAAAATCAGATTATTCTTCTGTTTCTATTCATGTGCAAAAAAGACAACATTACAAAAGCTATATGAAAAGTTATTTGTGACTAATTTTGTGAGAAAGAGACACTTTCTACTTATTGTATACATTGGTCAGGACCGTCTAAAGTATTTTTTTGGTCAGAGAAAATTACCTCTTTCCGTTTCTCTGCTCATTTCATATATTTTTGTTCAAAATTTAGGTTTTCTTTACAAACAATTGGCTTACACTTTGGCTTCTTCCATTTCATGTTTTCTCTGCTCCTCGTAAAATATGAGCAACGTGCTTGGAAGTCTCTGAAGGATTTAGTTTTTTTTAGATTTAGAATTCAATTGATTACAGTCTTTTTTCTTTTTGTTAATTTTTGTCATCATAGTTCTGTCATATTAGAGATTGCATCAGATATCGGTCTATATCATTAAAAATACTAAATCGATTTTCTTTGATGATTCCGTTACACACGGAATGACAAAGTTTATATATCCTATAAAAATCTTGTTTATAGGAATATGCATCAGTGTAGTTGGAATTTAATTCAAACAATGCGCCGTGTTATATTTAAATAAGTTTGTTATGTAGGGTGCATGCATTGCACATTTGAATGTAAGCGTTCATAGCATTTTAGAATACAACTTTAGAATTTCGATTTATGTTGAATTTTTAACCTAAATAGTGGGGGCACAATCCAATCATTATATTATCGCTTTTTTTAAGAAAGAAAAGACAAGATATTCCAAAGGCAAGTAAATCCATTGTCATTTCTTTAATTAAGAAGAATTAAGATGGACTTTTAACACAAGAGGACCCAGGAGGACGAAAGTAAGTGCTTTGTAATTTCAACAAATAAACATTTTCGGATGCCAAATTGAACTTTTAAGTTCCTGCTTAGATGAACACTTCTTGAAGAGATTCAACATTTATTACTATTATTATAACTGATGTAGGGTAATCAGAATTCGTTTTTGCTTTACATAATATTTTCATTTGTTTCACTTTGTTTACAATAAATTTCCTCCAAGTTTAACTATAAAATACTTTTTGGTATAAATAAATTACAATAATTTAGAGAGAAAACAATTTTTGGCTAAAATTTACATCATTTCATAAAGAGACAGTGGGCGTTATAAGTATAAATTGATATGATATTCTGTTTATTTTACTAAAGTAAACATTTATATTTATTTTTTTATAATATAAAGACTTTAAATAGTCGATGAAAAGTTTATTATTTACAAAAAGTAAAGAAATTGGAAATAGAAGAAATTTAGAAGATCAAAATGTAATTAAAATAAATGTGATCACAGATTAATTACTTTTTTATATTGAACATAAAATTATTATTTTTGTTTTTTAATTTTTGAAATGATCACAAATTTTTAAGATTATTTTTATTTATAGTGAAATATAATTAATCATTTCTTATTTGACATCTGTCTCATTTCCTCACCTGACTGATGCATATATCTATAGACGCATTCAATATTCTCTTTATTTTTATTTTATTAAATTTGTTCTCATCCAAAACTGCTTAACGGTACTTTTTTGAAGTGGAAAAGATTTTTTCTTGGTCCGGGTTTTGGTCTTATTTGCCTTATTCATGTAATCGAATGTTTTTAGTGTTATTTTGTGTGGAATATTTCTATAAATGCAGTCGTTTAAATGGCTTTTAAAAAATACCAAAAACAAAATAATATAATTTTCTGTTTCCGTAAAAAATTTTCTGTTCGATTACGAAAAGATCGAAATTATTTTTTTCGTTACCAAGTTCCAATAGAGAATATTGGCCTTAAATTTTAACGATTCGAAAGTGTTGTGCGTAATTTCTTTAGAGGACAGGATTATAGTGTTCGGAAAAGAAATACAAGGGAAAAGCAAATTAACAAAAAATAGAGATTAATCTTCACAAATAAAGAACAAACTAAATCCTCCTAAGACTTTCAAACACGTTGTTCATATTTTAGGAAGAGTTTATAATATAAAATGGAAGAAGCCAAAATGTGAGTAGAGAAAATTCGAGCGAATAAAATGAAATGGTCAGTAGAGTGGAAAAAGCTAATTTTCTCTGACGAAAGAAAAATTTAGATGGACCTAGCTCATATTCATGTTATTGACACGATTTGAGATCAAACGATATTCAGATGTCAAAACTTAATACCGGCAATGGTAGTTTTATGGTTTGGTCAGGATTTTCTGCAGCTGGCAAATCTAAAATTTGTTTTGTTCCATGGTGGTGGAAAAACTTACACGGTGACCGTATAACTTCAACAAATACAACATTACAAAAACAATAGGCAATTTTGTTTTTGTGATTTATGTTATAGACGTCAACATACGAAGCAATATAATAAAACAAAATCAATAAAAAACGAAGTATTTCTTTATAAGCGTTAGCTACCGATAGTTAATGAACCACCCTCGTATAAAAATATTTTTTATTTTATACTTGAGAGTGCAGTATATTTAAAATGGTACTAACATTCATGAGGGACCTAGTATGAACGCTAGAACTAATTATGGACTGACCCTCGTAAAATTTCACACATCAATTTTTGCTTATGTTTATTTTACTTTCATCAATTCTTATTTGCAATACCATCGTATATGAAAGACTTAAGTACATCAAAATGATATTTTGAAGGGGAGGTGTATAGAATCTATGAGAAAAACTGGACCGATCCATGTATAATTTGGCGCACATCGTTCTAGAATATATAAAACTAGTTTGTGCTAAATTTCACTTTATGTTTATGGGCTTTGTGACCTCCGGGAAGAACATTTTTATTAAACCAATTTCAATATGTACCTGTTCGAGCAAGATGCACTATATAAACGTTAATGGAAGGGTTTCTGAAAAAGGTTCAAAAGTCATGATTAAAACTATACATTTTTGTAAATTGATATAATAATTTCAGTACTTTTTGGATACGTTGTATAATGTTGTTTGAGGCCTCACAATTTGTATAGAAATCTTAAAAACTAAATTTAAATTTTTCCATAAAACATTAGTGTTGTATTTTCATACGATTTAAATGTTTCTTTCGGGTATATTTAAATATACACATCCTATTTTACATATATAGATATGTATGTTAAGAGTATTTGGATCTCACTACCTAACTACCCACTTAATATTTTCTAAACTATTTTTTCTACTTTTTTACTTGTTTTCTTCTTAAAAATATTACTAATCACACATTCACATCATTTTCCCCTTATATGATTATAAAACAATTATTTTTTTATTCGATTCAATATTTGCCAAATATTTTGTTTAAACATTAATTAATGTTTTTATAGCCAGACTTGTCTAAAAATGTATTTAAATTTTTATTCTATTTTCCCTCATTTACAAACAAAATATCTTTTATTATGTCTTGTTATCCTCTTTTATTTTCTTTTTTTTTTGGTGAAATTACAAAATTGTAAATTATATTTTAATTTTAAAAAAATGTTGTAAACATTTTTATAAACAAATTGCCAAAATAAAAAATGAAATCTTATTAAAAATTTATGTTCAGTTATCAGTCATATATTTGCCAACAGATATTCTTCGTGTTATCGCGTGTAAATGACATTAATCATTTTCATTCCAAGTACATGAATACGTAATGAATAAATTAAATTCACTTAAACGTAATTTTTCTTTAATTAAAAATATTAATTTTAAGTGAAAGTTTTATAGAAAATTAATTGAAAAGAGAAAGAAAATATTTGAATATAAAAAAGTAACGAACAAAATTTTAAAATGGGCAACGGTTGTTCGAAATGTTGTAAATGTACCGATCATAAGAATTATCATGGTACACTGTCCTCCTCCTCATCAATATATAGAAAAAGGTAAATATATATATTTATAGATATTTTTAATTAAATTTTAAAATTTTGAAAATTTAAAAATTTGTGGTAAAAAAATTGAAATCTTCAGTAAAATTTTGGATTTTTAGTGAAAAATATTAAACTTAATATTTTAGAGAGAAATTTATTTTCCTTTTAAGAAAATCTGATTTTTAGAAGGAAAATTGTTTTTTTGATTTTAGTGAAAATTTGAATTTTTAGTAAAAATTTTGATTTTTAGTAAAAATTTTGAGTTTTTAGTAAAAATTTTGATTTTTTTGTAATAATTTTGAATTATTTGTAAATATTTTGAATTTTTAGTAAAAATTTTGAATTTTTAGTAAAAATTTTAAATTTTTAGTAAAAATTTTGAATTTTTAGTAAAAATTTTGAATTTTTAGTAAAAAGTTAGAATTTGAGTAAAAATTTTGAATTTTTAGTAAAAATTTTGAATTTTCAGTAAAAATTTCAGTAAAAATTTTCAGTAAAAATTTTGAATTTTTAGTAAAAATATTGAATTTTTAAATTCTGAATTTTTAGAAAATTTTGAATATTTTTTTCAGTTTTGTTTAGTAAAATTTTAATTTTAGTGAAAATTTGAATTTTTGTAAAAAATTTTAAATTTTGAATTTTTAGCATAAATTTGGAATTTTGGAATTTTTAAATTCTAAATCTTTTAGAAAATTTTTTATATTTTCAGGGAAAATTTTAATTTTAACGACAATTTAATTTTGTGAAATTTTAGTAAAAATTTGAATTCTTAGTGAAATTTGTATTTTTAGAAAAAATTTTTGAAAATTTGATTTTTTGATGAAATATGAATTTTAATGAAATTGTTTGGTGAAAATTTAAAACTTGAATTTATAGTGTTTCATATGAAAAGAAAATTAGTATCTTCACAACGACGAACTGAAATTTTATGCACTGCTAGAGGTGCAGATGAGTTTCCGTTTTGTGTTTAGCTTTGGTGTCCTTACGGGGCCTGATCCATGGGGTCTAAATTTGATCACTTTACAGTGCAGATGAGTTTCCCGTTTTGTGTTTAAGCTTTGGTGTCTTACGGGGCCTGATCCATGGGGTCCTAAATTTGATCACTTTACGGTGCAGATGAGTTTCCGTTTTGTGTTTAAGCTTTGGTGTCCCTTACGGGGCTGATCCATGGGGTCCTAAATTTGATTACTTTACGGTGCAGATGAGTTTCCGTTTGTGTTTAAGCTTTGGTGTCCTTACGGGGCCTGATCCATGGGTCCTAAATTTGATCACTTACGGCCATAAAAAGTTCAAATAAAACCAAATTCAAAAGTAACGAATATAAATTTATATAAATTTTAGGAATTCATGGAAGGACCCCTATTAGGTTCATAATATCCAAATTCTTATTTTAAGATTTTTATATAAAAAAATTAAAAATCGGTTAAAACATAATAATTTTAAGACTAGAGTAATCCAATATTAGAACATTGTAGATTTGCCCCTCTTAGAATTATTAAGTCCAAAACATAAACTCTACAACACTTTTACTATCACAATATGAAATTTCATTAAATCGGAATTTATAATTTTCCAATTAATTTAAATTTTTATCTGAAACACTGTGGTGTTATTCTTGAAGGGTATTTCGAAATTCGTTACAGTCTTCTAGTCAATTTTTATTATTAAAAATGCAAAATTGTTTCTTAATTTGTTTTACAATTCATTTGGCATTTAAATATAGTCTCACCGACATCCAAAGTATATATAGTATTGACAGCATTTTGACATTTGAATGTTGTTTTTTCGACTTTCAAAGAAGAGTGAATTTAAAAATAATAAAAATGCTAAATTTATTTTTAAATAACAAAAATTATTTTCTATTTAAATTTGGCATCTGTTTATTTAAAATAAAGATTTTTTAATAAACAAAAAATATTTCTTTATACGATTTTTAATAAACTCATTTGAAAGTGTTTTGAAAATATTAATAAAGAGATAACATATGTTAATAAATATCGGAAGCAATGAATATGTGAAATATTTAGGGTTTTTTAATAATAAAATATTTATACGTGAATCTTTAATTTTTAGTGAAAATTAGAATTTTTAGTGAAAATTTGAATCTTTTAGTGAAAATTTGAATCTTTTAGTGAAAATTTGAATTTTTATTGAAAATTTGAATTTTTAGTGAAAATTTGAATTTTTAGTGAAAATTAGAATTTTTATTGAAAATTTGAATTTTTAGTAAAATTTGAATTTTTAGTGAAAATTAGAATTTTTATTGAAATTTGAATTTTTAGTGAAAATTTGAATTTTTAGTGAAAATTTGAATTTTTAGTGAAAATTTGAAATTTCAGTGAAATTGAATTTTTAGTGAAAATTTGAATTTTTAGTGAAATTTGAATTTTTTTGTGAAAATTTGAATTTTTTGTGAAAATTTGAATTTTTAGTGAAAATTTGAAATTTTTTTGTGAAAATTTGAATTTTAGTGAAAATTTGAATTTTTAGTGAAAATTTGAATTTTAGTGAAAATTTGAATTTTTTAGTGAAAATTTGGAATTTTTAGTGAAAATTGGAGATTTTCTAGTGAAAATTTGAATTTTTAGTGAAAATTTGAATTTTCTAGTGAAGAATTTTGCCATTTTTTAGCTGAAAATTGAAATTTTCTAAGTGAAAATTTGAATTTTTTAGGAAGATTGAATTTTCCTAGTGGAAAATTTGAATTTTTAGTGAAAATTTGAATTTTTTAGTGACAAATTTTGAATTTTTAGTGAAAATTTTGAATTTTTTAGTCAAAACTTTGGATTTTGTGAAAATTTGATTTTTTTGTGAAAATTTGAATTTTTTTGAAAATTTGAATTTTTTTTGTGAAAATTTGAATTTTTTTGTGAAAATTTGAATTTTTTTGTGAAAATTTGAATTTTCTAGTGAAAATTTGAATTTTCTAGTGAAAATTTGAATTTTCTAGTGAAAATTTGAATTTTCTAGTGGAAATTTGAATTTTCTAGTGAAAATTTGAATTTTCTAGTGGAAATTTGAATTTTCTAGTGAAAATTTGAATTTTCTAGTGGAAATTTGAATTTTCTAGTGAAAATATGAATTTTTAGTGAAAATTTGAATTTTTGTGAAAATATGAATTTTTAGTGAAAATTTGAATTTTTTAGTGAAAATTTGAATTTTTCGTGAAAATTTGAATTTTTTCGTGAAAATTTGAATTTTTTCGTGAAAATTTGAATTTTTTCGTGAAAATTTGAATTTTTTCGTGAAAATTTGATTTTTTTCGTGAAAATTTGAATTTTTAGTGAAATTTGAATTTTAGTAAAATTTGTATTTTTAGTGAAAATTTGAATTTTTAGTGAAAATTTAATTTTCTAGTGAAAATTTGAATTTTTAGTGAAAATTGAATTTTCTAGTGAAAATTTGAATTTTAGTGAAATTGAATTTCTAGTGAAAATTTGAATAAAAATATTGAATTTTTTGAGAAAATTTTAGCGAATGTTGATGATGGCAATTTAGCGCTTTTATTAAAAAAACTAAATAAATAAATGATTAATAATTTTTCTTAATTCAATTTCCCTTTCTAGGAGTCGCGGTGATAATCCCATTTATAATTCTGATCGTTTTCGCATAACCAAAACCAGTAATGCAGTTCAATTGGCGATTGAACATGTGCAACGAGAAGATGCTGGTCCATTACACGCTCTTTGCTAGAACAAAGGGTAACGATGTCATACGAAAAGACGTTCAACTTATAGTTGAGGATAGATCTGCGGGTGATGATCCACCCATATTTTCAAGACGTTTATTGGATCAACAAGTAAGAGTTGGTTCTAGTACCAGACTTATAACCGAAATACGAAGTTCCTCGGATGTTAAGGTAACTCTGGAAATTGCTTTATGAAATAAACTCATACTAATTTTTGATTTTATCTTGGCAGTTAACTTGGTTCCGCAATGATCGTCGTATATGTGAAAGTGATCGTATTAAAGAGTTACATGAGGGTAATTTTCATTATTTGGAAATTAATCCTGTAATAGTGGAAGATGGTGGCCAATGGATGGTTATGGCCGAGAATTTGAGTGGTCGTAATTCATGTATTTCACATTTAAATGTTATTGTGCCAAAGGCATACAAGGCTCCCGAGTTTATAGAGGAATTAAGAGCAATTCTAACACAACAGGGTACTGTTTCGTTGGAATGTAAAGTTGTGGGTGTACCCACACCCCAGCTGCGCTGGTTTAAAGATTCCAAAGAGATAAAGGCCGGTGACGTATTTGCTTTAACTGCCAATGCCGATGATCCCACTTCTTTGGGTACTTACACTTGTGAGGCGGTCAACTGTGTGGGTAAAGCATATTCAAGCTCAAAGTTGCATGTAGTGGGTCGGGGCAGTAGAGAGGGTTCTTTAAAACCAGCCGATAGGTAATTCTACTCATTCTCTTCTTTTCTCTCTCTCTCTCAACCTCTCTCTATTATATTTTTGAAATTCTCTTTTTTTGCAATTTTTCATTTTTAGCGTGACTAACACTTCACCCCCACCAATATTTACAAGCGAACTAAAAAATGCGAGTGTTCGCATTGGTGATACAATTATACTCGGATGCCAAGGTGAGTGTGTTGGGAATGAGTATTGTTTGTTTTGGGTTTATTCAAATTGGCTCGTTGCCAAATTTGTTTAAAGAAAATCACGCGTCAAAGTGGCTAAAACAA
>PYHX02000494.1:76614422-76651832 GCA_004302925.2 Cochliomyia hominivorax | reverse complement strand
TTTCTTGCTGACTTGAGACCCACTAAAAATTTAGGAGGTTGAGATGTAGTAGCAGCAACTATTAAACGCTCTTCATCATTCAATTGATTTTGTATATCTTCAACAGTTAAGACGGCTATACTACTGGTTTCACCCATACAATTTTTCGCAATGCAGCAATATGTTCCCAAAGAATTTGTGCCCGTTAATTGATATACATCACCTGGTTTCAATTCTTGACCATCTTTAAACCATTTTTAATTGTGGAGTTGGAAAACCGACTACCTTACATTCAAACGAAACTAAACCTTCATCGGTTAAGACAGCTCTAAGACTTTCCATGAAACGGGGTTTACGATAATTTTTGGGAACTGAAAGTATGAAAAGAAAATTGTTAATTTATTTTTAAGAAAAAAATTTAAACAAATGATAACTTACTCTCCATATCTACCACACAGGATGATATGCCCACACAATTTTCTTCATTCGTTACCACGCATTTCCATTCACCCTCATCACAAGCCTCGGAAGGTTTCACCTCAATCATATATACACCCAATCCATCTTCAATATATTTATATCTGTCACCAGAATCAACACGTCCATTTTTATTATACCATACAACACTTTGGGGCCATGGTGGTACAGCCACTGCAGTGAGAAACATAACAAAAGAAAATGCAAAATTTATTTCGGAATTTATTTAAACTCATTTTCAATTCCTTTTAACACTTGTTTTGCTAAAACTTTTCGCCGATCTCTTTTTTTTTAATTTTTCAATTTTTATTTATTTTCTTTTTTTCTGTGGAGCGAAAAGAAATGATTCAGTTGACCGCCTCACTATTTTATATATATATATGTATATAAATGAGCGGTATTTTCAGGACATTCGAATCAGTTCAAGTTTATGTTTCTTGATCAAATTATATTATACGGAATGCCCGGTATTTGTTTTAGCCACTTTGACGCGTGATTTTCTTTAAACAAATTTGGCAACGAGGCCAATTTGAATAACCCAAAACAAACAATACTCATTCCCAACACACTCACCTTGGCATCCGAGTATAATTTGTATCACCAATGCGAACACTCGCATTTTTTAGTTCGCTTGTAAATATTGGTGGGGGTGAAGTGTTAGTCACGCTAAAAATGAAAAATTGCAAAAAAAGAGAATTTCAAAAATATAATAGAGAGAGGTTGAGAGAGAGAGAGAGAAAAGAAGAGAATGAGTAGAATTACCTATCGGCTGGTTTTAAAGAACCCTCTCTACTGCCCCGACCCACTACATGCAACTTTGAGCTTGAATATGCTTTACCCACACAGTTGACCGCCTCACAAGTGTAAGTACCCAAAGAAGTGGGATCATCGGCATTGGCAGTTAAAGCAAATACGTCACCGGCCCTTTATCTCTTTGGAATCTTTAAACCAGCGCAGCTGGGGTGTGGGTACACCCACAACTTTACATTCCAACGAAACAGTACCCTGTTGTGTTAGAATTGCTCTTAATTCCTCTATAAACTCGGGAGCCTTGTATGCCTTTGGCACAATAACATTTAAATGTGAAATACATGAATTACGACCACTCAAATTCTCGGCCATAACCATCCATTGGCCACCATCTTCCACTATTACAGGATTAATTTCCAAATAATGAAAATTACCCTCATGTAACTCTTTAATACGATCACTTTCACATATACGACGATCATTGCGGAACCAAGTTAACTGCCAAGATAAAATCAAAAATTAGTATGAGTTTATTTCATAAAGCAATTTCCAGAGTTACCTTAACATCCGAAGAACTTCGTATTTCGGTTATAAGTCTGGTACTAGAACCAACTCTTACTTGTTGATCCAATAAACGTCTTGAAAATATGGGTGGATCATCACCCGCAGATCTATCCTCAACTATAAGTTGAACGTCTTTTCGTATGACATCGTTACCCTTTGTTCTAGCAAAGAGCGTGTAATGACCAGCATCTTCTCGTTGCACATGTTCAATCGCCAATTGAACTGCATTACTGGTTTTGGTTATGCGAAAACGATCAGAATTATAAATGGGATTATCACCGCGACTCCTAGAAAGGGAAATTGAATTAAGAAAAATTATTAATCATTTATTTATTTAGTTTTTTAATAAAAGCGCTAAATGGCCATCACCAACATTCGCTAAAATTTTCTCCAAAAATTCAATATTTTTATTCTGAATTTCAGATTTTCATCAAAAATTTAAGTTTTTACTAGAAAATTCAAATTTTCTCTAGAAAATCAAAGTTTTGACTAAAAATTCAAATTTTCACTAAAAATTCAAATTTTCACTAAAAAATTCAAATTTTCACTAAAAATTCAAATTTTCACTAGAAAATTCAATTTTCACTAAAAATTCAAATTTTCACTAGAAAATTCAATTTTCACTAAAAATGCAAATTTTCACTAGAAAATTCAATTTTCACTAAAAATTCAATTTTCACTAGAAATTCAATTTTCACTAAAAATTCAATTTTCACTAGAAAATTAATTCAATTTTCACTAAAAATTCAAATTTTCACTAGAAAATTCAATTTTCACTAAAAATTCAAATTTTCACTAAAAATTCAAATTTTCACTAAAAAATTCAAATTTTCACTAAAAATTCAAATTTTCACGAAAAATCAAATTTTCACGAAAAATTCAAATTTTCACTAAAAAATTCAAATTTTCACGAAAAAATTCAAATTTTCACTAAAAATTCAAATTTTCACTAAAAATTCAAATTTTCACTAAAAATTCAAATTTTCACGAAAAAATTCAAATTTTCACTAAAAATTCAATTTCACTAAATTTTCACTAAAAATTCAAATTTTCACTAAAAATTCAAATTTTCACTAAAAATTCAAATTTTCACTAAAAATTCAAATTTTCACGAAAAAATTCAAATTTTCACTAAAAATTCAAATTTTCACTAAAAATTCAAATTTTCACTAAAAATTCAAATTTCACTAAAAATTTCTAATTTTCACTAAAAATTAAAGATTTACGTATAAATATTTTATTATTAAAAAACCATAAATATTTATTCACTGCTTCCGATATTTATTAACATATGTTATCTCTTTATTAATATTTTCAAAACACTTTCAAATGAGTTTATTAAAAATCGTATAAAGAAATATTTTTTGTTTATTAAAAAAATTTTATTTTAAATAAACAGATGCCAAATTTAAATAGAAAATAATTTTTTGTTATTTAAAAATAAATTTAGCATTTTTATTATTTTTAAATTCACTCTTCTTTGAAAGTCGAAAAAACAACATTCAAATGTCAAAATGCTGTCAATACTATATATACTTTGGATGTCGGTGAGACTATATTTAAATGCCAAATGACTTGTAAAACAAATTAAGAAACAATTTTGCATTTTTAATAATAAAAATTGATTAGAAGACTGTAACGAATTTTGAAATACCCTTCAAGAATAACACCACAGTGTTTCAGATAAAAATTTAAATTAATTGGAAAATTATAAATTCCGATTTAATGAAATTTCATATTGTGATAGTAAAAGTGTTGGAGAGTTTATGTTTTGGACTTAATAATTCTAAGAGGGGAAAATCTACAGTGTTCTAATATTGGATGACTCTGGTCTTAAAATTATTATGTTTTAACCGATTTTTAATGTTTTTATATAAAAATCTTAAAATAAGAATTTGGATATTATGAACCTAATAGGAGTCCTTCCATGAATTCCTAAAATTTATATAAATTTATATTCGTTACTTTTGAATTTGTTTTATTTGAAACTTTTTATGGCGTAAAGTGATCAAATTTAGGACCCCATGGATCAGGCCCCATAAGGACACCAAAGCTTAAACACAAAACGGAAACTCATCTGCACCGTAAAGTAATCAAATTTAGGACCCCATGGATCAGGCCCCGTAAGGACACCAAAGCTTAAACACAAAACGGAAACTCATCTGCACCGTAAAGTGATCAAATTTAGGACCCCATGGATCAGGCCCCGTAAGGACACCAAAGCTTAAACACAAAACGGAAACTCATCTGCACTGTAAAGTGATCAAATTTAGGACCCCATGGATCAGGCCCCGTAAGGACACCAAAGCTTAAACACAAAACGGAAACTCATCTGCACCTCTAGCAGTGCATAAAATTTCAGTTCGTCGTTGTGAAGATACTAATTTCTTTTCATATGAAACACTATAAATTCAAGTTTTAAATTTTCACCAAACAATTTTCATTAAAAATTCATATTTTCATCAAAAAATCAAATTTTCAAAAATTTTTTCTAAAAATACAAATTTTCACTAAGAATTCAAATTTTTACTAAAAATTTTCACAAAATTTAAATTGTCGTTAAAAATTAAAATTTTCCCTGAAAATATAAAAAATTTTCTAAAAGATTTAGAATTTAAAAATTCAAAATTCCAAATTTATGCTAAAAATTCAAAATTTAAAATTTTTACAAAAATTCAAATTTTCACTAAAATTAAAATTTTTACTAAACAAAACTAAAAAAAATCTTCAAAATTTTCTAACAATTCAGAATTCTCAAAATTTTTACTAAAAACTCAAAATTTTTACTAAAAACTCAAAATTTTTACTAAAAATTCAAAATTTTTACTAAAAATGCAAAATTTTTACTAAAAATTCAGAATTTTTACTAAAAATTCAGAATTTTTACTAAAAATTCAGAATTTTTACTAAAAATTCAGAATTTTACTAAAATCCAGAATTTTACTAAAATTCAGAATTTTTACTAAAAATTCAGAATTTTTACTAAAAATTCAAAATTTTTACTAAAAAATTTTACTAAAATTAAAATTTTTACTAAAAATTCAAAATTTTTACTAAAAATTCAAAATACTTACTAAAAATTCAAAATTTTAATAAAAAAAAAAAACAAAATTTTTACTAGAAATTAAAATTTTTACTAAAAATAAAAATTTTTACTAAAAATAAAAATTTTTACTAAAAATAAAAATTTTTACTAAAAATAAAAATTTTTACTAAAAATTCAAAATTTTTACTAAAAATTCAAAATTTTTACTAAAAATAAAAATTTTAAAGTTCAAAATTTTTACTAAACATTTTTACAAAAATTCAAATGTTCACTAAACAAAACTGAAAAATATATTCAAAATTTTCTAAAAATTCAGAATTTAAAAATTCAAGATTTTTACTATAAATTCAAAATTTTAATAAAAAATCAAAATATTTACAAATAATTCAAGATTTTTACTAAAAATTCAAAATTTTTACTAAAAATTCAAAATTTTTACTTAAAGTTCAAAATTTTTACTAAAAATTCAAATTTTCACTAAAATAAAAAAATCAATTTTCCTTCAAAAAATCAGATTTTTTTTAAAGAAAAATAAATTTCTCTCTAAAATATTAAGTTTTATATTTTTCACTAAAAATCCAAAATTTTACTAAAGATTTCAATTTTTTCACTAAAAATGTCAAATTTTCGAAAATTTTAAAAATTTAATTAAAAATATCTATAAATATATATATTTACCTTTTCCTATATATTGATGAGGAGGAGGACAGTGTACCATGATAATTCTTATGATCGGTACATTTACAACATTTCGAACAACCGTTGCCCATTTTAAAATTTTATTCGTTACTTTTTTATATTCAAATATTTTCTTTCTCTTTTCAATTAATTTTCTATAAAAGTTTCACTTAAAATTAATATTTTTAATTAAAGAAAAATTACGTTTAAGTGAATTTCCTTTATTCATTACGTATTCATGTACTTGGAATGAAAATGATTAATGTCATTTACACGCGATAACACAAAGAATATCTGTTGGCAAATATATGACTGATAACTGAACATAAATTTTTAATAAGATTTCATTTTTTTATTTTGGCAATTTGTTTATAAAAATGTTTACAACATTTTTTTTAAATTAAAATATAATTTACAATTTTGTAATTTCACCAAAAAAAAAAAGAACATAAAAGAGGATAACAAGACATAATAAAAGATATTTTGTTTGTAAATGAGGGAAAATAGAATAAAAATTTAAATACATTTTTAGACAAGTCTGGCTATAAAAACATTAATTAATGTTTAAATAAAATATTTGGCAAATATTGAATCGAATAAAAAAAATAATTGTTTTATAATCATATAAGGGGAAAATGATGTGAATGAAGAAAATAAGTAAAAAAGTAGAAAAAATAATTTAGAAAATATTTAGTGGGTAGTTAGGTAGTGAGATCGAAATACTCTTAACATACATATCTATATATGTAAAATAGGATGTGTATATTTAAATATACCCGAAAGAAACATGGGCTATAAAAGAATCTGATAAGACCAGGAGGAGGGGTACCGCCCATACAAAACAAATATTGATTATCGAATTTCCAAAGAACTATAACACTGATAGTTCTCAAACTTGGCAACAACAACTTCCTCAAGGAACTGTTTTACTGAACAAAACGTAGAACGGATAGGATCAGGTGGAAGAGTTCCCCCTGGTCCTATCCAAATTTATGAGGGAAGATTCATAAATTTTGGCTC
The DNA here is from genome assembly GCA_004302925.2 of Cochliomyia hominivorax. Taxonomy (NCBI): domain Eukaryota; kingdom Metazoa; phylum Arthropoda; class Insecta; order Diptera; family Calliphoridae; genus Cochliomyia; species Cochliomyia hominivorax. The sequence continues at coordinate 76,645,318 of PYHX02000494.1, read as the reverse complement.
TAATCACTTTCTCAAGGATCTGTTTTAACGAACAAAACGTAGGACGGATAAGGCAAGGGGCATAGGTTTCCCCCCCCCCCCCATACACAGCAAATTTAAATTACTAACAATCTATTTAAATCGTATGAAAAACACTAATGTTTTATGGGAAAATTTTAAATTTAGTTTTTAAGATTTCTTTACAAATTGTGAGGCCTCAAACAACATTATACAACGTATCCAAAAAGTACTGAAATTATTATAACAATTTACAAAAATGTATAGTTTTAATCATGACTTTTGAACCTTTTTCAGAAACCCTTCCATTAACGTTTTTATAGTGCTTTCTATCATCTTGCTCGAACAGGTACATATTGAAATTGGTTTAATAAAAATGTTCCTCCCGGAGCTCACAAAGGCCATAAACATAAAGTGAAATTTAGCACAAACTAGTTTTATATATTCTAGAACGATGTGCCAAATTATACATGGATCGGTCCATTTTTTCTCGTAGATTCTATACCCCCTTCAAAATATCATTTTGATGGACTTAAGTCTTTCATATACGTTGGTATTGCCAATAAGAAAGTAAAATAAACATAAGCAAAAATTGATGTGTGAAATTTTACGAGGGTCAGTCCATAATTAGTTCTAGCGTCCATACTAGGAACCACATGAATGTTAGTACCATTTTTAAATATACTGCACTCTCATGTATAAAATAAAAAAGATTTTTATACGAGGGTGGTTCATTAACTATCGGTTGCTAACGCTTATAAAGAACAATGTAGTGTAGAGTATTATATAGTCACGTTTGGCCGAACTCACTTCGGTTTTTATTGATTTTGTTTTATTACATTGCTTCGTATGTCGACGTCTATAACATAAATCACAAAAACAAAATTGCCTACTGTTTTTGTAATGTTGTATTTGTTGAAGTTATACGGTCACCGTGTACGTTTTTCCACCACCATGGAACAAAACAAATTTTAGATTTGCCAGCTGCAGAAAATCCTGACCAAACCATAAAACTACCATTGCCGGTATTAAGTTTTGACATCTGAATATCGTTTGATCTCAAATCGTGTCAATAACATGAATATGAGCTAGGTCCATCTAATTTTTTTTTTTCGTCAGAGAAAATTAGCTTTTCCCACTCCACTGATCATTTTATGTTTTATTCGCTCGAATTTTCTTGACTCACACTTTGGCTTCTTCCATTTTATGTTATAATCTCTTATTTTATTTATACGACTGCATTTATAGAAATATTCCACATAAAATAACACTAAGAACATTCAATTACATAAATAAGGCAAATAAGACCAAGACTCGAACCAAGAAAAAATCTTGTTCACTTCAAAAAAGTACCGTTAAGCAGTTTTGGATGAGAACAAATTTAATAAAATAAAAATAAAGAGAATATTGAATGCGTCTATAGACATATGCATCAGTCAGGTGAGGAAATGAGACAAATGCAAATAAAAATGATTAATTATATTTCACTTTAAATGTTAATAAACTTAAAAATTTGTGATCATTTCAAAATTAAAAAAAAATAATAATAATAATTTTATGTTCAGTATAAAAAAGTAATTAATCTGTGATCACATTTATTTTAATTACTTTTTGATCTTCTAAATTTCTTCTATTTCCAATTACTTTACTTTTTGTAAATAAACTTTTCATCGATTATTTAAAGTCTTTATATTATAAAAAAATAAATATAAATGTTTACTTTAGTAAAATAAACAGAATATCATATCAATTTATACTTATAACGCCCACTGTCTCTTTAAGAAATGATGTAAATTTTAGCCAAAAATTGTTTTCGCTCTAAATTATTGTAATTTTATACCAAAAAGTATTTTATAGTTAAACTTGGAGGAAATTTATTGTAAACAAAGTGAAACAAATGAAAATATTATGTAAAGCAAAAACGAATTCTGATTACCCTACATCAGTTATAATTATAGTAATAAATGTTGAATCTCTTCAAGAAGTGTTCATCTAAGCAGGAACAGTTCAATTTGGCATCCGAAAATGTTTATTAGTTGAAATTACAAAGCACTTGCTTTCGTCCTCCTGGGTCCTCTTGTATTAAAAGTCCATGTTAATTCTTCTTAATTAAAGAAACGACAATGGATTTACTTGCCTTTGGAATATCTTGTCTTTTCTTTCTTAAGAAAAAGCGATAATATAATGATTGGACTGTGCCCCCACTATTTAGGTTAAAAATTCAACATAAATCGAAATTCTTAAGTTGTATTCTAAAATGCTATTAACGCTTACATTCAAATGTGTAATGCATGCACCCTACATAAAAAACTTATTTAAATATAACACGGCGCATTGTTGGAATTAAATTCCAACTACACTGATGCATATTCCTATAAACAAGATTTTTATAGGATATATAAACTTTGTCATTCCGTGTGTAACGGAATCATCAAATCAAAATCTGAACCGAAAAGTTGATAAATTCCACAACGTTTAAATTATGAAGTTGATCGTAAAGTTAAACGTTTCGTAAGGACAGAATTATGTAGACCAAAATTAACAAAAAGACAGATTAATCTTATAAAACAAGAAGCAACCCGTAATCAATTGAATTCTACACTAAAGAGGAACAAACTAAATCTTACAGAGACCTCGAAACACGTTGCTCATATTTTAGACGATCCTAACCTCAAATGACATCAAACGATGTTCGGATGTCGAAATATAATTTTCTCAATTGCAGTGTTTTGGTATGAGCATTTTCTGCAGTTGACAAATCCAAAATTTGTTTTGGTCCAACAAAAATTAAAAACAGAATAAATCTGCGGAAGATGATCTCTCTTTTTCGGATGAATATTGCATATTCCAGCAAGATAATGCTGCGGTACATGTTTCAAAGCAATCTACATCATAATTTAAGAAGCAGTCCGAATTTAAAACACAATTTGAGAACTTTGGTTATATAATTTAATAATGCTCGAAATGAAAGCATAATGACTTTAACAGGGCTAAAACTTAAAATAAAGCAAGTTTATGATGAAATTTATTTCGGATTTAGTGGATTTACTGCCAAACAGTAGTTTTGAGATAATCCAGAAAAAAGGATCATACGCCCATTATTAATAATAATATAGAAACTGATAAACTTAACAGCGTTTATAGAAAAATACCAATAAAAATGGAAGTAAAATTCTCAAAATTAATTTAAAAAAATAATAAAATGAAATACAAATAACATTCTTAGTTAAAAATAATTTTAATGAAGTTTTAATTGATTTAATAAAAATATTATTTCTTCCCACATAATATTTTCTTGCTAAATTAATTCTAATTCTTAAAAAAAAATGTATGTGCGTTTAAAGGAATATGTACCAGTGTATGCTATTAATTTGACGAATAACGGTACATATTTGACTATAGCTCCCAAATGAAACACTTTCCCAGAAACTTAGACCTCCAATAAATTGGCCAAGCAATCAAACTGTTTCCAATGTTATTTAACAGTACCGCGAGAACTTGTCCATAGATAAAAAACCTGGTTCAAAAAGCATTATCAAACACATTCGGTAAGAAATCAGCTCGGTTAGCTCAATGCTTGGACTATTTGATACGAAAAGTTAAAACTAATGCAGATTTAAAAATATATAAGGATCAAAAAATTCTCGATAAGATCGCTGCTCAAAATGTAGAGGCCAAAAATAGAGTACAGAAATTAAAGGTAAGTTTCCTAAATCAAAATATTTTAAGTTGCTGATGTTCGAGGAAATTTTGAAGAAAAGTTTAGGAGCTGCCAAAATATCCAAAAAAGTTCTTGGTATGACAAGCAATATGCAGTTACGGCTTTATAAATACTGAAATTTAAATCAAAGAATTCCTACAAAAAGGGATACATCCATTCCAAAGACCTCATAATTTGTTCATTAATTTTTAGTCTAACTTGGCATCTTATCATTAAGGTAAACAAGCCCTTGAGTGGTACATGAACAATATTGTGGTTATTGTACCAAGAAAGGCAAGTCCTTCAAACAGCCCGAAGCTAAGGCCAATGGAGAGGGTATTGAGCACTTTTTAAAAGAGAATTGAAGAGCACAAAAAAGGTGTCCAAAAGTTTGTCTTAAACAGAGGTGAACTACCTCTTCGAAGAAAGTGACAGAAATCTCTTTGAAAACGCTGATGGAGAGGTTTTCGAACAAGAGGTTTCAGAATTGTAATATAAATTTCAATCAAAACAAATAAAATTGCAAGTTTAATAGTTTTTCACTACTTATTTTGATTTTTATACTTTGACAAAGGGTTTCCGAAAATTCCGATTTTTTATTAAACTTCTAAGCTGATCCTGATCCGACTCATAGCAAATTAATTAGAGTATGAGAAAAGTTATTGCTGCAAAAACGTAAACGTGCTCCACAAAATGGATTCATTAAGCTGACAGGTAACTTTTTAAATAACATAATAAGAAAGCTATATTCGGCTATGCCCTTAACACCCTCCACCACAAATGCGTGAGAAGTAAATACATTATGTTTCGCAAATACACACAGGAACACTGAATCAAAAATTAGTAATATTTATACCCAACACCACCGGAGGTGATTGGGATATTATGTGTTTTTGTGCTGATGTTTTTAACATGCAGAAAAGATGGTGTTACAACCACCTTTAAGTATACCGTTCGACTCAGATTCACTTTCTGAGTCGATTTAACGATGTGCGTCTGTCTGTAAGAACAATCTACTGGTCGCAATTTTTAAAATGTCGCGATGACATTTGATACATATTATTTTTTTGGCTAAAGACGAAGCTTATTGAGAATGGTCATAAAGATCCTAAATATAAAGCGATTCAATTGAAATTTATCTTATGATCTTCTAACACAAATGTGTCATATAAAACCCCACCTAAATATTACTTTTAAAGGCATAAATATCACATACACGTTGGTATTGTAATAATAACAGATCAAATTAATATAAATCTAAGCAAAAATTGATGTACAAAATCATACGAGGGTCGGTTCAAAATATATACACTTCACCAGAAACATTCATTTAAAAACGAATAAATTTCACATAAATCTTTTTGTCACAATAATGTTCTACACACTTAAGAATAAATTAGATAATCAAATTATACGAGGGTAGTTCATTAATATTTTGTAACCACTATTTTAAGCCAATGATGTGGTTGAGGGTATTAGATAGTCAGACTTGTATATTAATATAACTTCGATATTATATTATGACAAAAAGTTCTTCGCTTTAACTGAGAGGTTGCCTTTGATATCGCTATATATTTTTTAACATACTAAACCGATTTTGCTGGTTTTAAATTGGAAACTTCTAAGGATTATAACAAATACTCAGGCCAAATTTCATTAAGTTCTATCCGTTATTATACACCGAAAAAAATCAATGTAAAATTAACTAAAATATAAATAATTTAACTTTTTTCAGTTATGATTTTGCTTCAATGACAAAAAATGGTTATTTAACATTGTTTCACAGTAAATAGATCATCTTGAGAATATTCTTGAATTTTTACTACTTGAAATTTTAGTATTAAAAAGTAATTTAAAATTTTGTATAATTTTATATATTAAGATCGAAATATTCGAATATGTACAATATTAATTCACCACAATTTAATGCTCAATTTAAACTAAATGAAAAAAATTCAATTTTAAATCAACTAGGCTCAACGTTAATTTAGCTTCTTTTTTCTGTGTGTAGATGTAAGAGTGCCAACAACGGACAGACTGACAGACGAACATAGCTAAATTCACTTAGATTTTGATTAGATGCAAGAATATATATATACATTATGGGGTATGAGATGATTCCTTCATAGCTCGGTGGTGAATGGGTATACAAACAATTGTTATACTTGATGAAGGGTATTCAATTTTATATATCAATTGAAAATTAAATTCATTTTTTGTAGATTTAATCGTTTAATATCAATTAAGTTCAATTTCGGCAAAAGTTCTTTTATGGGAAAAAAATTTTATTTAATAAAAACTGATATTCACTCTTTTATTTTTTATTTAAATTTCTTTTAAGTAAAAAACATAAATAAAAATGCCAAACAAATATTTCTGTTTTTTTTTCTATTTTCTATTTTATTTATTATTATTTTTTTTGAAACATAATTTAGTTCTTTATATTATTTTAATTTCAGGGGTTTATTTTTAACAAAATTTTGTTGTCTTTTTTTTGCAGTTTTAGATATTTTTATAAAAAAAAAAAAAAAAAACAAGTAAAAATGTATAGTTGGTCAAACCCGACTATCTAACACCCTACACCACATCGTCGGTTAAAAATGATGGTTTTGAAAAATTACTGAACGACCCTCTTATAATTTCATTTTCTGATTCATACTTAAGGGTGTAGTACATTATGGTTACACTAAAATTTATGTTACACTTATGCATTTACATTAATGTGTTCAATTCATTTTTCCGGGGGGCTACAAGAAATTATGAACCTACCCCTCGTATAATTTTGCATATCGATTTTTGCTTATAACTAATACCCTACATCACATCGTCAGTTAAAAATGATGGTTTCGAAAAATTATTGAACGACCCTCGTATAATTTCATTTTCTGATTCATACTTAAGGGTGTAGCACATTATGGTTACACTAAAATTTATGTTACACTTATGCATTTCGTCATGAGTTCAATTCATTTTTCGGGGGGCTTATATGGTGGCTACAAGAAATTATGAACCGACCCTCGTATAATTTTGCACATCAATTTTTGTTTATCTTTATCTTAATTTGACCAATTATTATTACAGTACCAATATATGTTTTTGTGATATTTGCTTTTAAAAGTGAACTGAACCGGCCCTCGCACATTTGGCACATTGTTTTAGAGTATTATAATTCTTATTTGTGCCAAACTTCGTTTAAATCGCTTATGTTAACTTTTTGACACCTTCCCGGGAAGAAAATTTGTAAGGGAGGTACCTGAAACATTGGTCCTAACAAGGCCAGTTTCAATATGCTTCGTTCTTAATAATATTTCAAAAATTGCAACCTGTAGACTGTTGACAACGTTTACATGGAGAATCAGACGGATAGACAGACGGACATTCATTAAATCGACTCAAAAAGTTTTTCCTTTTGAGTTTCTGAGTCGAACGGTATACTTAAAGGTGGGTGTACATGTTACAAACATTAGCACAAACTCATAATACCCCAATCACTTTCGATGGTGTAGGGTATAAAAACTTTCATCTCATAGAAAAACAAGAGATTTTCCACGCAACTACACGTTTTCTTGTGTGTTTAATAAATTTCGTTGTTTTTCTTTTATTTCACTTTATTTGTTTCTATTTTTTTGTTTTTTTTTTTTTTTTTTTAAATTTCCTTTTCTTAATTTGTTTTAGCTTTTTTTTCAAAAATACAAAAATAAAGTTGCGTTGTCATTTAAAATTTATTTATTTATTTTGTGATTTTTTTTCACAAATCACAAAATACGGTGATTTTCACATTTTCGTAGAAAACAAATAAGTTTATTATGTAATAAACAAAATTTTTTTGTATATTTTGCTGATAAATTTTCTGTTTTTATTGTTAATAAAATTTAAAAAAAAAATTAAAATAATTATTTTTATTAAATCAAAAACACTTTTTGTTCAAAACTTTTTTGTTTATTTTTTTTAACAGCCCAACAGCAGGTAGTGAAGCCAAAAAAACAACAAAGATAGATAGACAGACTAGGCCAGGACGGACAGATAGACAGCTAGGCAGGTCATTAGACATTGAGCAATCAGCCGTGTAATACTTCTGGCCTCATGACCCATTTCTTTATTAATTTATACAGGAGATTATAAACAAATTTTCAAAATCTTATTAAAATATTAATTTTCAAAATACTTTTTTCAATTTCACACAAATTTCATTTCAATTCTTTTCTTTGATTTCAAAAACACTTTCAATACTTTTAATTTTCGTTTTCAATTTTTTTTGTAATTTTTAATTATTTCAATATTTCGTTATTATTAATTTTAACATTTAAATTCTTTATTTATGTTATTTTCGTTATTGTTTCTTTTAATTTAAAAATTTAATTTTAATTTAAAATTCAATTTAAATTATTATTTTTTTTTTTGAAACCGGACAACGGTTAGTTCTGAAATAGGCGATCGACAATGTTAAACTGTCGTAAATTGTTCCAACTCGCACATTTGAGCACCCACTAACGAAAAAGAAAATATTCAGAAAAATTTAATTTTCAAATATTCTCTGGGCGCAGCCAATTTTTATGAAAATTTTATGCGCATTTTCTCAAAATTTATGAGTAGAAAAACGCAAACAAAAATTCGTATTCACTATTTCGAAAAACGAAATTTTCTTTAAATTAATTTCTTTTTTTTTCTAAACAAAAAAATGTTTTGTTGTATTGTCCCCCCTTTACTCCATGTGTTTGTTGTTAATAGGAAATTTATTCATTGATACGTTTTTTTTGTTTCTAGGTCCCAAAATGTGACTATAGTTTTCGATCACAGATGTTTGATATATTACAAAATATACAAAACTTTGTGTGTTTGAAATTTCATTAATTTCGAAAAATAAATTTTAATTAAAAATTCCGAGAAAAAGAGACATAAAAGAAGTACCTAATAGAAAGTATACTTATACGGATTAATTGGTTCTTATGAATCAATTAATTAAGGTTTGTACTATATGGAAGGAATTTTTCCCTTTACTAATACACTGATAAATATTCCTATACACGCATTTAATTTTTACACCATTTTGGTTCTCATCCACAATTAATGTTGAAGTACTTTTTTAAAGTAAACAAGATTTTTTCTTAATCTTGTTGAGTGTCTTATTCATGCGATCAAATATTCTTGATGCTATTTAAAGTGGAATATTTCTATAAATGCAATCATGCAGTCATACCAAAAATAAAATATTAAAAATAATCGTAAGTTTTAATGACAATAAATCAATTAAACTGCAGATTTTTATAATTTAATCGATAAATTTCATCAAGGAAAGATCCAAATTTTCATATTATCATGGCCAAGGATGTTTCAATAGAGAAATTATGACTTCCAAACACTTTGCTCACATTTTACGAAAGTATAAAAACATAAAATGAAAGAAGAAAGTCACCTAAAATTCGCACGAAAATGCAAGAAATGGGCAGAGGAGTGAAGGTAATTTTCCATGGGGAAAAAAATAATTAAGATGCTCTTGATTCATACTCATGTGATTGGCACGATTTGAAATCAAACGATGTCCGGACTTCAAAACGTAATTTCGACGGCGTTAGTGTTATGGATTGGGCAGCATTTTCTGCATTTGAAGAATCTAGAATTTGTTTTCTATCAATAAATTTACAACGAATTGCTGGAAGATGTTTTGCCCTCTGTTGAATAAGAAAATGGATAAAGATTGGACGTTCCAGCACACTAACGCTGCGGTACATTTATCAAAGCTGTATAAACAATGGTTTAACGAAAAACAGCATACCCCTATTGAAATCGTAGTCTTATAGTCCAGATTTAAACCCAATGGGAAATTTGTTTGGATACATGACCCCAGAGGAGGGTAGCATTATAACTTTGGCAGTTTGGACTCCATTGAGCCTCCAAGTTATTTAAAAAAACATACTTACATATGATTTAGTTTTCGAGATATTTGCAACTGAATTTTCCATTTTCAAAAATTTGCAAGATTTTGAGTCAGTTTGGTTTTAAAAAAATGTCCAAAAGTACTATCCCGAACCTGGTTAAGTTATTTACTGAATCAAAAAAGATTTTCAATTTGAAAATTCACAAAATTACGATTTTTTGTTTGGCCTAAAGTGTTTCCAATGTTAGTAAACAGCACCGGGAAAATCTTGTCCGTTTATATTAAAATTAGTTCAGGTCAAAAGGAAGCAAGCATTTTAAAAAGAGCTTCCAACACACCCGGGTGAAAAGCAGCCCGGTTAGTTTAGTGCTTGAACAATTTGGTACGAAAAGCTAAAGATTCTGCAGATTTAAAAACAAAAAGGTCCCGACAGGAACGTTGACAAAAATTTTAAAAATCCAATCCAAATCCCGCTTAACCCCATTAGGAGGTATTATGCTCATGGCATACAACTAAGCCGCTCTTTCGGCTGCTATACGCTCACTAAATTTCGCATCTTGTAAAAACTTTCTCAATACCCTCCTCTCTATTCCTTAAACAGTGCATGGTAATTGAAGTCTTATTGCATCATGGTTGAAGAACCAATTCTCTTCTTACCTTTTAACAAAGATCGTTCAGACTTTTTCGATCTTACTCCTTTGTTGCCTATTATGGTTAAATTTTGTTTAAATTCAATTACTTATTGTTTAGTTTTGAACATTTTTCGAGAGCTTAGATATCGGTTTTGAAAAGAAATCGTAACAATTAAAATGTATTTAACTTTACGATTCAGTATGTTCAATGTTATAACAATATCATAGATTTGATTTCAATAATCGCTCCTTATTAGGAAACTTAGAACCCTAAAATTAATCTATTTGTTTCCAAAAGGTTGTTATTTCATAATGGTCCCCGTATTTTTATCGGATTTTGAAACTTGGAACAATTTTCAACTTTCCAAAGAAAGTAAGATTTAGCATCGCTTATCTTTTGAAGATCGGTTTAAAACAAAATCTGACCAGATACGAAAAAATCAGTTTCAAAATTAATCTATTGTTTCCAAAAAAAGGTTGTTATTCCATAATGGTCCCCGTATTTTTATCGGATTTTAAAACTTGCAACAATTTGCAACTTCCCAAAAAAATAAGATTTAACATTTTTAGCATCGCTTATCTTTTGAAGAACGGTTTAAAACAAAATCTGACCAGATACGAAAAAAATCAGTTTCAATCTGAGAAATCAAAAATTTCAATTTTAAAAATTCAATACAATAAATATTCTAAAAATCTTCAATAAAAAATAATAAAATTTTAAACACCCTCCCCCTCAAGGGGTTAATAGACCATATGCAAAATTTTTCATTTTGTCTTTTCATCTAAACTGACTCAATATTTGTTGGCAAACATTCAAACCATAAATTTTCGAAAATTCATTTTTGTTGAAACTATTTCTTTTGTAATAATTTTAAAATTTTCAACAAAAAAAAAACATCATTTTGAAAATCTGTACCGAATTGAGAGGAAAAAACTTAAACCAAAAACGACAATAGAAAAACATGTACTTCGTCATCAATCTTAATATAAATTTAAGGTCTTTTTTGCGTATGATAACGAAAAGAAAAAACTATAAATTTTCTAATTAGATCTACAACACATATGACTTGTTAGTCAAATTATCTGAAATCATAAAGATTTTAAAAATATTTATATATCAAAACAGAATAAGAAGAAGAATAAATATATAACGGACTTTTGATTTGTACTATTTAAAGAAAGAAGAAAGATTTTCTTTTATTCAAAATTAATTTGATTTTATAAAATTAAAAAAGTGACACTGAAACCACTAATGACATCATTTAAAAGCATGTGAGAGTATAAAAAAATATATTGTATATACGATTTTAGGAAAGCTTATGTATTTTGTTTTCATACTTATGATCATAAATTTTAGATATTTATTTTGAAAAATGAATTTTGGAAAAAAATTTAAGGGTTTTTTTTTTTTGAAAAATATGAAAATTGCATACTTGTTTTTTTTGTCTTAAACTTACCATTCAAATTCTAGTGGTAAAATATCGGCATCATCTTCTTCTGTATCGATTTTGACAAAAAATGTACCTCTTTCGTTTGGCATACATCGTATTAATGTACTCGAATTTTCGCTAAATGATATTTTTGGAGGCTTATGATTTGTTTGTGTTTCATTGCCTCCTTGAGGAAAATATCGGGAATCTGAAAGAGAATAAAAAATGTGAAATATTAATAAAGATTTTGTATAAGAAATTTAGATTGAAATATTCAAATTTTACTTAGAGCAAAATACCCCAAACTCTCCTCCGATCCTTAAGGCTTTAATTTCTTCAAAATAAAGAAATCTGATTAGGAAGGAATTCAGACCGAAAAGTATCTTTTTCGATTCTAAACAATTTTTGAAATAATTATAAAATTTTTTGGAGATAAACACAGTCATTATAATTCAAATTCAATAGACGCAATTTATTCAGTCGCTAAATGAATGTGAAATTTTAGTTTTCATTGAAGGAATTAGAAATCCAAATAAACGATCAAAGAGGACCTAAAACTAAGAAACGAATTCGTTCGAAGAGAGAAATCAACGAAAAACGATCATCCTAGAGGTCATAATTTTCTTTCTTGATAACGCCCAACATTGGATGGGAATAGGGACAAGTTCTGAGATGTATTAGATAACCGCTGTTACAAAAAATCCAATCCAAATCCCGCTTAATCACATTAGGAGGTCTTATACCCATTGACATACACCTATGCCTCTATTTCGGCTTGTTATGCGCGCTCAGTAAAATTTCGCATCTTGTAAATACTTTCTCAATACCCTCCTCTCTATTCCCTTAGTTGCATTATGTTTGTAAAGGTGTCATAAAATTCTGGGGTCTCAGATTCGCAAAGGCCAGGCAATGTTCTCCCAACATGCCCTGCATTCACTGTCATCGACTGCTCTAATACGGTTTAAATGTGCCAGAAGTGTAGAATAATAAGACATTCATCATCTTATTTCGCTCATTTTTATGCAATTCTAAAATACTCATAATTTTCTTCTCATCTGGGTCTTCCCAAAGTATGTTTGCAATCCTATCAACTGTTTCCACAGTTACCTGTGGGTCGCTTTCGCCCATTCTTTTATCCTTGTGCCTAATGCGTTAATAGGCATAGGAGTCACACCCACAGTTGGCAATACATCCTGAGATGATGACAATATTCCTTTAAATACAGTTAGATAACACGCCTTATGATCACTACAAGGTGTTACAGACATGTATGTGTGGATTTGGACTAATACAAAATTATTTTTTTTATCAAAATTTATTATTCCGGGAGGACTTTTATCAATATACTACTAAAGTTGCGTCCTCTAGTTTTCACAACGTTTACATGAGTAGTCTGTGGGACAGACAGACGGACGGACATCATTAAATCAACTCTTCAGGTGATTCTAGACCAGTTCGAACAGTAACCAAAAACTGCTGGGCAGGTTTAAAGGAAAAATATTATTATTAATTTCACGGTTAATAAAAATTAAATGAGAAAGTGAAAGTCTTCGTTCGTGGCCCAAAATAACAATATTTACCAAATTATATCAAGTTATCTCCAAAGTTGCGACAGATCGTTAAATCGACTCATTAAATGATTTCAGACTGATCGGTATTCTATAAAGCCGATCAGGATTCTTAAAAATGATTGAGCATAATGACCAGTTATGGAACTAAGTAAAGTAAATTGTTCATTTTAAAACTGCCAAATGACTGCTCATGAAAGTCTCCAAAAACTGCTTGGTAGCTTTAAAGGAAACTGATCACTACTACACTGAAACAAACAATTTAGTAAATATAACGAAAAAGGGTGTTGAATTGAAGAAATGTAGGTTAAATATCAGCCAACGAAACCTTTATACATCATAACGAACACTTTCGTCAATTTTTCGTAAATTCTACAAATTGACGAAATTTTTTCGTTAGTAAAAAATATTATTCAATTTAAATGATACATTATTCAAATTGATGATAATAAATTCTTTATATTGATGAATATTATTCAATTTAAATATAATATTTAAGTTAAATTTACAACATTTTAGTTGAATTAAAAGAAGAATTACGTTAAATTGTTGTACTAAATTAATACATAAAATATTAAGGACCAAGGGAAAGAGTACACGCCATACAAAGCAAATATTGATTTTAGAATATACTGAGAACTGTAACAGCGAGAATTTTCAAATTTGTTCACAATGACTTCCTAAAGGAGTAAAATGGTTACAACCAGGGGGAAATAGCCTCATAAAAAGCAAATATTGATCATCGAATATCTATAGATCTACTACAGAGAGAATTTGGTCCCAATTACATTTTTTAAACACAAGTCGATTTGAAATTTGTAAAATTTCTTTCGAGATCAAAGACTGAGGAGAATTTTTGTGCAGCAAAGCGCACCGGTTAAAAGCTAAAATTAACTTCATTTTAGTATGTTTAATTGAATAAATTTATTACTTTATTAAAGTTTTTACTTAATATTTTCTGATAAAACATATTTATCGTTAATTTTTTAACAAAATTTTAATCAATTTGAAGAAAATTCTTCAATTTGAAGAAAAATTATGTTAATAAGATTAAAAATGTGTTTACTTAACATGTTTTTATTTATTATCTACGACATTTGGTTCAGTGAACATATAAAAATAGATTTTTTAATTTCACAGTTAATTGAGAGAGAAAGAGAGTTTGTCATTTAAATGTCACTTGTTATAAATTTTTATTATTATTTAAAAAAACAGTTAAATTTCTTTTTAATTTATAAATTTTCATTAAAATTTATGAATTTTTAATTACTAACAACCTGTGTTTTTCCATGAATTTTAAATATCTAAATTTGCAAATGTATTAGTATGTGTGTATGTATATTAAAAAAAAAATATTTTAAATATTTTTGTAATTTTTTTTCATCTCCATTCCTCATTTGTTCACCGACATTTATTTTCTTGGAGTTTAGCCAAAATAATTAATTTGTTTAAAATTTGAACACAAAATAGAAATGCATTTGTTTTTAGAAAAATGTCAATACGATTGTACAAAATGTCTGTTGAATTTTAGTACAAAACTACGTAATAACGTATTTTAAGAATACGTGAATTTTTACGATTAAATTTAGAATAATAAGGAAATTAGACTTTGTAACGTAAAGTGACTATTAAATCATAAATTCTCAATAATCTGACACATTCGATATCGTTGGAGGAATAAAAACACATTAGCAAACATTATTTTGGAAATAGTTATGTAACCTTAAAACTAATGACCATTTTTTATTTATAAAACGAAATTCTTAAAATTTAACCCACTCTGAAATATGATCAATGATCTCATTATTGTTCCAAAATAATATAAATTATGTAAGAAATTTCATCAATATATCACTAAAATTGCGATATTTAGAGTATTCACAACGTTTACATAGGAAGCTAGAAGGGAAACGACGAACTATTTTACACGAGCATGAATATGCTCTTTGCACATCGCAGAGAAGCCTATTTAAACTCGTAGCGATCTTTGATTCACGACACTGCTTTAAAATTCAACTCCACACCGAACCTAAAAATCTAGACTTTTCTCGAGATTTGAGTCTAAAACACCATGGGGTCACACTAACGATGAGGCTGGAACCTTAGTTACATTGACACCTGACTCTTGTGTTAAAAGAACTAAGTTTCGGATGAGATGGCCCACCGCTCCGCAAATCACATTAAAAACAATTACTAATTTTAAAATAAGTTTTCAGATTGTATTTCAGATTCCAGTGCAGATTCTAGTTCATATTATTGTCTAGTTTAGTTCTAATTCAGTTCTAGTTCAGTTTTAGTTCAGTTGTAGTTCAGTTCAAGTTCAGTTCTAGTTTAGTTCTAATTCTAATTCAGTTCTAGTTCCGTTGTAGGTTAGTTGTAGTTCAGTTTTAGATCAATTCTAGTTCCGTTCTCGTTCAGTTTTAGTTCAGTTCTAGTTCGGTGCTAGTTCTAGTTCAGTTCCAATCTAATTCTAGTTCAGTTCTAGTCCTAATTCAGTTCTAGTTCAGTTTTAGTTCAGTTGTAGTTCAGTTCCAGTTCAGTTCTAGTTCAGTTCTAATCTAATTCTAATTCAGTTCTAGTTCCGTTGTAGGTTAGTTGTAGTTCAGTTTTAGATCAATTCTAGTTCCGTTCTCGTTCAGTTTTAGTTCAGTTCTAGTTTAGTTCTAATTCAGTTCTAGTTCAGTTCACGTTCAGTTTTAGTTCAGTCCTAGTTCAGTTCTAGTTTAATTTTAATTCAGTTCTAGTTCAGTTTTAGTTTAGTTCTAGTTCAGTTCTAGTTCGGTGCTAGTTCTAGTTCAGTTCCAATCTAATTCTAGTTCAGTTCTAGTCCTAATTCAGTTATAGTTCAGTTTAAGTTCAGTTCCGGTTCAATTCTAGTTCAGTTCTAATCTAATTCTAATTCAGTTATAGTTCCGTTGTAGGTTAGTTGTAGTTCAGTTTTAGATCAATTCTAGTTCCGTTCTCGTTCAGTTCTCGTTCAGTTCTAGTTCTGTGCTAGTTCTAGTTCAGTTCCAATCTAATTCTAGTTCATTTCTAGTCCTAATTCAGTTCTATTTCAGTTATAGTTCAGTTTAAGTTCAGTTCCGGCTCAATTCTAGTTCAGTTCTAATCTAATTCTAATTCAGTTCTAGTTTAGTTTTAGTTTAGTTCTAGTTCAGTTATAGTTCAGTTCTAGTTCCGTTCTCGTTCAGTTCTAGTTCTAGTTCAGTTCTAATCAAATTCTAGTTGAGTTCTAATTCATTTACAGTTCAGTAATAAAAGTATTTATTTTTTTTATCAAATATTTTTTTATCAAATCCAAACCAAAATAATAAACAAATCATATATATATATATATAAAAATTATATAGATATATTATATTTAATTATAAACTTCCGATAAACTGACAACTTAAAATTGAAAAAGGAAAACAACAACAACTACAATTTTTAAATACTATTCTGGAATGTCTGACGTTAAAATATAACGTCTGTCTATAAAATAGAATAGAAAATAAGAGAAATTTGTTTTGAAATGTATAAAATAAAAATAACCGAAATTTCTTGGCACCCAACAATGTTTATGACTAAAAAGAACTGGGATTATACAGTGAACATACACACACATACATACGGAATGAAAAGAAAAATATAACAACGTTGACAATATGTATACAGATTGTAGATGAATATTAGGTCATAGTAAAAGTAATTTGCTGAACAATTTCAAAAAAATATACTTTTTCAACAAGAAACGTTTTAAATTCAGAGATTTAAACAAGTGAACAGGATCATACTAGTGATACATATTCCCATATCTACTTTTTACAACACCCAATGTATTAGGGTAGCGATCTAAAATAATTTTCAAATATAATTAAATGAAATTATGAATGTTCCAATTTAAAATAATAAAAATGACTTAATATTAAATATGAATACATCAAAATTAGAATAAAGACAATTGGCGCCATCTTAATATTTTTTTCAGAAATCATAGGCAGAGTACATCGATGCTCGTTTATAGTCTTTATAAGTTTGTATACAAATAAAATAAAGCCCATAAAGTTTTTTTTATTATACATAAGTATTTTTTTCTAATTTTGGGCCAAGATATAGTTCAAAAGTGGAATGAACTTTTTGAAAGTTAAAAATATATATCTAAATATATATATGAGCATACAAACGATCTTTGTAATAATGTAAATACATATGTGTATATGTATGTGTGCATATGTTTAGATCAATATTTGTGTATTTTAGTCCACTGTACTTAAGACATAATTTTCAATTATTTTTACTAAATTTTCTTAATCATCATTTTGTTTTTAATAAATAAAATATTAATTTTAAAATAATAAAATATAAATTTTGTGAATTCTAAATTATTTACAATTTCAAATTTGTATTATCGGTGATTAAGATTTTGGGATAATAACGAATCTCATAATTAGAATTTTCAGTTCTTAAAACTTTAGTCAGATAAACCATTGAACCGATTTTGGACATAATATTTGAAATGTTCACAGAATGATCCCCATGTACTCGAAAGCAACACAAGCTATACAAAATTTCAATAGGAGCAAGGGGGAGTGGTACCCCCCATACAAAGCAAATTTTAATTATCGAATATCTGAAGAAATATAACAGAGAGAATTTTCAAATTTGGCCCAAATAACTTTTTCAAGGAACTTTTTTATGAGAAAAAATGTGAGACGGATAAGATCAGGAGAAGGGGTAGCCCTCATACAAGGCAAATATTGATCTTCGAATATAAAAAAGAACTATAACAGCGAGAATTTTCGAATTTCGTCCCAACCAACTTATCAAGGAACTGTTTTACTTGACAAGATGAAGGAAGGATAGGATCAAGGGGAAAGATAGCCTCCGTACAAAGAAAATGTTGATATTCGAATATCTAAAGAACAACTGCAACCAGGATTTTTAAATTTGATTCCAATATATTTTTCAAATAACTGCTAGACAGAATAAAGGGCGAATAGGATCATGGGGATAGGTTGTACCCCATACAAAAGAAATTGTTGATTATTAAATATCTAAAGAACTGTAAAAACGGGAGTATACAAATGTAGGATGGATAGGACCATGGGGAAAAGGGCGGAAAAGCGCACCGGGTCTTAGCTAGTGTGTTATATTTATGACTATAATTTTTTTTCTACTGATCCGACTTTTTGGCATTGTTTTATATAAATCTTTTTGCTTTAAATTAAAAAATAATAAAAGTTCTTTGTTCGATTTATGAGGAAGTGCCGGATATCGGTCTATAATTCTTTTTATAATGAACCGACTTTTCTGATTTTTAAGAGCGATCTACGTTAACAATAATTATCCGACTGATCCGACTTTTTGGCATTGTTTTATATAAATCTGTTTGCTTTAAAAATTAAAAAATAATAAAAGTTCTTTGTAGGAATTATGAGAAAGTGTCGGATATCGGTCTATAATTCTTTTTATAATGAACCGACTTTTCTGATCTTAAAGACCGATCTGCGTTAACAATAATTAACTCTTTTGTCAAATTTTGTTGACCTAAAATCACTAACAAAAATGTAAACGTGTCAGAAACAAATAGACGGACAGAGATAAATCGACTCTGATTTTGATGTGATGTAAGTGGGAAGGAATCATACAAGACCCCATCATTTGTATGATTTCTTCTTGGTCCTTCAAGGAATGACAAAGTTTATCACTTGTTTATCACATAACAGGCCAAATTTTATTAAGCTGAAAAAGGACAAAACAAAATCAACTCAGATTTTTGATTTAATGCAAGAATTAATATACTTTATGAGGTTTTTGATGGACTCATCTTAGCATTACACTGGGAATCAGAAATTTCTGATAACAATATACACCACTTGAGGTGTTGGTATATTAAAAGGAGAAGTTAACAAGTAAGAATCTTATAGTCGGTGAAGCCTGACCCTACTTCACAATGTTGTTTATAAATAGTAGTTACGAAAAATTATGAAGGACCCTCGTATAATTTTATAATTAATTATTTACTCTGCAGTACATTATTGTGACGTTAACATTTATGTGAAATGTATGCGTTTTAAAATTAATTTTGGTGGAGGGTTATATGAGATCTAAAAGAATTTATTTTTACTCTGCCTTAATTTGTCTAGTTATTATTATAATACCAAAAATGGACCGATCATTTTGGCACAACGTTTTAGAATATTGCAAGACTTATTTGTTCCTTACTTTAAATCGTCTTATATTTAGAACTTGTATGACTTTTCCGGGAGGAACATTTGTATGGGAGGTACCTGAAATATTGGACCTAAGATGGCCAATTTCAAAAGGCTTCATCCTTAGGTCAAAATAATAACATATACGACATCATCGAAATTGCGACCTGTGGATTATTTACAACATTTACATGGACTTAAAAGCACAAACGCATAATACCCCAAACCACATTCGGTGTGTAGGAATAACATTAACCATTTCACAATATGACAGAGTAGACTTTTAACATTTCAAAAAAATACCAACCGATATTTCTTTAATTTCTGATTTTTGTTAAGAATGTATCAAATATCTTTTATTATTATAGAAAGAAGGATCGATTCGATTATGGTTGAATTATTGGGCTCGATTAATTGACAAATATAGTGGAAACCTAAATTGTTGATTGAAACATTGAAAATCACGAATATCTACATATATAAAGCGACCATATTCACTTTTTGATTTTGGAGGTGAAACAGATTATACGATTCTTTTATATAACTTTGTGAACCGACCTTTTGTATGTAGAATTGAAATAATAAAAAATAACATTTTTCCAAATGTAGTTAGAATTTTGTTAGGGAGTTAGAATTTTGGGAGGAACTATATGAAATTTTGGACCGATTATCAATAGGCTTCGTCCTTGAAACAAATAAAATCATATATGCCAAAATTTCATTTAGATCTTAATTTTCCATCTGTAGAATGTTCATTGCGATATATGAACGGGCAGTCAGACAGACGGATGGATATCGATTAAGGAAATGATTTTTTGGGCGTTACAAACATCTGCACAAATCCAAAATATCCAAACTTCCTACGGTAGTATAGAGTGTTACTCAATATATTTTAGAATTAATTAATTATTATTTAAAAACAAGTAAGAATGTTAAAGTCGATCAAGACCGACTATTTAATACCCTACATCACAATGTATACTGAACCGTTTTTGGAAATTTTTAATATGAAACTTTTCAGGACTATAACTAGTATTCAGACCAAATTTATAGTCGATCAAGACCGACTCAGATCAAATTTCATTGAGCTCTGTCAATTATTGTGGAAAGGACTTGTATGGTTGCTATAAGAAGTAATAAAGCGACCCTCGCATAATATGGCACATCGTTTTAGAACATTATAAGACTTTTTTCTGATAAATTTCGTTAAAACCACTTTATATTTAGGACTTTAATGAGCTTAAAACCCCATACCGGGTGGAGATATGTATGCAAAGTACCTTAAATACCAGACTGGACTTAGCCAATTTCAATATGCTTCGTCCAAAATAACCAAATTTCATTCAAATATCTCAAATATGACGACCTATACAGTGTGCAAAACGTTTACATGGACAGCCAGCCGAACATACAGACAGACAGACGGACAGACATTGTTAATTCGACTCAAAAAGTGATTCTAAGTCAAATAGTAAACTTAAAGGTGGATGGATGATGCCATTTTTTCCATATGTTACAACCATCAATACAAACGCATAATAACCCAACCAGCTACGATGGTGTAGAGTATAAAAACTAATTTAAGAAAATTATAATTTCCTTCACATTCAATAATTTTTAAGAGAATCACCTTCTTTCACCTTTATTTTATTTGGCGAATAACGTCAACAAATTAATTTTAATGAAATAAGTGAAAATATATTTTATGTTTAAACATATTCACACTAACAACAATAAAAACAACAACAAAATAATCGATTAATATTGTAATTTAAAACAAGTAAGAATGTTATATTCGACCGAATACCGAATCTTCAATACCGTCCACCACAAATGTCTAAGAAAAAAAAGATAAATTATAAATCACGCTCATACAAACTCACATATACACTCACAAACGCATACAGTATTTTTATATATAACAAAAAAACCTTAATTTGTCATCAAATTAATAACGAAAGCTCTACGCTTTAATTTAGAGATTGTCTCAGATATCGGTCTATTTTTCTGAACCGATTTTGTCGGTTTTAAACAGGAAACTTCTTAGGACCATAATAAATACTCAGGCCAAATTTCAACTTAGATTTTTATATGATGCAAGAATATATATACATTATGGGGTCTTAGATGTTTCCTTCTTTCCCTCATTACACACGGAATGTCAAAGTTAGTTCATCACATGTGATGCTGGAGGGTATAAATTATAATTTAATTACATAATAATATAAATAATTAAATAAATTAAAACAAATAAATAAGAACAACATTTAACAAACCTGCTGCTCGATTATCAGTTATAGACGATTCAGCTTGTAACGCTGAATCTATTTCATTTCCTGAAGCATTTGCAGCGGATGAAGGAGATAAAGGATTTTGATTCGTATTCTCCATATGTGACAATTTGCATACAAATATAACACAACATTAACAAAATACAACAACAATTCAACACAACAAACACTTTCGATATTTTTTATACGATTTTTATGATTTTTTTTTTTTTTCAAAAATATTTAGATTATTTTTTTATTGATTTTTTTTAATTTTTTATTATTTTAATTATTTTTGATGAGAATATTTTTAAAGCTTTTTTTTCACAAAAAAATACAAGACACAATTGATTTGAATTAAGTGAATAAATTTATTTTAAAAATCTTGCATTTTAACAAAAAAAATAATAAAAAAATAATTTCAAAAAAATAATAATTTAAACAAATAATTTCATTTATTTTTAAAAATAATATTTTATTTTTTTTTATTTTTAATTTATGAACACTTCAAGACATTTTGTATGTGCATTTGTATGTATTTATGTATGGAGGTATTAGTATATACATACACATTTACATACATGAATATATATATTTTTTATTTATTTTTGTTGTTATTATAATTAGATATAGAACAAGAAAAATCTTAAAAACACAACACTGAATATGATGATAATAAAAAATATATGTCGAGGATCAAGGAACACCATTTCCATGAGAATATTGAAAAAATATTTAAAAAAAATATAATTTTTCCTTCAAATTTCCCTCAAAAGTTCAAAAAAAATTCCATTAAAGAATAAAATTTTTCACTAAAAATTCAAATTTTCACAAAAAATTCAAATTTTCACTAAAAATTCAAATTTTCACAAAAATTCAAATTTTCACAAAAATTCAAATTTTCACAAAAATTTCTAATTTTCACTAAAAATTCAAATTTTCAAATTTTCACTAAAAAAATCAAATTTTCCCTAAAAATTCAAATTTTCATTAAAAATTCAAATTTTCACTAAAAATTCAAATTTTTAGTAAAATTAAATTTTTCACCAAAAATTCAAATAAAAATTCAAAAACTTAAAAATAAAAAAATTAAATTTTTCGCTAAAAATTCAAATTTTCACTAAAAATTCAAATTTTCACAAAAAATTCAAATTTTCACAAAAAAATCAAATTTTCACAAAAAATTCAAATTTTCACAAAAAATTCAAACTTTCACAAAAAATTCAAATTTTCACAAAAAATTCAAATTTTCACAAAAAATTCAAATTTTCACAAAAAATTCAAATTTTCACAAAAAATTAAAATTTTCACAAAAAATTCAAATTTTTTAAATTTTCACAAAAAATTCAAATTTTCACTAAAAATTCAAATTTTTACTAGAAATTCAAATTTTCACTAGAAAATTCAGATTTTCACTAAAAATTTAATTTTTCACTAAAAATTCAAATTTTCACTAAAAATTCAAATTTTCACTAAAAATTCAAATTTTCACTAAAAATTCAAATTTTCACTAAAAATTCAAATTTTCACTAAAAATTCAAATTTTCACTAAAAATTCAAATTTTCACTAAAAATTCAAATTTTCACTAAAAATTCAAATTTTCACTAAAAATTCAAATTTTCACTAAAAATTCAAATTTTCACTAAAAATTCAAATTTTCACTAAAAATTCAAATTTTCACTAAAAATTCAAATTTTCACTAAAAATTCAAATTTTCACTAAAAATTCAAATTTTCACTAAAAATTCAAATTTTCACTAAAAATTCAAATTTTCACTAAAAATTCAAATTTTCACTAAAAATTCAAATTTTCACTATAAATTCAAATTTTCACTAAAAATCCACATTTTCACTAAAAATCCAAATTTTCACTAAAATTCAAATTTTCACAAAAAGATTAATATTTTCAATAAAAAATTCAAATATTTATCAAAAAATTACATTTTTTTATAGTTTTTTTATATTGAACCGATTTTGATAAATATTTGAACGGTAATGAGGTATAAATATGAAGTACATATATCGGTCTATATCTTTTAATATACTGAACCGATTTAGATGGTTATAACTATAATAAATACACAGGCCAAATTTCAATTTCAGTCAATTATTGTGGATGTGAGCGTGTCACCAACGGACAGACGGACGGACATAATTCAATCTACTCAAATTTTGATTTGATGCAAGAATATATATACGTTATGAGATGACTCCTTCTTAGAGTTACACACGAAATGGCAACGGTAATTTCTTTTCACCACTTGTGGTAGTGGAGGGTTTAAAAATAGAAAGCATTTTTAAAAGAGCTCCCAACATAACCGAAAGGAAAGTAGCCCGGTTAACTAAGTGCTCCTACTATTTGGTATCAAAAGTTAAAGCTAATACAGGTTTAAAGACATACAAGGATCAAAAAGCATTCAAAATTTACCAAAAAGTTTTTGGTATGACAAACAATAGACAGTTGCGACAAAAGGCGCCAATCATTTGTTATAACGGACTCTATAAATACAGAAATTTACATCAAGGAATGTTTACAAAAAGGCTGCTTCCATACATAACACTTCAAACCTTGTTTTTTGGTTTGGTTTCCTGTCACTATGGTAAACAAGGTCTTGAGTGGTACAAGAATAATAATGTGAAGAAAATCGTCCAAACTGTCCGGTACTAAGGCCAGTGGAGAGATATTGCGTTCTTGTAAAAAGAGAATTGAAGAGCACAAACAAGTTTTCCAAAAGTGTGGTAAACGAAAATAGACAACCTGTTCGAGCAAAGTAACAGAAATCACTAAAAAAGGTTTAATATTTCATCATCACATAATAAGAGTCATGGAAATGGTGTTCAAAACAACGACTAGTACACTCATGAAAAAAATGAAAAATCTCGTACACACAAAATTTCATATTTAAGGAACACACGCCGCACAAAAAAGGCACTGACTAATAATCTACACTCACTCACTAACTCACACACACTCACGTTCACTTACACGAGTTATTGCACGAATAAACCACGAATAATAAATTTCTGTATTTTCATTTATTTTCTAAAAATTTTATTTTTTTTTTTCTTAATTTTTTTTCTGAAATTGAATTTGAAATGTACAAATAAATATTCTGCTGCTTCTTGTATAAAAAATAAAAATAAATATCTAAATAAATACGTTCAGAGTGCGGTGAATCTATTTATTTCGGTTGAATTAAAATTTGAATTTTTTTTGTTTCGTTTTTCCAATTTTTCTTTTTTTCTGTAGAATTTTTTTTCGAATTTTTCGATAATTCTCAAAATTGCACTTTTTTGTCATTGATTATTATGAAACCAATATTTTTTATCGGTTCTGTTAAATTTAATTATTAATTTGTTTTATGTATTTTTTTAATTTTCATTTTTGTTTCAATGAGAGGAAAATATTTTTTTATTGAATTTTTTTAATGAATAAAAAATTTTCAATAATTTTTTCAAGACGTTTTTTTACCATTTAAATTTTTTTTAAATTTTTTTAATTACTTTTATTTTTTTTTTAATATTTTTTATATTTCTATAAATATTTATTTTTTGAATCACTGATTTTTGATTAATCGTTAAATATTCGTACGCGCTCATCCAGTACCTGGATCTTCGATAGTTTTCCTCAGACTGACTAAAATGAGAAAATAGAATATTCTTTTGGGCCGGTAAAAAAAATCAAAATGCGAGCATTTTCTTTTTCAAACACAAACACCCTCCTCATCAAAAATAAAATCCACCGACCAAAAAAATTTAAAAAATACTTTCTTTCGTGTGTTCGGCAAATTTTTTGAAAAAGAAATCGAAAAAAAAAAATGATTTAAAAGAAAAAAAAAAAACATGTGAGTGTAAGAGTTGATGTTTGTGGGTTTAAAATTAAGGAGTGAGATCGACAAAAAGAAAATTTGGAAGCGGTTAGTATGATTTTTGTAGAAGGAATTATTACTATATATTTTAAAGAAAACCCAAGTTGGTCCTACAAACAGTTGGCCAAGCATTCAAAGGTCTATCGTCAAATTGTTTTCAATGTTATTAAACAGTATCGGGAGAACATGTACGTTGATAGAAATCTGATACAAGTAGAAAGAAAGGTCCAAATGATGTTTCTAAAGTCATTAAGCGCAGCCCGGTTAGCTTAGTACTCGGACAATTTGGTACGAAAAATTAAAGATGGTCGAGGGAATGTTCTTGGTATGGGAAGTAATATGCAGTTGCGGCAAAAGATGCCAATCATTTGTTACAACGGGCTCTATAAATACCGAACTTTTCATCAAGGAACGTTTTAAAAAAATGTTGCTTCCTTTCATAAGACTTATTAGGCCTGACTTGGCATACTACAAGTCAAATCCCGCAAACTGTTCAGAGCCTAAGATCACAAAAATTTGTCCAAAAGTATGGTAGATTTTAAACGGATTTGGACTACCTTTTCAAGCCAATGACGGTACTATAAAAATGTTAATGGAAGGGTTTCCGAAAAAAGGTTCAAAATTTATTCACTAGTGAAAGTTTAATGCTTTTGTTTTTTCAATATCGCTCCTTAATAGACCGTCTGAACAAATATTCTGGACGTTATTCATTGATCGCTCTCTTCAAACAATTGAATTGCTTACAGCTTCTCTATGACCACCTTACCCGTTTGAACCTACCAAGATTAAGCATAACGTTGGTTTCATGGTTATTATGACTCAAGGTTGATTTGGCTGAGTTTTGGTCTTGGTCTTATTACAATATATATTGATTTTTCATCTGCAGTAGGAAGCAAAAACTGTGTCGTTTCGACTTTCTACATCGCCTTTCAATATCTCTCGTCTCTGGATGTTGACGGGTGATTCCCAATCATAATATTAACTCATCTTATATTTGACAACAAAATATGGGTCAAATAATGCTTCCAATTCTACTCCTTCAAAATTTTTCGTCTGAACAATCCTTTTCATGACTTCTATATCAAAATTTCCAGTTATAATTCCGAAAACCATAATTCGCAAGTAAATTTGGTTGGTGTAAGTTGTTCTTAAGCTTCTACCAACAATCAGTGTAGATTTTTCCTTCTGTTCCCTTTGCGACTTCTACTCTATAACAAATCAAGAGCTTTCAATTTTGTGTCTTTGAATATAATATATACAAAAGCAGATCCTGTAAAGAAACTGGTTGAGGAATTCTTGCCTTTCCCACTTTCGCGAAACGCAGCTTTTCATCTGAAAGTTGAATTTACATAGAGATTCAGACAGCCACAGATATATGTAATGTTTCATAGTAGTATTGGATGATATAATCCACTTCGCTTGCTTGTAATTAGAAACAGATTCCTTTGTTTTTATTTTCAATATAACTGATCTCAGCGCTAACGTTAAACTTATCAAGTTTGCTGCGGAATCTTAAGACTATTAATTCCAGAACAATTGAATTTAGCCCAGTCGCACTCTTATTCCAACATTCATCATTGCACTCAACAATTTATTATGTTAAATTCTACAAGAAGCATACAAGGGAGTGCGTAAGCCATCTATGTCCTCCCCTTATGGACCACCATCAATCATAAGTAATTTTCCACCCTTCATTACCAACCGCATCTAAATAGATGGCTTCTGACTCAGCTTTTTTAAGAAATCGTTAATCCCTGACTTCGTGTACTTGACTGCTACCTTTGAAGCTATCGTGAAAGATATATACTTATATAATAAATTCAACTTCGATCCGTACAGATCAAACATTCTCTAATCTCTCACATCTCTGCTTTAAAAAAAAAACCGTAATATTATTCGGCAGCAAAATACTTCGGTTTTTGGTTTTGCAACATTCCATTCCATCTTAATGTTTTCAGTCATCCGTATAGCAACAAATACTATGATTTGACATGATCAGGAGTGAACTTTCGGAATAAATATGCCGTCATTGTATTGAACATTTCAGCAGTTTTTGAGCCATTTGTACTTTGTGTGATGATACAATTTGTATCCACTCACTTTCAAAAAAATCGAAACATAACATGTGTCAACATTTTTCCGTTCTCCATCCTTAACTAAAATGTATTTTCCCTAAAGAGTGTGATGATCTTCAGCAAGTGTTTTCCTTTTTATTTTTATACCAACAAAAAACTACACAACAACTTAAAAACAACTTAACGAAAAAGTTTTCAAAATGCCGCCTGCCTGCCTGCCAGTCCATCTTCTTATTGCTTTATTGCTTGGTCCGCTTTTCTCTAGTAAAAAACATATAGTAAAATTTATCTCTCAGCACATAATAACAAATTTATTTTTACTTTGTGTGTATTAATGTGTGCCATCCATCCAACCATCGCATACATCACAGAAGTGTGAGTATTTATTCTTGAGTGCGTAAACCGTTGGACTTTTGCTTATTTCCGGGATATATGAACTACATACCAAGTACATTTCTTAACATTGCAGCCAGCGACTGGGTTAAATTATTCAAATATACCGACTGCATACAATTTGGGTTATTTTTAGTTGTTTGGTGTTTCTATGTTTATTCTGTGTTTTGTGCGTGAAAACCAGAAACGTCGTGAATTACTTTAAATAAAAGTGCAGTCGCTTTGAAAATGTTTCATTCTAAAAATAAAATTCTTGGGAGGAATATGGGAAAAATGCTTATAAAACAAAGTATGAAATAGAATTAAATCCATATAGTTTATATGGAAAACAAATAAATATATTTGCAACAAATCTCTGATCAACAAAATGTCTCACAAATGAATATATTGTTAATCTGATTAAAATGAGTGATTAGAAAAAAGGGCGAACTTTGTCCTACAAAAAGTTGACAAAGAATTCAAAATTCTGTCGTCAAACTGTTGCCAATGTTATTAAACAGTACCTGGAAATCTTGTCCGTTGATGGAAATCCTGATTGAGGTAGAAGGAATAGAAAACATTTACCCACTTCCGGTAATAAGTGTTGGATATCCTAATGCTCGGACTATTTGGTATGAAAAGTTTAAGTTAATTTCTCCTGCTAAAAATTAAGAGGTGGAAATGGAAGTCAAGTTTTCTAAAAAAAATATTCTTGCTGCATAATAAAGGCAGGTTCATGATCTGGCAGATTTTTCACAAGTTCCTGGTCAAAACATTTTATGTATCTGGTGCTCGAGGAAATATTAATAAAAAAAGATTAAGACCCAAAAGCAGTTAAAATCTTCCAAAAAGTTTTAATTACGGCAGCCCACATGCAATTGCGGCAAAAGGAGCCAATCATTTGTTATAACGGTTCTATGAATACCGAAACTTATATCATGGAATGTTTACATAAAAGACTGCTTCATTCATAAGATCATAATCATAAAATAAAGTTTTAGTTGAAAAAGCATTTTGTGGCGAAAAGAACTTTTGATTGTCTATAGGCTGAACTACAGATTGCCTATAGTCTGGGCTATTGTCTGGACTATAAATTCACCATAGTCTGGACCTTAAACTCAATAATGTCTGTATTAAAGATTCACTATAATATGAACTATAGATTCTCTATCGTTTTGATTAAAATTCACTATAATCTGGACTACAGATTCAATGTATCCTGGACAAGATTCACTGTCAAAGTTATACAATCCTTATTGTTTGAAATTTAGATTGTCCATAGTCTGGACTATAGATTATCTACTATAGATTATCTATAATTTGGTTTATGGATTGTGAATAATGTGGAATATAAAATTAAAAAATACTGATCTCATACTTACTTTTGTTTTCAAAATCTTGACAAAATCTCTTATAATGGTTTCTTGATTTAAAAACTAGTATCTTGCTATAAATTGAAATGCATGAATAAAAATTCCAACAACAATTTTAAATGGGATCTTGATTTAATAATTCTAAAACAAAATAAAAATTAAAAAACAAAAAAACATATAAATAAATTAAGCAAGAAAAGTAATTAAAATTAAAATTAAAATAAAAATATAATTTGCTGAATGTAAAATAAAGCGAGATCTCTTATTTACAGAGAATGTATAAAATAAATGACCGGAGCACAGTGTTTCAAATGGAAATAAATATATAACTCCCGAATGGTTAGTCCGATTTCAGTGCCATATATTTTCAGTTGATATCGGGAAAGCAAAATTTTCTATTACTAAAAATTTTAAAACATATCAGGTTTTGAAAGAAACATACGTTATTTAAAAATCCAAGCTTTGCGATTTAAGAAATTAAACCAGAAATTAGATCGAATTTGAGAAACTCTGCGTTCTTTCAAAATTTAAGTTTTTGAAATTACACAAAATCCTATAAAATGATCTTTCAGAAAAGTTTAAATACGGTTAAGAAGAATTTTTTGGAACTTAAAAAGAGTGTAAATTACAAATCGACATATTTTGAAAATTCAATGAAGAAATTTGCAAAATTGTTTCTTTGCAGAATTTTTGTCTTTAAGTTTTTAATAAAAAAATATTTGAAAAAAAAAACGGATAAGAACTAGATCCGCTATAGCATCCATCTTTGGAATCCTTTGGAACGACTGTCATTAGGACAACAAAGTCCAAACTCAAAACTTAAACTGACCTACACCTCTACTATCACTATCTGAAATTTCATTGACATCGAACTAGCCGTTCGAAAGTTACCGATTTATTTTCATTACATTTGAAACACTGTGCGGTGGTTTTCTTCTTTTTGTTATAAAAACGTAAGTGAAATTGTTGCAATTTTTATTAAGAAAAACATTTAAGCAAAATTTCATTATTTTGTTCGTTTGTTTTACACATTATAAATGTAAACATAATTTAAGTTTTTCTTTATTAATGTTTTTGTTTTTGTAAATTGTAAATATGTAAGACTTAATTTAATAAAGAGAAAATATATTTCTAATTTTATATATAATTTTATATAGTCTGTTAATTAAGAAATTGATAGAGAAAAATATACATATACAAAAACATTCAACACACACACACATGTATTATATTAATTACACTATTATTAATAATATATAAACCGTTTTTAAATATTATATCGCGAATATATAATATATTAAATATTATTTTCTTATTTCATTATTTTGTATTTTGTTTCATATTAAAAATTGCTAAATGTTGAATGTTCTCCAAGAAAAACAAATAAAAACATTATAGTCGATCCAGACCGACTATGTTATACCCTACACCACATATGTCTGGCAAAAAAAAAATGACGACCCTTTTCTGGATTTATGATAAGTGGTGAGTAAATTAATATGATATAACATTATGTCAAATGTATGCGTTTGAAAAAGCCT
>PYHX02000494.1:76471030-76614322 GCA_004302925.2 Cochliomyia hominivorax | reverse complement strand
ATACCGGCATTCCGTATAATATAATTTGATCAAGAAACATAAACTTGAACTGATTCGAATGCCTGAAATACCGCTCATTTATATACATATATATATAAAATAGTGAGGCAGGTCAACTGAATCATTTCTTTTCGCTCAACAAGAAAAAAGAAAATAAATAAAAATTGAAAAATTAAAAAAAAAATGAGATCGGCGAAAAGTTTTAGCAAAACAAGTGTTAAAAGGAATTGAAAATGAGTTTAAATAAATTCCGAAATAAATTTTGCATTTTCTTTTGTTATGTTTCTCACTGCAGTGGCTGTACCACCATGGCCCCAAAGTGTTGTATGGTATAATAAAAATGGACGTGTTGATTCTGGTGACAGATATAAATATATTGAAGATGGATTGGGTGTATATATGATTGAGGTGAAACCTTCCGAGGCTTGTGATGAGGGTGAATGGAAATGCGTGGTAACGAATGAAGAAAATTGTGTGGGCATATCATCCTGTGTGGTAGATATGGAGAGTAAGTTATCATTTGTTTAAATTTTTTTTCTTAAAAATAAATTAACAATTTTCTTTTCATACTTTCAGTTCCCAAAAATTATCGTAAACCCCGTTTCATGGAAAGTCTTAGAGCTGTCTTAACCGATGAAGGTTTAGTTTCGTTTGAATGTAAGGTAGTCGGTTTTCCAACTCCACAATTAAAATGGTTTAAAGATGGTCAAGAATTGAAACCAGGTGATGTATATCAATTAACGGGCACAAATTCTTTGGGAACATATTGCTGCATTGCGAAAAATTGTATGGGTGAAACCAGTAGTATAGCCGTCTTAACTGTTGAAGATATACAAAATCAATTGAATGATGAAGAGCGTTTAATAGTTGCTGCTACTACATCTCAACCTCCTAAATTTTTAGTGGGTCTCAAGTCACAAGAAACAAAAATCAATGAACCTTTTCAATTTACCGTAAAGGTGGAAGCAACACCAGATCCTTTGCTATCATGGTTTCGTGATGAGCTACCGATAGAGGCAAATGAACGTTATAATCCCTATCGTGGTGAGGAAGATAATTGGCATTTGGATATAAGATGCGTGGAGTTTCTAGATCAAGCTGAATGGAAATGTGTGGCAGTAAATGATTTTGGTACTACAGTAACGTCATGCTTTTTAAAATTACAAATTCCCCGACATTATAAGAAACCTCGTTTCCTAGAATGTCTAAGAGCAGTTTTAACAGAGGAGGGTGCTGTGAATTTAGAATGTAAAGTTATAGGAGTTCCTCAGCCAGTGCTGAAATGGTATAAAGATGGTGTGGAATTGAAACCTGGAGATATTCATAAAATAATATCTGGACAAGATGGTACCTGCTGTTTGGGAACCTATACGTGTGAGGCTCGCAACTGTATGGGTGTGGTGGCTAGTTCGGCTTCATTATTGGGCTTTGAAGATGACTATACAAAACAAGACTCTCAACAACAAAATGAATTGCAACGTAACTTTTCTTTGTCCACCATACAGGAAGAACATACTTCACAATTATATGAAACTCCTCAAGGAGACATCACCATTACCGACAAGGGAGATGTATCATTTTCATTTGATGGCAAAGAAGTCTCCGTATCATTATACGAAACTCCTGATCTAACCGAAGAAGAAGCTTTGAAAATTGTAGAAATGTATGCCGATCAAATATCCGAGCATATTACCGAACATAATGTAGTCGAATTGCCTCCCTTGCGTTTTGTCAAAGAAACTTCTCAGTCTGGTAAATTGTTGATGGAAGCCATGGTCATTGATATTTCTCCTGAATATTTCTCTCATGAAGAAGATTTACGCACTGAGGCTGGTATGGATGATATATCCATAAATGAGGTAACTATACATGGTTCCTCTTTGAAGGATGATGCAGAATTTGATAAAGAAACCGAAGATTTTGCTAGAACTTCATTTGAAAAAATGGAAGAAGAACTTTCTCTGACGGCACCTATAAGAAAACGCAAAAAATCAAAACCTACCGAAACCGATGAGTTCTTTAGTTTCTCTAAAGCTTCTGAGGGCAGTGTGGATGATACCTCCGAATTGCAAACATTTGCTAGTGCTCAGATGTCAAAAATCGAATCTTTAAGTGAATCCGTACAAGCACCTGCCCGTAAGAAGGGTAAAAAGCAAACTGATAGCGAATCTTCGAAAACTACCGAAAATGAGGCTCAACTCCAGGATATATCAGGAGCAGTAGGTGATGGCTTGAAGGTGTCAGCTGATAAACCTTTAAAGGTAGTGAGCAATGAGGCTGATATACAAACCAATTTGAAATCATTGTTACCTTTAGCCAAACTTTTAAAAATCTTAGATGGCCATTTGAAAGCAGTTGAGACAGAAGTTATTAATCAATCAGCCTTACTTATGACACCCTCTTCTGCTGATCAAAGTATAGCAATTATAAAAAATATTATAGAACCGATTACGCAAATACAAAGTAAACTTAAAGTTTATTCTGGTGAAACGCCTTTGGATGCTTTATTCGAGACCATGAGCGATGATATACGCAATCTCCATGTGGCTTTGCAAGTTATTGAGAAATGCGTGGAAATAGATGAGACGGGCACTACATTGATACAAAGAACAAGTGTTTGTATTATAGATAGTACAGCTGACCATCTGATTAAAGCTTTGGAGGAAGTAAAAACAATTTCGAAATTATTTGAAAATGAAAACCTCAAAACGAATTTACAATTAACAGTTGATGACATTCGGCAGGGCTTGGAAATTACCAAAGACACTATTAAATCCCAGGCCTTATTGCAAGAGGCCCAAGAAATTGAAGCTACCAAACATTTTACCGAAACTGTAGCCAAACTACAAGATATACCTGAACCTTTGCCTTTTGCCAAAGTAGCTGAAGCTAATCTGCCTAAATTCTCAGAGTCTGTGAAAATTATTTGTGAACCGGTTTTAAGAATACAAGCTGCATTGGAAAAGGTAGAAAATGAATTGACTCTTGAAG
The DNA here is from genome assembly GCA_004302925.2 of Cochliomyia hominivorax. Lineage (NCBI taxonomy): Eukaryota > Metazoa > Arthropoda > Insecta > Diptera > Calliphoridae > Cochliomyia > Cochliomyia hominivorax. The sequence continues at coordinate 76,611,331 of PYHX02000494.1, read as the reverse complement.
AAACTGATGAAGATATTTATAAAAAAGTACATGAGAAAATTATGACAAATCTAGTGGAACCTATTAATGATTTACAAGCAGTGGTGGCCCAAATTGAAAGAAAAGTTAGTTCAATGCCTGGCGTGGATAATGCAGAACAAAAAGTAAATATGGCTATTTTGGATATCGTTTCACCACCTCTATTTGAGTTAAATAAAGGTTTGGAAATTATACAACAACAGCCATCGCATAACATAGAGGCTGGTAAACTGACTGTTAGTACGGTGGAATCAATGGTGCCACCTTTGCAGGAAATACAAAATGGTTTGGCCCAATTAAGTCAGGATATTCTAACGGGTCAACTAACAGATGATCAATTTATGGATACCGATGACTTGAAAAAACTATTACAATCTTTGGCTCAGGCTGTGCTTCATTTGGAAACAAATATAGAGCATATAACTACTCGACTGCCTGATAATGTTTCCTTCAATTTAACAAAACTTAAGGAAGAGATTTCCTCACTTATCAGTCAAGTTATTGATAAAGATCTTGATAAATATCATTTAACAGTATTAGAAAATATCAAGAAACCCATAGATGAATTAAACTATTGCATACGACAAATCGAACAGAAATCAATTTCAGGTTCTTTAACTGATTTAGTGGATCCTTTGCATAGCCTAAATGATAAAGTCAGGGTTAGCCAAGAAGTTATGCAGTTATCGACCGTGAAACAAAATTCTGATATAAGTGAAACTTTGGAAAAAATGCGAAATCTTATTAAAAATATAGAAATCGACATCGAAGAAAACGAATTTAAAAATATACAAAAAGAAATTGCTCTGGATGAAGAGCAGGCCATCAAGGATAATAATCTATTTTTGTCCATGCGACAAGAAATGGAAATGAAAATTGAATTAGAAGAGAATCTTAAGATATTGGAACAGTTATGTGGCAATATCAGTTACTTGCAAAATGTGTCATACTTGGATAAAGAACTTAAGGCACAATTTTCGAATTTAATAAAACCTTTTGAACAACTTGTTAGTACCTTAAAGGATAAAGATATGAGTGAACAAAATAAAAAGGCCTTACAATCTACTCTATATGTTTTAAGAAATACTACTAAATCTTCTGAACGTCTAAATAATTCATTGGAAAAGTTGAAGGGCGTCAAAAATAAAAACGAATTTTCGAAAGCATTTTATGGCAGTTGCCGTACTGATCTAGAAGAACTAAAAATGACAATAGATCAAGTAGAAGATTTTGGAGCAGCTGCCCAACCAGTTGTTAACTCATTTAATAGGATTTTAGTGGAAATAGAAAATGTTTTGCCTAAACTTGTATCGGAAATAACAGCGGAAGATATGTCTACTTTGGAAGAGGTGTCAGCTTTAAAGTCTGCAGCCGAATCTTTACCCCTTGATAGTGACAGAACCTCAGTGCCAAAAGATCTAGAAGAAGCTGTGATTTCGGGACCTTTGAAATCTTTTGAAGAGAAAAAGCTTCAAGTAGATGAGTTACTGGGTCAGTTGAAAAACAGCATCGCCTCAGTATTGGCCCATTGTAATGATTATGATATGGGTTCTTTGCGCACAGAGGTAGCTAAGGAAATGAAGGCTACAGTCAATAAAATGCAAGACTTTAAACAATGTCTAGAACAAACTCTACAACCTCATGCCCTGGATGTTGTACAAACTGCCTCTGAGAGTACAGATCCTCGTACAATGGCCGAGGCAGTATGTAGTTTAGAAAACTGTGTTCTACAAATACAAGAGTATATAGATAACTATGATGTTAAAGATTTGAGTGGAGATGAAATTTCTGAGCTCAAAACCATGGCTCAACCTTTAAAAGAATTAGTAGAGGGTGTTAGAGTATTCTATACCCAAGAGTTGGAACAGGTGGAAACTATGAATACATTATCTGCCGCTAGTTTGGCCTCAGCTCAATTATTGCAAAGTTTGCGCCCCTGTGTTCTAGCAGTTCATGAACATCAAGCTTTAGAAACTTTGGAATCTTTGGCTGATACACAAACATTTTCTCATCTTAAAGAAATGATACAACCTCTAAGAGAGTTGGAGAAGGCTGTTATTTGTACCGAGGAAAATCTTTTACTTTCTCAAATATCTAATCTAACAGATGAGACCAGTTTGGGGTTTTAAAAACCTGGGCGAAACCTATATTGAGTATTAAAGAAGCCATGTTAAATGTAAAGCAAGATCAGGCTTATAGTACCTTAGAAGAATATCCCGAATTTGAGGCAGTTAAAGAAAAATCTGATGTTCTATTCAATCTATTGAAATATTGTGAAAACTTTGATACACGACTGTTTGAAAATGTGGAAGATTTATCTTCATTAAATATTTCGCAAATAAAATCTTATGCCGAAACACAAGAGGCCTCAGCAAATGAATATCAAGAACCCGCAAAGAATGTTCAACCTGAAGTAAAGGCTTTCGACTTAAAAGACTGTGTAGCTGGAGGTATAAAGCAAATCGAGGAATGTTTACATGCCACCAAGAGTATAAAAGACATTGAAGTGACAAGTTTGGAAGATATTATGCAAGAACTCAAACAAGATTTACAAAATATGGAAAGTAATTTATTGAAAACTGGCGAAAAGACGAAAGATCTTATAGAGAAGGAGACGAAAGTAGCTAAAACGATGTTTAGGTTAAAGGAGTGTTTGGTTCATACTTACGAATCCACAGATTTAGAAACTGGTCTCGAAGATATAGAGAAAACATTTGAGGACCTATTACAAGCCATTCCTACTTTAGAACTTCAATTGGCTTTGGAAATGAAAGAAAAAATAGTCTTAGGATTTTCTGAATTCATTGTATCTGTTTGGACGTAAATACTGAACCATCGTTTGATGGTTTAATACAACCTCTTAGAAATCTAATGGAAACATTGGATGTTATAAGCAAATTAAATAAGGTGGATATGGAAACATCCTCCAGTGTAATGGTGCAATTACAAACACAACTTATGACTGCATTTAGAGTTTTAAACGATATAAGCGAAAAGGCTGATAATAATCTGGTACCCATACTTTTGAAAACCCAAAACACATTGGTTTCCATCTACGATTTCATAGAGAATAATGAGGGCAATTTAAGAATTATTGAATTACTACAAGAAATTGATTATCTTACACCTGAGCTGAACGAAATTAAAGCTCTACTTTCGCTGGATAAACAAAGGGCAAATGAAAAACAAATGCAAGTGTTATTGGAAACAATTAACGCTGCCCAACTCTTTTTAACGGAAGTACAAGAAGGTTTGATAGAAAACAATCCTTTGGTCAATGCTTTTATGGAAGAAAATCAAGATACTGTGGAAAAATTGAAAAATACTTTGATTGTGGTTGAAAGTAAACTGAAATCGAAAACAAATTATGGTTTAGACCAACAAGAGAGTATAGACGAATTGACAGATTTGCTTAATAAACTTAAAGAGAATGTGGAAAAGGTACATGAAATGGAATTGAAAAGAGAACAGGAAGCACCTGTAGAGATTCAAATGGTTGAAGTGGAAGCAAAACCACAAGATGTCCTACAAAATGAAAAGAAAAACTTGTTTGAAAAATCTAAAGATAAGACTGAAAAAGGCGAGGATATAAAGCCAATCGAACAAGAACTTAAGGACACACAAAATGTTGAAGAAAAAGTTAAATCACAAGATATACCACAAGTTGAAGAGAAAGAATTGGTTGATAAATCTGAAGATAAGTTAGAAAAAGCCAAGGATACAAAGCCAATTGAAACAGAAGTGAAGATTGAAGAACAAAAATCAGAAATATCAGAAACAAAAGCTAAAGAAAAATCCGAAAAATCTGAAGAAAACTCTAAACAAGAAGATACCGAAAAGCTAGCTGAGCTACCAGTTACAACCAAAAAAGAAAAACCCTTAACACCTTTAATGAAAGAACTTTTGGATCTAATAAATAATACCTCCCACTATTTGGAGACACTGCCATCGGCAAATGCTAAACAAGTTGGTGCCGAATTTATGAAGTCTGTAAAAGAAAACCTAAGGGAAATACAAACAGCTATTGAAAATGATGGACCTGGTACTATTGAAGACAATCTATTTCTGCCTCTATTCAGAACCAAAGAACTTTTAAATTACGCCTTATCTGTTGACTCTGCCGATGAAATCACTCATCATATTTTGCAAAATCTTCAACAAGTTATCTTAAACGTAGTTAATGATAATGAGAAATTACGCAAATCTCTCTTGTATGATGTTTTGCAAGCTATAAGTCCCACTGTGGGTCATATTGTCTCACACATTGATAAGGAATCTAAGAAATCTTCAATATCGCAGAAGGCTTCTGCCAGTCTTAATCATATCAATACGGAATTAAATCAAATCTATCAACAAAATGAAGCTAACATGACATCATCCTCTCCAGCTTTCACAGCTTTAAAGACTGCTTTACTGCAGCTAAAAGAAGTGACCGATGAAATTAGCAAGAGAAATGTCAATGTCGTTGATGCCACAAAATTAAACCAAATCGTTGAAAAACTTAATCGTAATGAACTTAGTGATGCATTCCAAATATTATTAGAATTGGAGAACATGAAACAAATGTTTGAACAATTTCTGAAAGCAATTGAAGCAGAACCGCATTTATTAAGTGAATCAATGGAGGAAACTGTGGCAAATGCTTTAGAAAAGCTTGGCAACGACACAAACTCGGAAGATATTAAACAAGATTTGAAAGTTGCATTGGAATCTCCCAGTAATGAGGAAAAACGTAAATGTATATTTAAACTTAGAGAACATATTGTTCACACCTATGACGGCGGTTTAACAGAGGAACTGGAAAATGTTATTGATAAATTGTTGGAAAACAACAATGAGTTGATAGAGTCTCTTAATGCAGAGTATTTAGAAAAACTAAACGAAGTGATAACCTCAGTTAATGATCATATTGATTCTGTTACATCCCAACCATGGCACACCAAATTGTCTGGACTGACTACAAAACTTTCGAATATGCAAGTAATAGCTGATCGTCTTAAGCCTGTGAAAGATATTGAAAAATCATCAGTTCAAATGATAGAAATGCAAAAAAATTTAATGGATATTTTCGTTTTATTTGATGACATGATTGAAATGACAACTCCTGATTTAAGTACAGATCTAGAGAAGGTAAAAACTTTAGCCTTACAACAATACGATTCCATAGAAAATTCAGTAAATACTATGAAAACTCTTAAAGTTTATGATAATATAATTGATCTATGTTCAACAATAGAAAATGTTATAAAAACCTTGGATGAAAATAAACTGAAAACCACAAAAGAAGCGGGTAAAGTTTCTGAGGTTAAAGCCGAAATGTTAGAAGAAATGAAAGTTGAAACCGAATCAAAGAAAACAGAAGAAAATTATGTTAAGGATGACAAAGAGAAAGCAGAAGTTACCGACGTCAAGGCCGAAAAGATAGAAGAAAAAAACAGAAGTTGAATCAAAGAAGGGCTTGAAGAAAAAGAAGTCAAGGCTGACAAAGCGAAATGCGGAAGTTTCCGAAGTTAAGACCGAAAAGATGGAAGAAAGAAAACTTGAAGCTAGAATGCATATATAGGCTGAAGAAAAAGAAGTCACAGTCGACAAAGCGAAAAGCAGCAAAGTTTCCGAGTCAAGGCCGAAAAAGATAGAAGAAAAGAAAATTTAGAAGTTAATCAAAGAAGGCCTGAAGAAAAAAAAGAAGTCAAAGGCCGACAAAGCGAAAAGCGGAGTTTCCGAGGTTCAAAGGCCAAAAGATGGAAGAAAGAAACTTGAGCTTGAGATTGAAGAAGGCTTGAAGAAAAAGAGTCAAAGCCGACAAAGCGAAAGCGGAAGTTTCCGAGGTCAAGGCCGAAAAGATGGAAGAAAAGAACTTGAAGCTGAATCAAAGAAGGCTGAAGAAAAGAAGTCACAGTCGACAAAGCGAAAGCGAAGTTTCCGAGGTCAAGGCCGAAAAGATAGAAGAAAAGAAACTAGAAGTTGAATCAAAGAAGGCTGAAGAAAAAGAAGTCAAGGCTGACAAAGAGAAAGCAGAAGTTTCCGAGGTCAAGGCCGAAAAGATGGAAGAAAAGAAACTTGAAGCTGAATCAAGAAGGCTGAAGAAAAAGAAGTCAAAGCCGACAAAGCGAAAGCGGAAGTTTCCGAGGTCAAGGCCGAAAAGATGGAAGAAAAGAAACTTGAAGCTGAATCAAAGAAGGCTGAAGAAAAAGAAGTCAAAGCCGACAAAGCGAAAGCGGAAGTTTCCGAGGTCAAGGCCGAAAAGATGGAAGAAAAGAACATTGAAGCTGAATCAAAGAAGGCTGAAGAAAAAGAAGTCAAAGCCGACAAAGCGAAAGCGGAAGTTTCCGAGGTCAAGCCGAAAAGATGGAAGAAAAGAAACTTAGAAGCTGAATCAAAGAAGGCTGAAGAAAAAGAAGTCAAGGCTGACAAAGAGAAAGCAGAAGTTTCCGAGGTCAAGGCCGAAAAGATAGAAGAAAAGAAACTTGAAGTTGAATCAAAGAAGGCTGAAGAAAAAGAAGTCAAAGCCGACAAAGCGAAAGCGGAAGTTTCCGAGGTCAAGGCCGAAAAGATGGAAGAAAAGAAACTTGAAGCTGAATCAAAGAAGGCTGAAGAAAAAGAAGTCAAGCCGACAAAGCGAAAGCGGAAGTTTCCGAGGTCAAGGCCGAAAAGATGGAAGAAAAGAAACTAGAAGTTGAATCAAAGAAGGCTGAAGAAAAAGAAGTCAAGGCTGACAAAGAGAAAGCAGAAGTTTCCGAGGTCAAGGCCGAAAAGATAGAAGAAAAGAAATTAGAAGTTGAACCAAAGAAGGCTGAAGAAAAAGAAGTCAAGGCTGACAAAGCAAAGCAGGAAGTTTCTGAGGTCAAGGCCGAAAAGATAGAAGAAAAGAAATTAGAAGTTGAATCAAAGAAGGCTGAAGAAAAAGAAGTCAAGGCTGACAAAGCGAAAGCGGAAGTTTCCGAGGTCAAGGCCGAAAAGATAGAAGAAAAGAAACTTGAAGCTGAATCAAAGAAGGCTGAAGAAAAAGAAGTCAAGGCTGACAAAGAGAAAGCGGAAGTTTCTGAGGTCAAGGCCGAAAAGATAGAAGAAAAGAAATTAGAAGTTGAATCAAAGAAGGCTGAAGAAAAAGAAGTCAAAGTCGACAAAGCGAAAGCGGAAGTTTCCGAGGTCAAGGCCGAAAAGATAGAAGAAAAGAAACTTCAAGCTGAATCAAAGAAGGCTGAAGAAAAAGAAGTCAAGGCTGACAAAGAGAAAGCAGAAGTTTCTGAGGTCAAGGCCGAAAAGATAGAAGAAAAGAAAGTAGAAGTTGAATCAAAGAAGGCTGAAGAAAAAGAAGTCAAAGCCGACAAAGCTAAAGCGGAAGTTTCCGAGGTCAAGGCCGAAAAGATAGAAGAAAAGAACTTGAAGTTGAATCAAAGAAGGCTGAAGAAAAAGAAGTCAAGGCTGACAAAGTGAAAGCAGAAGTTTCTGAGGTCAAGGCCGAAAAGATAGAAGAAAAGAAATTAGAAGTTGAATCAAAGAAGGCTGAAGAAAAAGAAGTCAAAGCCGACAAAGCGAAGGCGGAAGTTTCCGAGGTCAAGGCCGAAAAGATAGAAGAAAAGAAACTTGAAGTTGAATCAAAGAAGGCTGAAGAAAAAGAAGTCAAAGTCGACAAAGCTAAAGCGGAAGTTTCCGAGGTCAAGGCCGAAAAGATAGAAGAAAAGAAACTACAAGTTGAATCAAAGAAGGCTGAAGAAAAAGAAGTCAAGGCTGACAAAGAGAAAGCAGAAGTTTCTGAGGTCAAGGCCGAAAAGATAGAAGAAAAGAAACTTGAAGCTGAATCAAAGAAGGCTGAAGAAAAAGAAGTCAAGGCTGACAAAGAGAAAGCGGAAGTTTCTGAGGTCAAGGCCGAAAAGATAGAAGAAAAGAAATTGGAAGTTGAATCAAAGAAGGCTGAAGAAAAAGAAGTCAAAGTCGACAAAGCTAAAGCGGAAGTTTCCGAGGTCAAGGCCGAAAGATAGAAGAAAAGAATCTACAAGCTGAATCAAAGAAGGCTGAAGAAAAAGAAGTCAAGGCTGACAAAGAGAAAGCAGAAGTTTCAGAGGTCAATGCCGAAAAGATAGAAGAAAAGAAAGTAGAAGTTGAAACAAAGAAGGCTGAAGAAAAAGAAGTCAAAGCCGACAAAGCGAAGGCGGAAGTTTCCGAGGTCAAGGCCGAAAAGATAGAAGAAAAGAAACTTGAAGTTGAATCAAAGAAGGCTGAAGAAAAAGAAAGTCAAGGCTGACAAAGAGAAAGCAGAAGTTTCTGAGGTCAAGGCCGAAAAGATAGAAGAAAGAAACTAGAAGTTGAACCAAAGAGGCTGACGAAAAAGACAAAGCGAAAGCGGAAGTTTCTGAGGTCAAGGCCGAAAAGATAGAAGAAAAGAAATTAGAAGTTGAATCAAAGAAGGCTGAAGAAAAAGAAGTCAAAGCCGACAAAGCGAAAGCGGAAGTTTCTGAAGTCAAGGCCGAAAAGATAGAAGAAAAGAAACTAGAAGTTGAATCAAAGAAGGCTGAAGAAAAAGAAGTCAAAGCCGACAAAGCGAAAGCGGAAGTTTCCGAGGTCAAGGCCGAAAAGATAGAAGAAAAGAAACTTGAAGCTGAATCAAAGAAGGCTGAAGAAAAGAAGTCAAAGTCGACAAAGCGAAAGCGGAAGTTTCCGAGGTCAAGGCCGAAAAGATAGAAGAAAAGAAACTAGAAGTTGAATCAAAGAAGGCTGAAGAAAAAGAAGTCAAAGCCGACAAAGCGAAAGCGGAAGTTTCTGAGGTCAAGGCCGAAAAGATAGAAGAAAAGAAACTAGAAGTTGAATCAAAGAAGGCTGAAGAAAAAGAAGTCAAGGCTGACAAAGAGAAAGCAGAAGTTTCTGAGGTCAAGGCCGAAAAGATAGAAGAAAAGAAACTTGAAGTTGAATCAAAGAAGGCTGAAGAAAAAGAAGTCAAAGTCGACAAAGCGAAAGCGGAAGTTTCTGAGGTCAAGGCCGAAAAGATAGAAGAAAAGAAACTTGAAGCTGAATCAAAGAAGGCTGAAGAAAAAGAAGTCAAAGTCGACAAGCGAAAGCAGAAGTTTCTGAGTCAAGGCCGAAAAGATAGAAGAAAAGAAACTTGAAGCTGAATCAAAGAAGGCTGAGGAAAAGAAGTCAAAGCCGACAAAGCGAAAGCGGAAGTTTCTGAGGTCAAGGCCGAAAAGATAGAAGAAAAGAAACTTGAAGCTGAATCAAAGAAGGCTGAAGAAAAAGAAGTCAAGGCGACAAAGCGAAAGCAGAAGTTTCTGAGGTCAAGGCCGAAAAGATAGAAGAAAAGAAACTTGAAGCTGAATCAAAGAAGGCTGAAGAAAAAGAAGTCAAGGCCGACAAAGCGAAAGCAGAAGTTTCTGAGGTCAAGGCCGAAAAGATAGAAGAAAAGAAACTTGAAGCTGAATCAAAGAAGGCTGAAGAAAAAGAAGTCAAAGTCGACAAAGCGAAAGCAGAAGTTTCTGAAGTCAAGGCCGAAAAGATAGAAGAAAAGGAAACTTGAAGTCTGAATCAAAGAAGGCTGACGAAAGAGAAGTCAAAGCCGACAAAGCGAAAGCGGATGTTTCCGAAGTCAAGGCCGAAAAAATGGAAGAAAAGAAACTTGAAGCTGAATCAAAGAAGGCTGAAGAAAAGGAAGTCAAAGCCAACAAAGCGAAAGCGGAAGTTTCCGAGGTCAAGGCCGAAAAGATGGAAGAAAAGAAACTTGAAGCTGAATCAAAGAAGGCTGAAGAAAAAGAAGTCAAAGTCGACAAAGCGAAAGCAGAAGTTTCTGAAGTCAAGGCCGAAAAGATAGAAGAAAAGAAACTTGAAGCTGAATCAAAGAAGGCTGAAGAAAAAGAAGTCAAGGCCGACAAAGCGAAAGCTGAAGTTTCTGAGGTCAAGGCCGAAAAGATAGAAGAAAAGAAACTTGAAGCTGAATCAAAGAAGGCTGAAGAAAAGGAAGTCAAAGCCGACAAAGCGAAAGCGGAAGTTTCCGAGGTCAAGGCCGAAAAAATGGAAGAAAAGAAACTTGAAGCTGAATCAAAGAAGGCTGAAGAAAAAGAAGTCAAAGTCGACAAAGCGAAAGCAGAAGTTTCTGAAGTCAAGGCCGAAAAGATAGAAGAAAAGAAACTTGAAGCTGAATCAAAGAAGGCTGAAGAAAAAGAAGTCAAAGTCGACAAAGCGAAAGGAGAAGTTTCTGAGGTCAAGGCCGAAAAGATAGAAGAAAAGAAACTTGAAGCTGAATCAAAGAAGGCTGAAGAAAAAGAAGTCAAATTCGACAAAGCGAAAGCAGAAGTTTCTGAAGTCAAGGCCGAAAAGATAGAAGAAAAGAAACTTGAAGCTGAATCAAAGAAGGCTGAAGAAAAAGAAGTCAAGGCTGACAAAGAGAAAGCAGAAGTTTCTGAGGTCAAGGCCGGAAAGATAGAAGAAAAGAAAGTAGAAGTTGAATCAAAGAAGGCTGAAGAAAAAGAAGTCAAAGTCGACAAAGAGAAAGCAGAAGTTTCTGAGGTCAAGGCCGAAAAGATGGATGAAAAGAAACTTAAAGCTGAGTCGAAGAAGGCTAAAGAAAAAGAAGTCAAAGCCGACAAAGCGAAAGCGGAAGTTTCCGAGGTCAAGGCCGAAAAGATAGAAGAAAAGAAACTTGAAGCTGAATCAAAGAAGGCTGAAGAAAAAGAAGTCAAAGTCGACAAAGAGAGCGCAGAAGTTTCCCAGGTCAAGGCCGAAAAGATGGAAGAAAAGAAACTTGAAGCTGAGTCGAAGAAGGCTGAAGAAAAAGGAGTCAAAGTCGACAAAGCGAAAGGAGAAGTTTCCGAGTTCAAGGCCGAAAAGATAGAAAAAAAGAAACTTGAAGCTGAATCAAGGAAGGCCGAAGAAAAAGAAGTCAAGGCTGACAAAGAGAAAGCAGAAGTTTCCGAGGTCAAGGCCGAAAAGATGGAAGAAAAGAAACTTGAAGCTGAGTTGAAAAAGGCTGAAGAAGAAGATGAAGCTTTGTCAAAGAAGGCAGAAGAAAAAGAAATCAAGGCTGACAAGGAAAAAGAAGAGGTTTCCGAAGTGAAGACCGAAAAATTAGAAGAAAATAAGCTTAAAACTGAATCGAAGAAGACAGAAGAAAAGGAAGTTAAAGCTGATAAGAAAAAGGCTAAAAAATCTGAGGTCAAGGTCGAAAAGACAGAAGAAAAGAAATTAGAAGCTAAATCGAAGAAGTCTGAAGAAAAGGAGGTCAAGGTTGACAAGGAGAAAGCTGAAGTTTCCGAAGTTAAGAGTGAAAAGATAAAAGAAAATAAACTTGAAGCTGAATCGAAAAAGGTGGGAGAAAAAGATTCAGATTCAGAAAAAGCAGAAGAGTCCCAAGTTAAGGCCGAAAAGCTAAAAGAAAAGAAACTGAAAGCAAAAGAGAAGAAGCCTGAAGAAAAAGATGTTAAGGCTGACAAAGAGATGGTTGAAGTTTCGGAGGTTAAGTCTGAAATGGTAGAAGGAGACAAACATGAGACTGCACGGGAGGAGGCCGAAAGAGCAAAGGTGAATGTTGAGAAGTTGGAAAGTAAAGGTATGCAGACTGCCAAAGAGAAAGGTGATGAAGAAAATGTTGAGATATCAGAAACATTCACATCTGACAAACAAGATAGCAAACCTAAGAAATCTAGTGAATATAAGGATCTTAGAGAACAACGAAATGCAAAACGAATGCCTTGTGTGGATATAAAACTTACCAATCGCAATTCATCAGTGGGTAGTGACATAAAATTGACATGTGGTATATCTGGCAATGATTTGGAAGTCCGGTGGTTTAAGGAAAATACCGCTATTGAAAATAGTTCTAAATATGTGGTCACTCAAAAGGATGGTTTATCTTGTTTAGAAATAAAATCAGCCGATTTGAATGATGCAGCTGTATACAGATGTGTTGCGGCTAATCGTAACGGTGAAGTGGAAACTAGTTGCCTCGTGACACTGTATGATGTACCTACGAATAAGTTTGGAACTCCGCCAATATTCACTCGTAATATCAGAGGTATGTTAATCGATAAATTGTTTTTCTTTCAATAAGTTTACTTCTCTAATTGAATTTCATTGATGCCCTACATAAATTGAAAAGAGTACAACTAATCGGAAGAATATGTAGATCCGCCTACGTTTAGTATGTGGAACTAGTAGGGTATCTGAAATGCAAAGATTATTGATTTAAGATTAATTAATTGATTCAAAGCGAATGGTATTTATAGCTTTTTTTTAATTATTTTAAGATAAATAGGAAATTACTAACAGATCTATTTTTGCCAGAAAGAATGAAACACAGAAGATTTTCATTTTGATTTTAATTTTCTTTTATTATTTTTCTTTTTAATTTTAATTGTTGTTGTTGTTTTTTTATATATATTTTATTAACACAATTAAATATACAAAGTACTAACGAATCAATTAATTAACATATTTAAAAGTAGAATATTCAAATAAATTCTCAGTTCACGTGGTTGTATACAGGTGAGATGATATTTAAAAGAATCATAATATTTTTAAAGTTTTTTCTTGTGTTCATATTTTTGCTTTTTATGTTTTTTTGAACCGTCAAAGGTCAAGTTTATATTGAATTAAGTTTCCGAAATTAAAATGATTGAGAAAAACAATTTGTATTCGATTGCGTTTCATTTTGAAAGTATTTTGAAAATTGTAAATAAAAATAAAATTTACCTTCACGTAAAAGTAAAAAAAAAAAAAAAAAGTTTGATAAATCGTTGCCGAGTCCATGACAATAAATTAATTATAGATTCTTGGCAGCCACCGCAATTAGATCAAAAATTGATCAAATGCTTCGCAGATCATTTGAAAATTAATTTTCGAAACGTACGGTTGTTTTAGTTCGTTCGGAACAGTCGAATCATATACGTCGCTACGAACGGACCGATCACCGATCACGTCCTTAATAAAGAATACACTTTGATTTTCAAATTTAACGAATATTGTGTTTAAAAAGAACCGAAACGAAAACGGAATAATTAAAAAGAAATCGAACTATTTCCCGATACATATATTTATTAATTTTTAGTTGTGTGACCTCGAAATCCTTTATTTAAAGAGTGTCAACTTACAACGATGGGCGAAACTGAAGGTGAAACCGCGGCAGCTGATTCTCGTGGTTCGGAAGAACCAGAGGCAGCACCTTCTCAGGATTCGTTGCAGGTGCCAGCGCAAAAGAAACGTAAATTGAAATCACCTACTCCGGGAAGTTTGCGTGGACGAAGTGCTACGCCGATTCGTGGTCGTTCTCAAACTCCATTTACCTTGTATATGACAAGACGTAGCGCAACTCCTTCGACATGGCGTAGTATAACACCTTTTTTGAAACGTGAGGAAAAGGAGAAAACTCCCTTTGAATTGGGCCGGGACTTGAGAACACTCCTGACATGTAACACAGCAGTTTTTGATCGTGCCTTAGTTATGGACATATCAGAACCGTTAGAAGCACAAAAACCTGTGCGTTACATAACCTCTGATCTGTCTGTTATTGATCGTGCTGCTGTAATGGATGTATCAAATGTTGAGGTTATCTATGTAGTTGAAGAATATGAGGAATATGAGGAGGAGGAGGAAGAAATCATTGAGGAGGTAGTAAAACCTAAAAAGAAAGGCAAAGGTGGCAAAAAAGGACGTACACCAAGAAAATCTGTTGAAAAGGATGGAAGTCCTTCAAGTGGAGGAGGTGGTGGAGGTGGAGGAGGAGAGGGCCAAGAAGGCGGTGAGTCGAGTGAAACTCGTGAGGAGCGTGAAGAGAGTGCTGATATAGAGGAATCCGATGAACCAGCTAAAAAGGGCAAAAAGAAGGGGGTTGCCAAAAAGAAAGAGAAAAAAGAAAAATCGCCTAGTCCAAAATTATCGTTAAAACTTGAAATGGGTGGTGGCCAAAAAGCTAGTAAGAAAATGTTCGAAGAAAAGCCACAACAGCCAACTGGTCCAGCTCCAAAACCACCTCCAAAGAAAAGTAAATTGGCTTTACAAATGGAAGAGCAAGCAAAAGCAGCAGCCAAGGCAGCCGAAGAGGAGGCGGCTAAAGCTGCTGCTAAAAAGCCAGTAGAAACTTATGAGGAACGCCAAAAACGTTTGAAAGCTGAACAGGAAGAACGAGAACGACAAGAAGCTGAAAGGCGTGCTCAAGAGGAGGCTGAGGCCGCGGCCGCTGCCTCAGAGGTTGGCGATGAGGATGAGGAAGGTGAAGGCGAAGGTGATGAGGACTATGAGGATTCAAGGTATGATGAAGAATCTAGGTATGACGAGGAGTCCAGATTCGATGAAAACGAAGGCGAAGAAGAATTGGATGAAGTTTCTGAACTACCAGATGAAAGCAGACGTAGTAGCAGCGGTTCCGAAGGATTTACACGACCTGATCCCGAAGATGAAGAACGTTGGAAAAAAATCGCCGAAGAGGAAGGCGAGGAATTCATGCAGCAAATGCGTAAATATAGTTTGGCTGTACGAAAAAGCGAAAAACAACGTGATGCCGAATGGCAACGTTTACGTGACCAGAGACGTTTGCCTCATTTCATTGTTTTCTTATCCGATCGTATTGTCGAAGCCGGTAGCAATGTGCGCTTGGCGTGTGCTGTTGGAGGACCTGAACTATCTGTGAAATGGTTTAAGGATGGCAAACAATTGGAAAGAGATAATACGCATCGTATTATTAACAACAATAATATCTTAGCTTTAGAAGTAGTTAATACCACGATTTTAGACTCTGGCGAGTACTCGTGCGTTATTGCGAATATGAACGATGAAGTTACTTCTTCATGTTATGTTACGATCTATGAAGTTTTCAAAGATCAACCAGCACCACCATCATTTAAATTAGTCAGAGGTATGTAGATAGAAAAAGAAAAGAACTTATTTGCTGAGATGGACTTATTTTCTATTTTCCAAAAACAATTCCTTTTAGAATACTATCACCTACGTGACGATGAATTAACAATTGAGGTGCACGTACATGGTGTTCCCAGACCAGTAGTAACATGGTTGAAAGGTGCATTCGAAATTAAGGCGAATGTTAAATTTACGATGTTAGAGGAAGCTCATGGTGTATATAAGCTCTTGATTTATAAACCCAACAATAGAGATAGTGGAATATATACCTGCAAAGCGATTAACTCAAGTGGTGAAGCACAAATTAATCATACTGTGGAAGTAGCCAAGAATCTACATTATCATGTCCAGGGCATTTTCCATGCTAGAGATCGTATACAAAAGGACAAAGAAGAAACTGCGAAAAAAGCCATGGAAGAAGCATTAAAATCTAAAGGTGAATCTGATAAGAAGAGAGCTAAGGCCGAGGTGGAGGTAAGAGGTGGAAGATCAAGAGCATCTCCAGAAACAATAGTGTCGGATAGACAAAAATTAAAGTTTGCCACACAATTACGTGATCGCATGGCATTAGAGGGTACAACCGTGAAAATAGTTTGTACCATAATTGGTCCTGATCCAGCATGTAGATGGATGAAAGACGACAAGTGGGTGGTATATGGTGACAAAGTAAAGAATCGTACGGAAGCCGATAAAGCAATAATTGAATTAATCGATGTCACTTCGGAAAATTCTGGTGTCTATAAGTGTGTTGCCAAAAATGAATTTAGTGAAATAGAAACATCATGCTATTTCAAAGTATATTCTGCGCAAACCGAAGGCGATGAGCATGAACCAATTTTCGCACTACCACTAAGAGGTATATTTCAATTGTTGTTTGTATGTGAAATTGTAAACTACTTAAATACACACACATACACACAGACACACACTCACATTAACATAAATGGTTGGCTATAATTTAACATTCAAATCGAAAAATACATTGATCGATCCATCCATCCATCTATCTATCTGTCTGTCTTTTTATCAGAACGAACAATCGATCAATCTATTGTCATTTACTGAAAAGCAAAATAATACAAGATCGTTTGATCTTCTGTGCCAGTGTGAATTTGATTTCTATTTAGTTTTTTTTTTTTTTGTAAAATTGCAGGCGTTATTTTAATTATGTTCGTTTACGTGTGTTCGAGTGTGTATCACTCTGTGTAATTGTTAAAAAAAAAAAAAAAAAAAAAAAAAAAAAAAATTCATTTGTATGTTTGCCAAAAATAGTGTCACATCTATTCGGATCACTTCGATCGAGTTGCTCACGAATACAAAACCAAAAACTTTTTATTTGTACTTTTCTCAGATGTCTATCATTCTTCCCAAAACGATTTGATTCTCGACACAAAGATACGTGGCAATCCAAGACCAGTAGTTACTTGGTTAAAAGACCAAATACCCGTTGTACTAGACGATCGCATTGTGCAAATTGAACACTTAGATGGTATTTGCGAACTAATCATTAACAAGCCCACAACTAATGATAGTGGTAATTACACCTGTGTTGCTCAAAATAAACTAGGCACCCAACAAACAACACACTCGGTTGTTGTTGATGTTCAACAGACTTCCAGACGCTCCAGTGTTTTATCTGGCGTTATGAGTGATTCGGATGCAGGCAGTAGGCGGGGTGGCGCTGGTGCTGGCGGCGAAAAAGCCGGCAGACCACCAAAATCCAAAAAGAAGGACGAAGATGTTGATGTAACCTATGAGAGACGCAGTCGTTTACCTGACCCCTCACCCAAACAACAATTATATTTCACCACATATCTATCAAATCGTTATGTGGCTGTTGGTGCCAAAGTGAAATTGCAATGTGTGGTAAATGGTCCAAATGCCACAGTGAAATGGACAAAAGATGAACAAAATGTTCAATATGGTCCTCGTATACGCAATATGAGTCGTGAAGGTCTAGCCTGTTTGGAATTCTTAAATTGTCAGCCTGAGGATTCGGGCAATTATAATCTAATGGCCCAAAATGAATTTTGCAAAATCAATACATCCTGTCAGCTTCATGTTTACTCTCCAAGCGTTTCCGCTGACGTCGAACCAGTCTTTGTGCGTCCCATTAAAGGTGAGAAAAGAGATAAAGAACTAGAAAGATAAAAACAACATTTAATTTATTTTTAAACAACATGTTGTGTAATATTTCTATTCTAGTGCTTGAAAGCAAACAACATCAATCGAAAGAAATTCAATTTAATTATGTAATAATTTCATTTGACAATTATTTTTCTTATTTTTATTTTTATTTTATTATTTTTTTACCACCAGATGTTTATCATTTGATATCGAATGAATTAATTTTGGAAACTGGTATACGTGGTGTTCCTACACCCCAAATCCAGTGGCTTAAGGATAGCATTGAAATTGAAAATGGTGGAAGAAATCATATTCTTCATCATCCAGATGGCAGTTTGGAATTGATAATTGATAGTCCTAATGACAAGGATAGTGGAAAATATACCGTTAAGGCTGAGAGTAGTGCTGGTAAAGCGGAAATTTCCCATCATGTATTGTTCCGTGGCAAGGAACATCATATAGCCGACAATATTCATGGTGTCTTCCATGCGGATAAGAGTTTACTAAAACCTAAGCATGTAGAACCAGAGAAACCCAAGGCTGCTGCTAAGGGCGACACTGAATCTGAAGGAGAGGAAGGTAGCAAAGGCAAGAAACGTGTACGTAAGCCCCGCAAAGAAGAAGATGAAGGTGAGGCCTCTTCTGCTTATGCTACTGATACTGGTTCGGAGACCAGCAGTCTTAAGAAACGTGAGAAGGTTATTGGCATTCATTTTGCCACTGCCGTTAGGGATCGTGTGGTAGCTGAAGGTTCCAAGGTGAAAATATCCTGTTTCTTGGAGGCCAAAGAACCTCAAGTTAAGTGGTATAAGAATGATGAACCCGTACAAAACAGTCAAAAGATTAGAGGTCGCTATGTGGAGGGTTTGTGTACTTTGGAAATACCCTCCGCCGCTCTAGATGATTCTGGTGAATATAAGTGTGTGGCTAAAGATGAAACTGGAGAGGCTTCCACATTTTGTAGACTCGAAGTTTACTCTGATCCTGGTACCGGAGATGTTCCACCAACATTTACCCGCAACATTAAGGATACCTATCATGGCAAGATTAATGAAGTCCAATTGGATTGTCATGTACGTGGGTTGCCCACACCCACAGTTTCCTGGTTTAAGGATAGCGTTAAAATTGAAGCCAGTGAAAAATATCAACAAGTTGATCATGAAGATGGTACTTGTGAATTGTTTATTATGGATCCTACACCAGCTGATAGTGGTAAATATGTATGTCAAGCTGAGAATCGTGAAGGTACCGCTGAAATAGCTCATATGGTTACCGTACAACCCAGACGTAGAAGACCAGTTTCTCCAGTTCGTGACAGGCCACCAGCATTGCCACCCACCGAGGAAACTGAAGAGGAAAAGGAAAAGAAACGCAAGAAGAAGGCGGATGATGAGGAAGAAGGAGGCAGGAGACGTGAAGTTCCACCTCCACCCGATCTAAGAAAACGTATCTATTTTAGGAATTATCTATCGAATCGTACTGTTAAGGAGGGAACCACAGTTAAATGGATGGTAAATATTGATGGTCCTGAGGCTGCTGCCCGTTGGTTCCATGGTGAAACACCTTTAGCATTTGGTGGTAATATTAAAATGTCCATGGCTGATGGTATTGCTTGGCTAAAATTGGTTAACGTTACCGAGAATCAAAGTGGTGTATATACCCTTAAAGTGAAAGGACCCGAAAATGAAATTGTCTCCAGTTGTACTTTGCTTGTATACAGTACAGGCAAAGAAGAACTGGTAGCCCCTACATTTACAGTCGGCATTAAAGGTAGGTATTTGTTATCCACGTTTAGAATTATGATGTTGTGATTGCTCTGTCCACCCAACTAAACTTAACTGATCAGGTATGTTCACAGATTTGTTTCATTTTTAGTTTACTTCATAATTTCTTAGTTTTCCTATGATTTTATTTTAACATTGAACTTCATTTTAATTTAATTTGTATCTGTGTTGCACCAATACAATTTCATTTCAACTTTAGATGCATATCATTCTCATGAAAATCATATTACTTTGGAGTGTAAAGTTTCTGGAAATCCTAAACCCAACATTTACTGGCAAAAAGACAACACTCTTTTATCGGAAGAGGGCAATAAATACAAATACCTCGATTTGCAGGATGGCATACATCAATTGATTATACAAGATCCCACTAAAGATGATACGGGACTTTATACCTGTTATGCTGAAAGTGATAGTGGTCAAATGAAAATTAGTAAATTTGTGGATATTTCGGATTATATGAAAAAGATTACCGAAAGACGGGCCTCCAGATTGAAAGAAGAATTACTAGACGAACAGAAAAACGAAGAAGAAGAAAGTGCCAAAGATGAAATTGATAGCAATGAAAGACAAGAACAAAAGTTACGTTCCCGAGAGGCTAAATTTAAACTTAATGTTGAAACTCCTATGAAACCCATGACAATTGCTTCGGGTACGAAGGTTCAACTGATCTGTTATGTGACCGGTTTAATCGAGGATGTTTATTGGTTGCGTGGCAATGAACGTGTTACCAAAGATTCACGCCATAAAATTTATAATATTAATGGTGCTTTAAGTTTAGAAATCTATGATGCCCGACCAGATGATACCGGGGAATACAAATGTGTGGTACGCAACAGTCGCAATTCCACAGAATCTATATGTGCGCTAACAATTTACGATACAAATGCGGAAAAATTACCTTCTAGTTTCTCAAGTCCAGTAACAGGTAAGATGAATAGAAAAAAAACAAAAGTTTAATGCGCTTAACTTTGGGCAAAAGCTTAATGAGAGTGGGAAATAAAAGGGAGAGATATATACGCTGTAAAGTAAAGCTTATGTGGTCCATTTTATTATGACTGAAATGGAGGCTAATATGTATATATTTTGGATCAGCGTTTCGCCGTTTTGTAATATTTCAATTTAATATTTCCAGTGACTTACGATGCTGAACGTTGTGAAATCATATTGTCATGTAATGTTCATGGCAGGCCTTGTGTCACCTGGATACGTGATGATCATACCATATCTAATAATCGTTATCGTGCAATTGAGGAAATTGGTGGTGTACGTAAGCTTGTGATAAGAAATCCCATACCCTCCGATTGTGGGACATTCTCTTGTTTTGCTGAGACCAATGATGGCATTCAATCAATTACAAAAGTTATTAAAATAGCAGATCTTAAGAAATTAATGACTGCTGCTGCAGAAACTGAAACTAATGGTTATGCCAATATCAATGAGACCATTACCAACAAACGTACTACAGATGTTGTGGATATGATGGATAATGAAACATCAACTCTAAAACGTTCCACATTTGGACGCAGTCAACAAATTGCTGCCCATAGAAAACCATTGTTTAGTACTCTTTTACATGACCGCACAGTAGCTGAATGTTCAAATGTTCGTTTGTCTTGTAGTGTAGTCTATGATGGTTGTACTACTATTGAATGGTTGAAGGATAATCAAGTTTTGCCCAAGGATAATCGTTATCAGGCCATATATCATAATGGTGAGGCTATATTGGAAATATTTGGTGCTGAAGAAAGCGATAGCGGTCGTTATACTTGTCGTGCTACAAATGATTATGGAGAATCTCTTAGTCATAGTAATTTGCGTGTTTATAAACATTATGAAGATGCTCCACAACCCGCTATATTTGTACAATCCATCAAAGGTATTTATATAAGAATTTACGTTAAACAGGGTCCAGGATAGGATTTAAAAAAATAGGAGTAATGAAAAATCTGTAAGTTAAAGGAACGAATTAGAACTGAACTAGAAATGAACTAGAACTGAATTTGAACTAAAGTAGAATTAAGCTACAACTTACTCAGAACTGAAATACAAATAAATTTAAAAAAGAAATAAATACATTTCAGAATTTTCATGTTAATTCATGTAAATTCATATTTTTGCACTTTTCCTCCGCAGAGCATTTGAAGTAAATCATAATTAAGACATTTGAATGTTGTTATTGTGGATTTATGTCCAGTGTATTTATTCCAATATGATTCTTTGTTATTATTATAAAAATATATATAAATATTTGTGATTTTATTTATAATATTTAAATTCTGTATGCAGACTTCTATTCTATTAATGAGAATGAATTGGTTTTGGATTGCCGTGTACGTGGCAAACCACGTCCCGAGGTACAATGGCTTAAGGGAACAGATATGCTTATGCCAGGCGAAAAATATATACAAATTGATCAACCTGATGGTTACTCTAAATTAATTGTAACCAATCCCACTGAAAAGGATTCAGGCTTGTATGCTTGTGTAGCCCGCAATGAGGTAGCTGAAAGTAAGATAACCCATCAAGTCGATTTTAAGGGTCGTGAACGTTTTGCCTTGGAGAAAACATTGGGTTACTTCCATCGTGACCCCAATAAGCCTCACTTTGTTACACCTTTGGGTAATCAAACTGTGTGCGGTGGTGGTACTATTGCTATTTCGGCTGAATTCATGCAAACTAAAACACCTATTGATGTTCAATGGTTCCGTGAACGTGAACCCTTGGCTGGCCAACCAAATGTTAAGACTTTCCATGAACATGGTGTTTATACATTGGCTATATTGAATGCTCAACCAGAAAATGAAGGTACATACACCTGTCGAGCCCAAAATGCTTTTGGCCGTATGGAATCACATGCCACAGTCGATGTGGCTGTTGGTGTATCAAAAGATGAACGTCCACCTTTGTTCCTCTCAAGACCAGAAACAGAAATGAAAATTGCTGTTGGAGATCCGTTCTCGATTTCCTTCAGAATTGCTGGAGATCCTAAACCAAGATGTAAGTGCTTTAAATTAACTTGTACTGAGTTTATTTTAAAATATTTTATGTAAATTTTCTATTTAGTGATTTTCATGAAGGGTACTAAAGATATTACCAAATCTGATCGTGTTAGCAAAGAAGTTTCTGATGACTACACCAGATTTACTGTACAAAAAGCACAAATTTCAGATTCTGGCACTTACTTTGTAGTTGCTCGCAATAATAATGGCACTGACCGAATATTCGTTACAGTCGAGGTATTATTTTCATTCAAATTCATTTATTAAATTATTATTTCTTAGTGTTTTTTTATTTTAATGTTTTATTTAGCTTTTCGTGTAATGAAATTGCGTGATTTTGTGCTGTCAAAAATGTTTAATTTTGTTAATTTTGTTTTTGCTTTTTTTGCAAATTTAAAATTTATTTTATTTTGCTTCTTTTTTTTATAGATTAAAACACCCAAAAAGAAAGATTAAATTCAGCTTAAGCTTTATTTTAGCTTCATAGCTTTGCTTACAGCTTAAAAGTACTTGCCAAAATAATTTATTGAAAACACAAAATCGAAAGAAATTCTTATTTATTATTTATAATTATTAATTTTTATTTATTTATTTATTAAAAAAGATATTTGAGTTTTTTTGTTAATGTATTAAATGTCATAAAATCACATCTATACTTAATTAGGTTATGCCAAGAGCACGTTCTGAAACCCCTTCGGCTCCGCGCTGGGGCCAAGCACTAGAAAGTTTTCCCGATGTTTCATATTTCAAAGGTAAGTGCTGTATGTAATATTAAATGGTTGTTTAAATTTAATTAATGTTATAACTTTAAAGTGATTTGTTAAATAAAGGGAGTTTAAATGAGATCTAGAACCGAAATAGAACTGAACTAAAACTGTAAAAGAACTGAAATAGAACTGAAATAGAACTGAACAAGAACTGAACTACAACTGAATTAGAACTAAACAAGAACTAAACAAAAACTGAACTAGAACCGAACTAAAACCGAGAACAGAACTAAACAAGAACTGAACTTTAACTGTACGATCTTATTTGAAAGGCTTAAAAGATCTTATTGGAAATCCCCTTCGAAATATCCCATAGATTTATATATGTTTGTAAGTGTTGTACCAGTGTGTTTTAGTCTTCTTTTAATCCTGTACAATTTTAAATCCCTATAGATTTCCATATGCTTAATTGAAATCATTATTCGTCAATTGTTAATTGTTTAAATTAAAAACTTTTATTGATTTTCAATTAAATTTTTTCTATTCCAGATAGTTACTGGATTCAAAAAATGACTTCATATATATATTTTCCCAAAAAAAAAAAAAAAAAAAAAAATTAAGAAAAAATTTAAATCTAAATCATTTTAATTTAATATACAGGTTTAACCCTGGATTATAGTCTCAATATGAGTTCAACAACAATAACAAAAATAATTAAAATTAAAATTAAAATCAAATTAAATGAAAAAATTGTATTAAATTTTATTTTCCATTGTCACAGATTTAGTATTTAGTTTTTCATTTAACTCACGATTGTATTAAAAAAAAACGTGATTTCAAATTTTGTTAAATTTTTTTTTATTAATTTTCCAATTGAGTTTTGATTCTATTTGTTTTTTAATTTTCTATTTCCAACATGGATTATGTCATTCTAATCCAGGTTTACATTTACATATATAGAACACACTTACTTACATACATATATAAAAATAAATATAATTAAATATTATAATAAAATAAAAATCTAATAAAAATGTTTCTCCGGGGAAAAAACAAAAAAAATGAAAAGTGTTTTATTTTGAGATGAATTTATTTATTAAGTATAATAATTAAAATTTAGTTAAAGTTAAAAGCATCTTATGAGAGTTGGCTTTATAAAAAATTTGTTTTATTAGATCCACCGGCTGCTATATCAACGGAACCTTTGCTTATTGATTCGGGTCCTACACACATCAGTTTATCTTGGGGTAAACCAGCCACTACAAATGCTGCTCCAGTTATAGCATATCGTGTGGATGCTTGGGTGGTGGGTCATGATGGTGGTGCCATATGGAAAGAACTTGGTCTTACACCTATTAACTCCTTTGATGCTTTTAATCTGAAACCAAATGTTGAATATCATTTCCGTGTTACACCCAAAAATCGTTATGGCAAAAAGTGTTTATTTAATTTTGAGATGAATTTATTTATTAATTATAATAATTAAAATTTAGTTAAAGTTAAAAGCATCTTATGAGAGTTGGCTTTATAAAAAATTTGTTTTATTAGATCCACCGGCTGCTATATCAACGGAACCTTTGCTTATTGATTCGGGTCCTACACACATCAGTTTATCTTGGGGTAAACCAGCCACTACAAATGCTGCTCCAGTTATAGCATATCGTGTGGATGCTTGGGTGGTGGGTCATGATGGTGGTGCCATATGGAAAGAACTTGGTCTTACACCTATTAACTCCTTTGATGCTTTTAATCTGAAACCAAATGTTGAATATCATTTCCGTGTTACACCCAAAAATCGTTATGGCTGGGGTCCTTCGGTACAAACCTCAGTTCCCTTACAAGTGGGTGGTGTTGAATGTTTGCCCGAATTCACTGTAATCTTACCGGGTCAAGTCAAGGCTTTACTAAATAAAGAATTTGTTTTGGAAGCAGTGGTGCGTGGCACACCCCGTCCCGATATTGTTTGGTACAAAGATGGTTTACGTATCGGCAGTAATATAGAAAATGAACGTGTTAAAACTAGAAAAATCGGTTCCACTTGTACTTTAACCATTAAACATGTTCTAGAAACCGATGCGGGACGTTACACTTGTGAAGCAACCAACTCGAAAGGGAGAGTTTCAACATTTGCTCGTTTACAAGTTGTTTCAGATCCTAAATTATTTGAGGCTGATAATCGTCTCAAGGAAATTTTGCGCCAGGATAACATTTCCTCTGTGGGTGATACTTTACCCATTTTTACTATGCGTCTAAGAGACAGACGTGTACAAGTTACCTATCCCGTACGTTTAACTTGTCAAGTAGTAGGTCATCCTCAACCCGAAATCTCCTGGTACAAAGATGATGAACTTCTGCAGCCCAACAGACGTTGCCTTATGACCGAAGAAAATCAATTCTATACATTAGAATTGGCCAGTGCCCAACTAAGTGACAGTGGAGTCTATACCTGTACTGCTAAAAATGAATTGGGTTCAGTATCCTGCCACTGTTCTTTGGTAGTGGATAAGGGTATAAGAGCTTACATATCACCCGAATTCTATATGCCTCTTGACCCGATTTATATAGTGCAAGAGGGTCAAGAATTACGTTTAACTGCTAAAGTTGAAGCTTATCCAGCCGTGGGTGTATCATGGCATCGTAATGGTGTAAAATTAAGACCCAGTCGTCGTTTGGCCGCCTCTTTAGATTCAAATGGTTTTGTGGAATTGGTGATATCCGAAACAACTTTACGCGATGCTGGCATTTATACGTGTGTGGCCTCAAATGCTGTTGGGAAACAAGAGAGTATGTGTCGTGTTTGTGTAGAACCTTTGGAGGAGGATGATGCCAAATTGCAAACAACAAGAAATGTTCCCGCCATATGGACAAATGATTTGCCGTAAGTTTATGTTGTATTTAAGATATGAGTTCCTTAATATGTTCTGATATCCGCAGCAGTTTACGACAATTGATTCTAGTCAGCATATTTATTGCGAATGTAATTCTTTGGGAAGATTAACATTTTTTGTTTTGAATTTAAAAAAAATTGATTTTTTAGTGAATATTCAAAATTTTTAAATTTTTAGAGAAATTTTGAATTTTTTGTAAAAAATTGAATTTTTTGTGAAAATTTAAATTTTTTTGTAAAATTTGAATTTTCAGTGAAAATTTGAATTTTCAGTGAAAATTTGAATTTTTTTGTGAAAATTTGAATTTTTTGTGAAAATTTGAATTTTTTTGTGAAAATTTGATTTTTTTTGTGAAAATTTGAATTTTTTTGTGAAAATTTGAATTTTTTTGTGAAAATTTGAATTTTTCGTGAAAATTCTAGATTTTTGGTAAAATTTGAATTTTTTGTGAAAATTTGAATTTTTTGTGAAAATTTGAATTTTTTGTGAAAATTTGAATTTTTTGTGAAATTTGATTTTTTTGTGAAAATTTGAATTTTTTGTGAAAATTTGAATTTTTTTGTGAAAATTTGAATTTTTTGTGAAAATTTGAATTTTCAGTGAAAATTTGAATTTTCAGTGAAAATTTGAATTTTTTGTGAAAATTTGAATTTTTTGTGAGAATTCTAGTTTTTTGTGAAAATTCTAGTTTTTTTGTGAAAATTCCATTTTTTTTGTGAAAATTCTAATTTTTTGTGAAAATTAAATTTTTTGTGAATTTCGATTTTTTTGTGAAAATTTGAATTTTTTTGTGAATTTCGATTTTTTTGTGAAAATTTAAATTTTTTTTTTTGTGAAAATTCTAGTTTTTTGTGAAAATTTGAATTTTTTGTGAAAATTTGAATTTTTTGTGAAAATTTGAATTTTTAATGAAAATTTGAATTTTTATGTAAAAATTTGGATTTTTTTGTGAAAATTTGAATTTTTAGTGAAAATTTAAAATTTGATTTTCAAGGAAAATTGCGATTTTTTTAATAAATTTACATTTTCAATATGATGAACTTTGGAAGGTCATCTATTAACCGTCTTAACAGATTGGAAATTGAACACGATAACACGTCAGTTGTAATAATATTTAATTAGGAATATTTTTCTATTAATACGTTATTATATTCTTGTTAAGGATTTTATTTTTCTTCTTGCTTTTGGATCACAACTTTGTTTAGTTAGAATGAGGAATCTTGATTCTTAGAGTTTAAATCCTTTTTCGCAGTGTTAAAATTCCGATTAAGGTTTTAGCGGATTATTTTTTTTAAATTTTATTTCTGAAAAAAGTTTTTAAAAATATTCATCAATTTTACTAAAATTTTTTAATTATCCTATTTTAGGTATTCCAAAGAACCATTGTTTGTTGTAAAGCCACGTTCCAGTGAAGCGTATGAAGGTGATACTGTCATTATATTCTGTGAAGTTGTGGGTGATCCTAAACCAGATGTTGTCTGGCTAAGAGATTTCTTAAATGTAAGTTTTATTAAATATTTTCTCTTTTATTGAAATAATCGATTTATTTAAAATTCCGTTATATATTTTATATAGGAAAAATCAAAAAACCTTGATCTAATTTTTATTTTGTATATATATTTATATATCTGAGAATGTATTTCCAAATTGAGTATTTGATTTCAAAAGAAATGTTTTCAAATATGAGAGAGTGATTTTATTTATTTAACATGACGTTAATAAGACGACAATAACGTTGCTCTTTTTTTTTGGGACCAGATCTTTGTGTAGCAAACGAAGTTATATATGCAACTTGTGTCTCTTAGCAATGAATCATTTATAAAATTTGTACGTTTTGTTTTAATAATTGCGACAATGTTGCACATTAAAAAACTCTTATGCAGAAATGTGAAAGTTAAGGCGCAGAGCAAAGATTGTAAAACCATATTTTAGGAAATGATTTCAATTTTTATTATTATTTTTTTTGAATATTTAAATTTTTAATGAAAATTTGAATTTTTAGTGAAATTTGAAAATTTTGTAATTTTTAATGAAAATTTGTAATTTTTAATTAAAATTTTAATTTTTAATGAAAATTTGAATTTTAAAAGAAAATTTGAATTTTTAGTGAAAATTTGTAATTTTTAATAAAAATTTGAATTTTTAATGAAAATTTTAATTTTAAGTGAATATTTGAATTTTTAGTGAAAATTTGTAATTTTTAATAAAAATTTGAATTTTTAGCGAAATTTGAAAATTGTGGTGAAAATTTGTAATTTTTAATGAAAATTTGAATTTTTAGTGAAATTTGAAAATTTGTAATTTTTAATGAAAATTTGAATTTTAAGTGAAAATTTGAATTTTTAGATTGATTAAATTTTGTAATTTTTAATGAAAAATTTGAATTTTTAGTGAAATTTGAAAATTTTGTTGAAAATTTGTAATTTTTAATGAAAATTTGAATTTTTAGTGAAATTTGAAAATTTTGTTGAAATTTGTAATTTTTAATGAAAATTTAAATTTTAGTGAAATTTGAAATTTTGGTGAAAATTTGTAATTTTTAATGAAAATTTGAATTTTTAGTGAAAATTGTTATTTTTAATGAAAATTTGAATTTTAATGAAAATTGTAATTTTAATGAAAATTTGAATTTTTAATGAAACTTTGAATTTTAATGAAAATTTGAAATTTTAATGAAAATTTGAATTTTTAAGTGAAATTTGAATTTTTAATGAAATTTTGAATTTTAATGAAAATTTGAATTTTTAATGAAAATTTGAATTTTTAATGAAAATTTGTAATTTTTAATGAAATTTGAAAATTTTGGTGAAAATTTGTAATTTTTAATGAAATTTGAATTTTTAGTGAAATTTAAAATTTTGGTGCAAATTTGTAAAGAAAATTTTAATTTTTAATGAAAATTTGAATTTTTAATGAAAATTTTAATTTTAAGTGAAAATTTGAAAATTTTGAAATTGACTCTCGAAAATTTTGAAAATATATTCGTCTTTATATTTATCGTATTTAAATCAAATATAAATACAATATCAACCTTAATGTAATTGACATTTGGTAATGGGTCTTGTGTGGATGCTATAAGAAATAATGGACCGTTGTTACATTGTTTAAGAATATTACAAAACTAATTTATGAAAAAAACTCTTGAAAATCGTTTCATATTTAGGATTTTTATGCGCTTAAAACTACGCACTAGTTGGATAGTTGTATGGGTGCTTTATGAAATAATGAAGCGATCATAACCTCTTTTAATCGGCTTCGTCTTAAGCCAAGTTATCTAAAAAAACTGCAAGCTGTACTTTAATCACAAGCTTTAAAATGACTCTCAACCGGACATGACAGTATTTTGAAATAATTTTCGAACCACTGTGGCAAAGGAAAATGCCGGAACATACGATTCGTCATCAATTGTGTAGCAAGAATATTTTTTAACAAAACTTGACTTCAATTTCCCTTTTTTGGCCTCTTAATTTTTAGCAGCGTTCCTGTCAGAATCTTGTTGAGCCTTGTATGCTTTTATACTTTCATTAGCTCAAACTTATCGCAACAAATAGTCCGAGCACTGAGCTAAGCGGATTGCTGTCCTAACGGATGTGTTGAGAGCTCTATTGAATTTTTTTTTTGGTTTTAAAAAACATCATGTGAAACATTCTTTCGACCTGAACCAGGTTTTCTTAAAACGTACAAGTTATCATTTGACATTAAACATAATAACTGTAAAGTTTAACATTATTTTTATTAACAAATTGGCCCTCTCTGTACAATTCACAGAGCCTAACAGTGTTGAGCCCCAAAACAATAAAACAATTCACAAAATCGTCTACACAGTTGCGCAGTTCAGTTCATCTTAGTGGAACAAAATTTATTTATTTAGTCACTTGAAAAACGCTTAAACATCTGGTAATAAATACGAGTTACAGGAAAATTATAAAAAAAAAAACTTCAAAGTCAAGTTCACAAAATATGTTAAACAAAAATTACATAAAATCGAAAATAATACAGTTATTGTCATAATTATAGTGCAAAATAAAAAACTAAATCGATATTTAAATAATTAAATAATAAAAAAAAAACAAAAACAAAAATTAAGTGGGCTAAAAATAATTTCACACTTTTGTTTTAATATTTTCGAACTCAACAGGGCGTTAGGAAATATTATAAAAACGTTCAAATTTTATTATAAAAATTTAGTTTTATTTAAACAATAACGGTAAACGGAAGAAGGAAAAAAAGGAAACAAATTGTTAATAGTTGTGCGTAAATTCAATTAAATAATTAATTAAAAAAATCTATAATTAATAACGTACAAAGTGTTTTACAATTATTACAAAAAAATATTATAAAAAAAAGAAAAGTTATAAAATTCGAATGAAAATAAAAATATCAAATTAAAGCGTTTATTTATACATTAAGAAAAAAAGTTATTAAAAAATTATAAACGACAATTTTATGCTTTGTTTATTTAAATAACAATAAAATTACAACAACAACAAAAGAATATTTAAATATCAGAATAATAAAATAATAAAATAGCAGTTTCCCATATTGGATTACAATTTATCTGACGTATTTAAGTCATATCCAAACATACGTTCAAAAACAATTAAATCTTTTGTTAAGGTAAAATAATAAAAACACTAAAAACATACAATAAACACTTATAATATCGGAGAGTTAATAACTTAAATTAGTTAATTACATTACACCCTACAATATCATATATCATTCCATGCAGAAACACCTTTTGAATTGATTTAACCATGTCCGTTCAACCGTTTGTCTTGGCTATTTATCCATGTACAGTGTGTCCAAATAGATTTTCTTTTTCAAATAATTCTGTAACTTTTGTACCGTTAGAATTATATATTTTTGTTGGATTTTGAAGTTTGATGGCAAGGAATGACTCGGTTACTCCAGATCACGATCTATGCCTTCGTAAAGGATGGAGAGATCCTTGAATCCTTGGTTAAGTGCATTTACCACATGCACTCATCAGTAAAAACGAGTGCCGCAACGTAGTCAGTGCCTCTTCATAATTGGCCATTTTAAAATTTCGTCAAAAATTCGTTTTACAAATTGAGACTAATGACATTTTGCATATAGACAGTCATTGTAAATCTCTGTAAAAAAGTACCTCTTACATAAAGAGTGTGATCAAAATATTCTAAACAGAAATATTTGTCAATAAAACCGAAGCAACTAAGTTTACAAATGAATAAAATATTTTTAAAGTTTTAATCACTAAAGTATTTCTTACAATTTGCTCGAAAAGGTAGTCCATCTCCGTTTAAAATTTACCACACGTTTGGTCACTTTCTTGTGCTTTTAATTCTGTCTTATTCCTCTCCACTGGCCTTAGATCCGGACAGTTTTTAGGTTTTGTCTCTCTTGGCACAAATACCATACCACAGTAACAGGATGTCAAATCAGGCCAAAAATAAGTAGACACATTATGAAGTCTTATGAATGGAAGTACCATTTTTATAATCATTCCAAGATGTGAATTTCGGTTGTTTTAAAGCTCGTTATAGCAAACAATTGGCTTCTTTTGCTCCTAAATTAATTTTCAACATTCCCTCGAACTTCATCAGTAATCTGACAGAACATACGTTTCGTCATCTATTATCCAGAAAGAATATTTGTTAGAAAATATTACTTCAATTTCCGTGCTCTATTTTTGGCATCGTTCCTGTCAGGGATTTTCTGATGCTTTTATGTAAATCTACTTTGGATTAATATATAATACAAAATAGCACTGAGCTGACCAGGTTGCTTTCTTACCAGTTGAGAGCTCTTTTGAAAATGCTTCCTCTTTTTTTGGTCTTTAGAAAGATCATGTGGACCTGAATCAGGTTTTCTATTAAAAAACAATTTCTACCGATACTGTTTAATAAAATCGGAAACAGTTTTACGGTAGACCTTTGAATGCTTGACCAACATGTTGTACCAAATTAACATTATATTGATTTATTTGACATTAAACATAATAACTGAAATGTTTCAAAATCATAATAAAAGTTTTAAGGAAAAACTTGTGTTAAGAAAATATTAATCTCACTCCTTATCTTAAAACATCGTCGTTTAAATATTGTTATTACCATTTTGTTATTGTCAAGAAGTTAGATGGATCAGTTAGACTTATGGCATGTGTGAAGACTAATGAAATATAAATATGGTGACCAATTATATAACCGTCAATATATTTATTGTTAGCCTTTTTACGACTAAAAAGATAATTTGTCTATAAATAAATTAATTTTATTTAGTTTGATCCACATATTCTAATGTTATTTCCGGTTGTAAACTTCAATCTGTTAATAATCAGGGACAACAAAAAATATAAAAATACGATTTATTAATTTCATAAATATCGAAATATTAGGGGATACAGATTATATTTTTTAATATTACGCAATATGGCGCAGAAGTGAATTGTTTTAATGATGTAATTGATATTTTTGGTTTCCCTGCTTTTTATTAAACAACCTACTTAATTACATTAATATTTATATTCTATTTACACTTTAAAAGAATTAAACCGAAAGTTTTCACACCATTTAAATTATTATTAATTTTATACAAATATTTTCAGTTTAAAAATAGTTCTTATCTGGAGAACGCCCTCTTTAAATACTTAAAATAAATTTAAATATTTACTACAGAAATATTTCGATTTTTTCCTCCAGTATGCAAAATATTAAAAAAAAGCATGCTATATTCGGCTATTTTGAATCTTCAATACAAATGTTCCAAACTCTCTATTAGAACATTTCTGATCATGAAAAAATTTAATTTAAAACTTTTCTTTATCTGTTAAAAAAGACCCCTTTGGCGCCTTGAAACATTATAAAATTAAACGATTAAATTAGAAGATTCTGCAGTAAAATTGAGAATTTTTTTATATTTTATTTTTTTAATCTTTTTAAAAGTAGCTTCACATCCGCATTTATAGAAATATTCCACAGATTCCACAGCGCATGTAAAAGGCAAACAACAAGACTAAGAAAAAATCTTATTTACTTTGGCAAAAATAATGTTACCTCTCTCAATAAACAACTTCAACTTTAATTTTGGATTAGAACAAAGATAAAACAAAAATAGAGAATAAAATTCAGTGCATTTATAAGAATATGCATCAGTGTAATATGGACGTACTCTTTAAAAATCTAAATTGAACATATGTTATGTTTTGCTATCGAGATTTCTAAGGAGTGAGATTGAAAAATCTTTACACATATAAATGTTAATAAAAACGAAACTTTTTTAACAGAAGCCCAATATCTCTTCACTGGCCTTAGCTTTGGACAGTTTGGAGGATTTGCCTCTCTTGTTAAATATACCACATTATTGTTCTTGTACCACTCAAGGGTTTGTTAAGTATAGTGACAGGCTGTCAAGTCAATTCAAAAATAAGTGGTTACACAATGAAGTCTTATGAATGGAAGCATCCTTTTTTGTAAACATTCCTGATGTAAATTTCAGCATGTAAAACTTGTCTCCAACATTCTTAGATCATAAGATTAAAATTTTAAGTTTTTTAGTTTTAAAAAATTTCTTTAAAATGCGAATATTATAATTAAACTAGCAGATCCGGCAAACTTTGTTTTGCCAAAACAAATTTTTAGGGTGTTGCTGATCCTTTAAGCCCTATATTTTTCAGTGATGATGTCTCATAGTTCTTTAGATATTCGAAAATCAATATATTTGCATTGTAAAGGGGATACCCCAACATGTGGTTCTATCCGTATACATTTTGTCCTGTAAAACAATTTCTAAAGAAAGTTGTTGGGACAAAATCTGAGAACTTTCGCAGTTATAGTTCTTTAGATATTCGAAAACCAATATTTGTCAATGTTTCTTTCCGATATATTAGAGTCATTCTGTGAAAATTTAGATAGATAGATAGATAGATAGATAGATAGATAGATAGATAGATAGATAGATAGATAGATAGATAGATAGATAGATAGATAGATAGATAGATAGACAGATAGATAGATAGATAAATAGATAACAAAAATTTGTTTTTTTTACAAAAAAATATTTAAATTATCGACTGTTGTTATTAGTTTTGTTGACTTATTATTATATGCAAACTATAAATATTATTAACAGCTACAAAAATATTTTTACATGTATTTTTTATTATTATTATTTTTACTTTTTGACATATTCTAAGGACATTTTGTTGTTGCTAGACATTTTAAACGTTTTGACTTGATCATGACTTGTTTGTTGTACTCATTTGTTATGATATTTTGTTGTTTATTAATATTGTTGTTACTGTAATCGTATCTTTGTTGCAAAATTGCAATAAAAATGTTCGAAAAAAAATGAATCATTTTAAAACATGATTTTATTACAGTTAATTTATTTTATGTTATTTTTTAATGCCATATAAGATCAATTGTATAAATACGAGGCAATTTTATATACTTATGTACATACGCATATACATACATATATAATTTTTAGACACATTAATGCAGCAACAAAAAAAGACACACAAAATATTTTTATTAAACAAAAAATATGTATGGGTAAAGGAAAAAGGGGATTTTGGGGAGGCCAAACAGCAGCAAAGACATACAATATAAAGAGTGAGATGGAAAAAATCTCAATACACGTTTTTCCTTAAAACTTTTAGTCGAAGTATTATGTGATTCTTTTTGATCAATTTACCTTTTATGTCAAACAAATGAACTGGCTGAACTGTTAATCTGATTAAAACGAGTGACCAGAAAAAAGTGCGTTATAAAATTATTAAATATTTTCAGCAAATTCCCACTTGGTCCACCTAAAAGTTGGCCAAGCATTCAAAGGTCTGCCGAAAGTTTTCAATGATACTAGATAATATCCGGATAACTTGTACATTGCTAAAAACCTGGTTCAGGTAGAAAAAATGGTTCACATGATATTTCTTAAGCCAAAAAAAAAAATACAAGAGAGCTCCCAACACACCCAGTAGGAAAGCAGTCAAGTTAGCTCAGTGCTCGGGCAGTTTGGTACGAAAATTTAAAGTTAATACAGATTTAAAAACATATAAGGCTCAAAAAGTTTCTAACAGAAAAGCTGCTAAAAAGCTTAAAAAATATTCTCGCTCTATAATGGATGACGAACAATATGTTATGGCAGATTTGTCATAACTTCCCTTATGTTACTAATGCTTGAGGGAATGTTAAAAAAGTTTAGAACCCAAAAACAGTAAAAATTTTCCAAAAAGTTAAGCAATATCCAGTTGCGGCAAAATAAGACATTTATTTGTTACAACGGGCTTTATAAACATCATTTACATCAAGAAATTTTACATAAAAGGCTACTTTCAATCATAAGACTCTGGGGCTAAGACCTGTGAAGTGATATTTAGCTCTTGTTAAAAAAGAATTGAAGAACACCAAAAAGGTGTCCAAAAGTGTATTAGATTTGAAAGGGTGATGAACAACCTTTTCAAGCGTGACAGAAAGCGCGATAAAAACATTAATGGAATAATTTTCGAAAAAGGTTTAAAAATTGTATAATTTGTGATTAAAATTATAAAAATATTTGTTTTTTTAATTGTAATAATAATTTCAATCAAAAAAATAAAAAGCGGTTTCGTTTTTATGAACGTATGTTGAGAATATTTCAATTTTACTCCTTACATATGTACATATAAATGACGTCTAAACTAAATAAAAACAAACAAGAGGAAATAATAAAAATGATTGAAATAAAAAGAAAAAATATATATTTTATTAACTGTTGAATTTCAAAATAAAAATATTTTTATTTTCATTTAACAAAAAAAAAAAAAAAAAACGTTGAAATGACATTGAACGTCATACTTGTTTACTATATAAGTGCTAAATATGTAATATTGTTTGTATGTTTCGTTAATATATCTGTCGTTTGTTTTAAATAAGTTACACGTTAAATGTCTAATTATTATTTTTTAATTAATTTTGAAATGTGATGCAACAAAATGTTGAAAGTTTAATAACATTCTTAATATATTTAAGAAGTGAGATCGAAAAATTCGTAACCTGCTTACATGTTAACAAAAACGAAACCACTAACTTATTATTACAAACTTCAAAAAAATATATTTTTATAGTTTTAGTTTTTAGTGATGAAATTTTGAACTCTTTTCGGACACCCTTCCATAAATTTTTTATCGTGCTTTCTGTCCGTTTTAAATCTACCACACCTTTTTACAAGAACTTATATCTCTTCACTGGCTTTAGCTTAATACCATATTATTGTTTTTGTACCTCTCAAGGGCTTGTATGTTTTTACACCTTTATTAGCTTTAACTTTTCGCACCAAATAGTCCGAGTAGTGAGCTGATAGACCTGCTTTCCTACCGGATGTCTTGAAAGCATTTTTGAAAATGTTTTCTATTTTTGACTTTAAAAACATCATATGGACCATTTCTAAAGACATAAAAACATCATATAAATGATGGAAGACTTGGCTCATTTCTGAACTAAGTTTTCTATCAAGGACAAGTTGTCCCAGTACTGTTAAATGACACTGGAAACAGTTTAACGGCAGACCTTTGAATGCTTGGTCAACTTTTTGTAGGATCAAGTTGGGTTTTGTTGAAAATAGTCACTCATTTTAATCAGATTTATAATTCAATTCATTTGTTTGACATTTCTTACAAAGGTAACTTGAAAAAATAAGTTAAAAGTTTTAATGAGAAAAGTGTGTTAAGAATTGTTCGCTCTCACTCCTTATATGTACATGTATTGTTGTTTGTAATTGCCTGGAATTCAAATAAATTATTTAAGATTTACATTATCTAAATTTGGAAGGAATTGTGAATAATTAATTAAAATTATTGTGTGCAGATGCTGACATTAAAAGAGTGAGAGCGGATAAAATTTAATAATTTGAAAACATGTTCTGATTTGTATATACTTATTTTTTATGTAACTTATATATTTGAAAGAAACACTTATTAGGACCAATTCATTATATTCATTCCATTAGTTTTTTCATACGAGAACATTTTCTTTACAGCAAGAGTTTTTAACAATTTATCTTTTTAAAAAATTCTATTTAAGTCCATATGAAGGCCCCAAAATTCTTTCCTTTCTTAAATAAATCCGTACTTTCTCTTTATTTATTTTCAGCCTGAATATTATAAAGACGCTCCACATTTCCGTCGCATTGGTGAAGGTCCTGAATATCGTTTGGAAATCCCATATGCTAAATTAGATTTTACTGGAACATATTCAGTTATTGCCACAAATTGTCATGGCGAAACAAAAGCTGTGATATCACTACAAATTTTTGCCAAAGGTGAGTTTTAAAATAATTTCAAAATTTGTGATAATGAAAATCACAAAACGGTTTTTTTATTAAAGTAAAATTTAATTTTTCGTAAAAATTTGCAGAAAAGTAATCTTTAGTTAAAAAAATTATTTTACTAAAAGGAAACGATTTTCTAAAAAAAAATGAAGTTTTCTAAAGAAATCAGATTTTCTAAAAAGATCTCATTTTCTGTGAAAAATACGATTTTCTAAAAAAATCTCCCCTTTCTTTCCTTTAAAAATCCGACTTTTTATTAAAAATCCTATTTTCTATTAAAAATCTGATTTTTTATAATATAATTTTTTATCGAAATTTGGATTTTTATAAAAACTGGATTTATTAAAGAAAATTCGATTTTCTATTCGATATTTAAAGATTTTATATGAAAAATTAGATTTTATATAAAATATCAGATTTTCTGTAAAAATACGATTTTCTATAAAAAATACGATCTTCTATAAAAATATACGATTTTCTATAAAAATAAGATTTTAAAATTTATGATTTCTATAAATTTAAGATTTCTATAAAATACGATTTTCTATAAAAAATTTTAAAACGATTTTCTATAAAAAATACGATTTTCTATAAAAAATACGATTTTCTATAAAAAAATACGATTTTCTATAAAAAATACGATTTTCTATAAAAAAATACGATTTTCTATAAAAAATACGATTTTCTATAAAAAATACGATTTTCTATAAAAAATACGATTTTCTATAAAAAATACGATTTTCTATAAAAAATACGATTTTCTATAAAAAATACGATTTTCTATAAAAAATACGATTTTCTATAAAAAATACGATTTTCTATAAAAAATACGATTTTCTATAAAAAATACGATTTTCTATAAAAAATACGATTTTCTATAAAAAATACGATTTTCTATAAAAAATACGATTTTCTATAAAAATACGATTTTCTATAAAAAATACGATTTTCTATAAAAAATACGATTTTCTATAAAAAATACGATTTTCTATAAAAAATACGATTTTCTATAAAAAATACGATTTTCTATAAAAA
The DNA here is from genome assembly GCA_004302925.2 of Cochliomyia hominivorax. Classification (NCBI taxonomy): domain Eukaryota; kingdom Metazoa; phylum Arthropoda; class Insecta; order Diptera; family Calliphoridae; genus Cochliomyia; species Cochliomyia hominivorax. The sequence goes on along the minus strand of PYHX02000494.1, from coordinate 76,573,640 downwards.
ATACGATTTTCTATAAAAAATACGATTTTCTATAAAAAATACGATTTTCTATAAAAAATACGATTTTCTATAAAAAATACGATTTTCTATAAAAAATACGATTTTCTATAAAAAATACGATTTTCTATAAAAAATACGATTTTCTATAAAAAATACGATTTTCTATAAAAAATACGATTTTCTATAAAAAATACGATTTTCTATAAAAAATACGATTTTCTATAAAAAATACGATTTTCTATAAAAAATACGATTTTCTATAAAAAATACGATTTTCTATAAAAAATACGATTTTCTATAAAAAATACGATTTTCTATAAAAAATACGATTTTCTATAAAAAATACGATTTTCTATAAAAAATACGATTTTCTATAAAAATACGATTTTTATAAAAATACGATTTTCTATAAAAAATACGATTTTCTATAAAAAATACGATTTTCTATAAAAAATACGATTTTCTATAAAAAATACGATTTTCTATAAAAAATACGATTTTCTATAAAAATCCAATTTTCTATTAAAAAATCGATTTTCTATAAAAAATCCAATTTTCTATTAAAAAATCGATTTTCTATAAAAAATACAATTTTCTATTAAAAAATCGATTTTCTATAAAAAATACAATTTTCTATGAAAAATACAATTTTTTTTAAATTCGTTTTTATGAAAAATACGATTTTAAATTAAATATTAAAATTTTTATGAAAAAATCCAATTTTCTATTTCAAAAAATACAATTTTTTGAAAAACACAATTTTCTTTGAAAATTCGGTTTTAGAATTAAAATTAAATTATTCGAATTTCTTTTATAAATAAGATAAAGAGGAAGACCATTCCTTCATTAAATTATGGATGAAAATTTCACTTAAAATACCATTTATTTCATCATATCAAATCATTATTTGAGGTGGAGTGAGAGATTTTTTTTTATTTTCGCAAAAAAGAATTGTAAAACTCATGATTGTCGAGAACAAAACACTTAGAAAAACATGCACACACACACTAATTAACGTACGATCATAATCGTTTAATTACGTGTTAGGAAAATAGATCTTAGCTAAACGTGGAAATACAACTTCTTTCCAAAAATCTTCTGCTGCTCCCAATAAACTCGCCACGAATTCCATGTCAGCTTGTACCCAAACATAATGTAAGGCACCATTAGTATCAAAAGTGGGACTTAGGACGCAATATAAAGCTTTGGTAACATTTGACATATACATTTGGATTTGTATTTGAGCCATATATTTAGGGGCAATTGTTTCTCTACCCTCTAAGTACTTTTCAAATTCCTCATCAGTTTTCGGTGCTTTTATCTCCACTATGTGATCGTCAGTTATGCCATCGGGTGCTGCACAAATATAAGGATAACTTTCACTCAGCAATAAACCACATTCATGATATGTTTTATTTTCTAATTTCTCTGTTTGTTTTAATATAAAACGTTTATGTTGTTTTAGTTGTTGTTTCTCCTCCACATTAACATCACGATCTTTACAAAATAAGGATTCTAAAATTTGTTCATCTTCTAGAGAATCTTTACGTGAAGCTATGCGATGTATTAAGGAGCAACGTAAACGCATGTATTGTGCTTCCAGCCATAGAGTACTTTTGTAATTTGATTTAGAAATTTCCGCTAAACGATCAAAGAGACCTTGTTTAGCTTGATCTTCCATGTGTTGTATAAATGTGGTGGGATCTTTAACACCAATATTCGCTGCATCCAATAGGGTATGATGTATATAGAGAGGTTCAAATTCATCTAAAACACCACGACAATGACGATATAAAGCTGTGTCTCTTAGACCTGTAGCTTCCATTTCATCTAGCACATGATCTAAGAAAGCAGCACCCTCTAGATCTGTCATGGCTGCTTGCTCCAAATCTCCTTCTATTCGTAATTCATCGCAGGCAAAGAAATCTCTAATTCTTATAGGATCTACACGGCCATCTTCCATGAGCGATTCTGTTTCATGACCCCAAAAGTCGTGGACAATAGGCGTCTCCGTCGTGCTAATGTGATGCAGCCAGAAGATGAAATTCAATAAATGGCAACATGATTCTAAACGAAAGTTTTATGTTAAGAAGAAATTTGTGATAAAAATTCTGATTCCAGTTACCCTTTTCCGTACACTGACAGCAAGAGCCTTCTAGAATTTCTTCTTTTTTTGTGTCCACTTTTAGATTCACCCGTATGTGAGTATCTGTTGAGGAGGCTAAAGCAGCTGCAGCCGAAAACACCATAGCTTTTACCTCCGTAATTTCTGCTACCCTCCGCACCTGTACATAGTCCACCCTTAAGTCCGAATCCTTGGTCTGTCTGCTACAATTAATAGAAGTTTTTTTAAATATTTTTTAATTGTTTGTTTTTTAAGAAAATTATTTATCTTATTTACCTAGTGTGTGGCTTAGTTGTATTTGAGGCTTTCGATAAAAATGCAAATATTGTTTCACTGCGTATTGTGGGCAAATTATTAATATCTGCTTTACGGAACCCAGGTTCCAAATCCATTTGCATGATAATCATTTTTTCTAGGTTTTAAATTATAAGAAAACTAAAATATTTTCCTCTTAAATGTTTTACAGTAAATGAAAGCAAAAAAATGCTTCTTTTTATTAGAGATGGAAAAAATGAGATTTTTTTAGTTGCAAAATAAAGTATTAAATATTGGTTGTATAATATAGTACTGAAAGTGCTGCCAAGTTTTGTGGGGGATTTAAACATAAGGGTTGTGTATTAAATAGAGTAAGAGAGGAATAGAGTTACATGAATTACCAACTATATTGTAAATGTTACCGTATTGCCAGATGTTTTTTAAGTTAATACAGCATTGCCATTTCAGATGTTTATTTAAATAGTTTTTCTACTTAAAATAACACTTTTTATAACACAACTAAAAAGAATTAGGTTTTAAACATATAAAATCTGACTTATTTCAGGTTTACCGTTAAGAATATAATTTGCTATTAAAAACTCACTTCTGTATTAAAAATCTAATTCTCTATAAAAAGTCAGATTTTGTAATAAAAGTCCAGTTTCTTTTTTATTTAAAAACCGATTTTTCGTTTTTCTAATATAAATTCCGGGAGCAAGAAGCCACTGCCCGTCTTGATGTTGTTGGAAGTTCTCGTTATTCTAAGTCACCCTCAGCCAGAAGTATTCGTACTTCTTCCTCGAAACGTAATGTACGGGAGCTGGAGGAAGTTATTAATTTCGTAAATCAATTTTCACTTATGTTTATCCTAATTTGAACTCTGCTCCGTTTTTGGCTCCAAAATTTTTAGCAGCGTTCTTGTAAAGAACTTTTTGGCCATTATATGTTTTAAACCTCCATTAGTTTTAACTTTTCGTACCAAAAAGTCCAAGTACTGAGCTGCTTTCCTATCGGATGTGTTGGTAGCTCTTTTGAATATGCTTACTATTTTTTGACTTCAGAAACATCACGTCAACTATTCTACCAGAACCAAGTTTTCTATTAACAAAGGCAGAGCTTTGAATAATTGGCCAACTTTTTCTATAATTAAGTTGGGTTTTAATGAAAATAGTTAATCATTTCAGTTTCACTTTTTTCTAGTCACTAATTTGAATCCGATTAACAATATATTCCTTTGTTTGATATCGAACATAATAAGTGAAATGTTTTGCAAAGATAACTTGATAAAAAAAGAATAAAACTTGGCTTAAAAGTTTTAATGAAAAACGAGTGTTAAGAATTATTAAATATTTATCCACATTTTACTTCTATTCCAGATATACTTAAACAAAGTCCAATGGAGAAAGGTTCAATACGACATGGGTAAATGTTAAAAATGTTTTAATCAATATTTGATTTAAATTAAACTTAATTTTCTCATTTTACAGAAATGTCGAAACTCTGCCTCGATTTATTCGTCCTTTACGCAACTTGCGTTGTTGTGATGGTGATGCCATTACTTTGGAGGCCCATGTAGAGGGTTTACCAGAACCCGTTATCATTTGGGAGAAAGATGGCCGTGTTTTGCCAAGTGGCAAAGACTATGAAATGACTTATGATGGCATTAAGGCCACTCTTCGTATACCACGAATTTATCCCGAAGATGAGGGTGAATATACGTGTGTGGCTAAAAATAATATAGGACGTAATTTATCATCAGCTTGCATCATAGTTGATGTACCCGAAGAAAAAGAAAATATGTTGAATAGACAATTAAGTCGACCCACCGGTTTGTTATCGGCTACCTCGACACCTCTTTCCACACCACGTTCTACGCCCATTAGAAGTTTTTCTCCCACACGTCGTCTATCTTATCGTAATTCCATAATTGATATAAGTGAACCACGCTCCAGTTGCAGTCGTAGTCTGGTGGATGGACGTCATGCATTGTCAGCCCCTAAATTTTTAGCCATTCCGAATAGTCGTGTTGTTGAAGAAGGTGATAGTGTACGCTTCCAATGTGCCATAGCGGGACATCCAATGCCTTGGGCCACCTGGGATAAGGATGGCATAATTGTTACACCCACCACTCGTATAGCCATTAAAGAAGTTAATGATTTACGTTATTTGGAAATAGAGGAAGTGACCTTTGATGATGCTGGTCTTTATCGTATTACTTTGGAAAATGATTATGGTCGCATAGAAGCCACTGCCCGTCTCGATGTTATTGGAAGTTCTCGTTATTCTAAGTCACCTTCAGCCAGAAGTATTCGTGCTTCTTCCTCGAAACGTAATGCCTTTTTGCATAGACGCATAATGGGTCCTTCAACTGCTATAGGTGGTCGCATGGCTTTAGCCTCGGGTTTTAGAGGTTCCTCAGTACCTTCTTGTAAATTCTATCATAATGGTTTGGAATTACAAGACAATGAACGTGTTCACATTGATTTATTGCAAGAAGAAGCATTTTTATTTGTCGATAATGTCACCAAAGATGATGAGGGTATTTATACTTGTGTTATCGAGGGTCATGAACATGAACCTATTGTCACCACCACAATGGTAACATTTTTAAGCCCACAAGATATGGAACAATCGCCCAAAACAATATGTGAGATTTCAAAACCCCTGCCAAATGAAATTCAACACTGGGAAGGTGAAACTATAGATTTATGTTTCAAATTGAATACCAACATGCCATACACCTACATGTGGACCCGTAATGGTGAACTTATTAAGGAATCAGATGATTTTAAGTAAGTTATGGAGAATTAAAAAAAAAATAATTTTTTCTTAAAATAATTCGATATGAAGAGAAAATTTATCGAAAAATTTCGCATAAATTAAGAATTTTTCAAAATTTCATATAAATCGAGAATTTTTGAAAATTTAGTAAAAATATAAAATTTTTCAAAATTTCGTATGAATTGAGAATTTTTCAAAAATTTCGAATAAATTGAGAATTTATCAAAAAATTTCGTCTAAGTTAAGAATTTTTCAAAAATTTTGTATAAATCGGGAATTTTTGAAAATTTCGTATAAATTGATAGTTTTTCGGAAAATCGTATAAATTGAGAATTTTTCGAAAACTTCGTTAAGTTAAGAATTTTTCGAAATTGAAACATTTTTGGAAAATTCGTATAAATTGAGAATTTATCGAAATTTTCTTAAACATTAAAAAAGAATTTTATAAAGTAAATTTCTATAAACAATTTATCGAAACTTTTTTCAACGAAGTTTTGTTCAAAAATTTTTAATCTAAAAATATATTTTATATAAAAAATATTAAAAAAAAACTATAGTTTTCACTTTCTTTGAATTTGAAGTTTCTTTGTTTTCAAATTCATAATTAAGAAAAAAATCACTTTTTCTTTCTTTTTGTTGTAATTCACTTCATAAAGTTACATTGATCATGGCAATGGTTTTCTCTGTTTACGTATTCACGATGCATTCGATTTGGATTCTGGTTGTTACAACTGCACTGTAACCACAGTTGATGGTTGTCAATGCTCCACTTTTACTAATTTAAATATTGGGCGTAATTCCGAAGTTTTCGATGATAATGATGGTTTGGCGTTATTGAAATCTCTTTTACCAGCTGTCGCCGATTATGGTGAGCAGGCAACATTTTGTGCCCGTGTTTTTCCAGCAAATGCACAAGTGTATTGGTATGTGTGCGGTCGTTTGGTTAATGAAAATGATGATTCATCGGATTTTATGGTAAGTTTTAAGATTTTGTTGTTATTTTAATAATTTTATTAAAAAAAAATTAAAAAGTGTTTTAAGTCTTAAATACTTTGTTTGTTATAAAAAGAAACGATGTTTAATGTTAAAGAGGAAATTAAAAATAAACTGTTGTGTAAATAATAAATATTTTTAATTTAAAAGAATTTTAATTAGCAAAATGGGAGGGCAATTTGAAAAGTTTTAGAAAAATGAAATATATAAAAACGAAATTACTTTCAACAGTAAATAATTATCTTTAGTTTATATAAGAGAATCACTTATTTTCTGCACCACCCTAATGCGAACTTGAAAATATTTTAAAATTGTTGTAAAATACTTTAAAAAACTTTACTTTTTAGACTATTTATTTTATAGCTTTTGAATAGCAATCTTATTTTTATTGTTTTTTTTTTATTACACCTTTTTTTTTGTCACATATTAAGATTAATTTTTCTGAAACGTTTTCATTTTACACCCAAAAATCTTTTAAAATAAAAGAAATAATTTAATTACACAACAAATTAGTTCCGCTAATCATCTACAATAATAAAGATGAGTAAAAATATTTACTTATTTACATATGTTTTAGTATGTAGATATATTAACTATAGCACGTTTGAGAAAAAACAAACAAATTCTCTTAAAAAAGTTGTAATTGAACAAAACCGACTAGATAATGCTCTATGCCACATTCAAAGAATGACATATAGAATCACTATAGTCTGGACTATAGAATCACTATAGTCTGGACTATGGAAACACCAAAGTCTGGACTATGGAAACACCATAGTCTGGATGGAAACACCATAGTCTGGACTATGGAAACACCATAGTCTGGACTATGGAAACACCAGAGTCTGGACTATGGAAACACCATAGTCTGGACTATGGAAACACCATAGTCTGGACTATGGAAACACCATAGTCTGGACTATGGAAACACCATAGTCTGGACTATGGAAACACCATAGTCTGGACTATGGAAACACCATAGTCTGGACTATGGAAACACCATAGTCTGGACTATGGAAACACCATAGTCTGGACTATGGAAACACCATAGTCTGGACTATGGAAACACCATAGTCTGGACTATGGAAACACCATAGTCTGGACTATGGAAACACCATAGTCTGGACTATGGAAACACCATAGTCTGGACTATGGAAACACCATAGTCTGGACTATGGAAACACCATAGTCTGGACTATGGAAACACCATAGTCTGGACTATGGAAACACCATAGTCTGGACTATGGAAACACCATAGTCTGGACTATGGAAACACCATAGTCTGGACTATGGAAACACCATAGTCTGGACTATGGAAACACCATAGTCTGGACTATGGAAACACCATAGTCTGGACTATGGAAACACCATAGTCTGGACTATGGAAACACCATAGTCTGGACTATGGAAACACCATAGTCTGGACTATGGAAACACCATAGTCTGGACTATGGAAACACCATAGTCTGGACTATGGAAACACCATAGTCTGGACTATGGAAACACCATAGTCTGGACTATGGAAACACCATAGTCTGGACTATGGAAACACCATAGTCTGGACTATGGAAACACCATAGTCTGGACTATGGAAACACCATAGTCTGGACTATGGAAACACCATAGTCTGGACTATGGAAACACCATAGTCTGGACTATGGAAACACCATAGTCTGGACTATGGAAACACCATAGTCTGGACTATGGAAACACCATAGTCTGGACTATGGAAACACCATAGTCTGGACTATGGAAACACCATAGTCTGGACTATGGAAACACCATAGTCTGGACTATGGAAACACCATAGTCTGGACTATGGAAACACCATAGTCTGGACTATGGAAACACCATAGTCTGGACTATGGAAACACCATAGTCTGGACTATGGAAACACCATAGTCTGGACTATGGAAACACCATAGTCTGGACTATGGAAACACCATAGTCTGGACTATGGAAACACCATAGTCTGGAATATGGAAAACGCCATAGTCTGGACTATGGAAACACCATAGTCTGGACTATGGAAACACCATAGTCTGGACTATGGAAACACCATAGTCTGGACTATGGAAACACCATAGTCTGGACTATGGAAACACCATAGTCTGGACTATGGAAACACCATAGTCTGGACTATGGAAACACCATAGTCTGGACTATGGAAACACCATAGTCTGGACTATGGAAACACCATAGTCTGGACTATGGAAACACCATAGTCTGGACTATGGAAACACCATAGTCTGGACTATGGAAACACCATAGTCTGGACTATGGAAACACCATAGTCTGGACTATGGAAACACCATAGTCTGGAATATGGAAAACGCCACAGTCTGGACTATGGAAACACCATAGTCTGGACTATGGAAACACCATAGTCTGGACTATGGAAACACCATAGTCTGGACTATGGACTATGGAAAAAACCAACTTGGTCCCAAAAAAAGTTGGTCAATTGTTCAAAAGTGTATAGGCCAAAAACGTAGCTTGGAAATTGAAGTCAAGTTTTCTAAATAAAATATTTTTCTAAATAAAATATGGATAAAGAAACGTATATACTGCCGGATTTTTCGCAACCTCCTGGTCAAAAAGTGATATGTGTCTGAACTCGAGGGTATGTTGAACAAAAATTTAAAGGAGAGTTGAAGAGCGCAAAAAAGTGTCCAAAAGTGTGGTAGACGGAGAGATGAAAATATTCTGAGGCTCACAAACATCACTAAAAACTAAAAATACCTTAACTTTCTAAGTTAGTGTAGGGAAGAGTTCATAAATAACAATTGAACTGAAGTGTCTCTGCTTACGAAAAGCAAAAAAAAGTCATGAACAAAACGTTGCCACTTGTGTGAATCATACCAAAAATCACGTAATTACCATAAACAATAAAATCATACAACATATTTAAATATATTTATATAAATATATATTTTTCGATAGCTAAAGACAAAATTAAACATATAAAATTAAAAAAAAAAAATAGGGAGGCAAAAATACCCACAAAAATTAAAATAAATAAAATGAAAATGTTTATTTATAAATTTACAAAAAAATTAAACATTTTAAAACTAATACACACACATATGCGCTCATATATATAACTACTAAGTGGTTAACAAGATCAATACCCAATTTATTTTGTTTATATGGTACGCACCTCTGAATTTACGTCCGTCTGACTGTCTGTCTGTCCGTCCGCTTGTCTTTACTTGTCAGTTTGATCTACAAGAAATGAAACCTTAACTAAATTAACGATTCGATTTGAACACTAAACAACAATTTGAGCTAAAAAATCAGTTTAGTATTAAATATTAAACCCACAAAGACAGACGACAATTTGTGCTTATTATTGTTGATGGATCTGATATGCATCAACAGTTGGAACAATTTTTAGAAAATTAAATTTTTTTTTTGATTAATTGACGAGAATTTTCGAAGTGAATTATTTAACTCTAAAACGAAAATCCAACAAAATGGTTAAAGTATGAAAATTATGTTAAAAAATTATTCAAAATATAAATCATAATATAAAATTTGTATTAACAAAAATAACAACAAACATATCGGTGAAGTAGTTTTAGTGTTATAATTTTTATCATAATTTTTATAAAAGATTTAGATAAAAAATATTTTCGTGAAAAAGATTTTTGTTTATAAAACTAAATAAACAACCAGCACTACCGAATATTAATTGAAGTGTATTTTTTGTTGTTGTAAAGAAAATGTGTAAATAAATATTTAAATAAGTAATAAGAAAACAAGTATCCAGAAATCGATATGATCATTTTAAACGAATCCATTAAAAAAACCCTTTAGCTAGAAATGAACTAAATTTATGGCATAAATAAATTTTATAGTCAGTCAAGTCCGACTATGTATTACCCTACACCACAATGTTGATTATAATTGGTAGTTGCAAAAAATTTATGAACAATCCTCGTATAATTTTTTTACTTATTCTTAAGTGTGCACAACATTATTGTGAAACTACATTTACATGAAATTTATGCGTTTAACATGAATTTTTGTGGGTTTAAATGGGAGCTACAAGAATTTGTGGTCCGACCCTCGTTTTCGAAATTTACACATCGATTTTTGCTTATATTTATCTTAATGTAAACATTTATTATTACAGTGCTTAGGTATATGTGATATTTATGCCCTTTTAAGCGATATTTGGAAGAGGGTTTGTATGGAACTTATGAGAAGCAATAGGCCGACCCTCACATTATTTGACACTAAACATGGCCAACTACAATAGGTTTCCTCCTTAAGCCAAATATCTTCAATTTTGTGATCTGTAGATAGCCAGCCCGATGGACAGACAGACGGACTTAGTTCTGAGTTGAACGGTACCCTTAAAGCAAACATCAGTACAAACACATACTACCCCAACCAACTATTTTAATAGTTTTAATCACTTGTAATGAAATTTTAAACCTTTTCTGAAAACCTTTCCATTAACGTTTTTAAAGTGCTTTCTGTCACTTTGCTCGAACAGGTAGTCCGGGTAGTTTTGGACACTATTTTGTGCTCTTCAATTCCTTTTTAACAAGAGGCCAATATTTCTACACATGCCTTAGCTCCGGACACTATTGTCAAAATTACTACATAATTATTCTTTAACACTCAAGGGGTTCTTAACCATAGTGACAGGATTATGAAGCCTTATGAATAAAGCATTCTTTGCAAACATTCCCTGATGTGGTTTTCGGTATTTATTTTCGGTATTTGGTTGCGCAACTGCATTTGATTGCCATACTGAGAACTTTTTGGGAAATTTTGGCTGCATATGTGTCCCAAACTATTTTTCAACATGCCCTCGAGCATGTGACCAGAAAATTGCGAAAATGTTCCAGTACATACGTTTAGTCCTCCATTATTCAGCAAAAATATTTTTTTAATTTGACTTCAAATTCCGCGACCTGTCTTGGCCTCGAAATTCTTAGCAGCGTTCCTGTTAGAAACTTTTTTAATCTTGTATGTTTTTAAGCCTGCAGTAGCTTGAACTATTCCTACCAAATAGTCCGAGAACTGAGCTATCCGGACTACTTCCTACCGGATGTGATGTGAGCTTTCTTGAAAATTCTTTTTATTTATTGGCTTTAGAAACATCATGTGGACCATACCATGAACCAGGTTTTTTATCAACAGACAAGTTCTCCCTGTACTATTTAATAATATGGGAACCAGTTCAAAGTTCTGCCGTCAAACTTTGAATGATGGCCCAACTTTTTGCAATGACCAAGTTGGGTTTTGTTGAAAATATTTAATAATTGTAGAATCAGATTATGAATATATTTTATTCCTTGACATTAAACATAATAACTGACATGTTATGCAAAGAGAACTTGATAAAAACAACGTGTGTTAGGAATTTTTCGATCCCACTTCTTTATTTAATTATGCTTATGTAAATAACGTGTCCGGGAGTTAAGATGTAAATCTCCAACATTCGTCACATAAAAGAATCGGCAACATTTTATGAATGATTTAATGATGGTAGAACCATCGACCTTTCTCAGCTACTTTTGTATACGTTTTACATTTTCACTCCAAAACTAAATTTCACACTTTATTTTTCCAGATATTAAAAACTTTTTATTATTTAATTTTTAAAAATCAGTTAAAGAAATTTTCTCGAAATACTTTTGAATTATAATAAAGTATGTTTTATAATAAATGGGGTCTTGAAATTATATTATATTCTTTGTACTTTAATTTATTAAATATTGAAATAAACGATTAAAATGATAATGAAAATTGTTTTTATTTACTCTTAAATAAAAGTCATAGAGAATAACAGTTAATTGTTGTGTTCAGAGAGAGAGAGAGAGAGTCACAAAATTGATTTAAAGAAAAAGAGAAAAGAAAATTGCAAACACTTGTAACTAGTTTAACAGGTTAAATGAAAAATATTATAATTTTTGAAAATTTACACAGTGTGACCCAATCAATTTTCTTCTTTCTTTTAAATTTGTAATTCTGTAACTTTGAAACCGATAGAGATATTTAAATGAAATTTTACATGGTTAGATGCGAGGTATTTCAGAGTACGTAGGTCAGGGTCGAAGTCGCCAAAAACTTAATTTATGAATTGAGACAAAAGAAACAAACAAATGAATTTGTAGTTCGCACTTCTATTCAGGGCTCTTATAGTTTTGATTAAAATAAGTGACCTGAATAGAAGTGCGTACTAAAATTATTAAATGTTTCAAAAATAATCAAACTTTGTCCTATAGAAAGGTGTCCAACTGTACCGGGAGATCTTGTCCGTTGGTAGAAACCCTGATTCAGATAGATGGAATAGTCCACATAATGTTTACTTAAGCCCGGACTATTTGATACGAAACATTAAAGCTAATGAAAGTTTAAAAATATTAAAGGTTAAAAAATTGCTGGCAGGTTCGCTAATAAAAATTTCTTTTCAACGTATATTTGGCAGATATTTCGCAACTTCCTGGTCAAAACTTTTATGTTGCTGGTGTTAAAGAAAAGTTTAGGACGTAAAAGCCCAAAAAGTTCTTGGTATGTTAGTTGGCGCAAAAGAAACCAATCGTTTGTTACAACTGGCTCTATAAATATTGAAATTTAAATGAAGGAACTTTGCAAAAAAGACGCTAGATTTCATAGTGAGTTGAGTTATTTTTGGCCTGACATGTGGTTTAGTGGTTAAGTTTTTATTCACTTATATGAATGTTATACAATTTTGATCTCACTTCTTATATTTCTGGTATATCTCGGGACAGTGTAAGAACCTTGAAAAAGTGACTGGAAAATAGCGTATTAGAATCCACTCAGATATAATATTATTATTTTTATTTCCCAACCCCGTTAAACGTGTCCTCACTGTAATCTCTGTAATATAAGCTAAATAATAAAAATAAAGTTAACAATTTTCTTTTTAAATTGTATTTACAAGTTTTCTCAATAGTTAGTTGTGCGCCAATTTCGCGATCGTTCAGAGTTCTAATTATTTTGTTTGATATTTTATTTTTATACACAAAATTACACCATAAACAAGGCGATGAAGAAATTTTAATTTAACAATTGTGAAAATATTATTTAAACAAATTATTTGTGTTTTTGTTTTGTTTTTATATTTTGTACGGTTTTTTTTTAATTTCTTTGCATTTAACCTATTTATGTATCGATGTATGTCCACAACGTTTAAATGTTTAAATTTTAAACAGCTGTTAAAAAAATGTTAAAAAAAACATTCTTGTCAATATAAAAAAACAACTAATGTTTACACAATAATAAATTATTAATTTATTATAATTTAAGTGATATTTTGTGTTATTAAGAAAAGAGTTTAACATTAATTATTGTGTTTTATTTTTTTTTATATTTTCAATTATTTTAGTTGGAATCATCATCTACAGATGGTTTACGCATTTTGCATATAAACAATGTTACCTTGGAACATAGTGGTGAAGTACAATTAGTGGTAACACATCCCGGTAAACCTTATTCATCACTTAAATCGTATACTTCATTGGCCGTGATACCACGTCCTACAACCGCTGCTAAATTATTGGAATCTGTGGAAATTCCCACTGACTTGAAAATAGACTTGAGTGATAATAAAAACAGTAACAACAATAATAACAATAATAATAACAGTTGCTATAAAAATAGGGAGCGGTCTCAACAGCCGGCCTATATATTGGAAGGTCCTAGTGATTGTACCGCATTAATAGGTGGTTGTGTACGTTTGTCGGTCATATTTGAAGGATTACCTAAACCACAAGTTAGGTGGTTTAAAGCGGTAAGTTAGTTTTTGATTCTGTTTTTTTTATTTAATTTATTTTTAATATTGTCAATAATAAAGTTTATATAGACTTGTGTTAATTTAAAGCATTATTAAGTGCTTTATAGATTATTTTTTGTTAATCAGCGGAAACCGCTCTATTTGAGTTATAAACAATTTTTCTTAATTAATCTGTACCGTATTTTTATTTTGCACGTAAATAGATTTTTTACCAAAAAACTATTTTTTAATAATACGTAGATATTCATTAAGAATAATTATAAAATGTATTTAGCTTTGCGTTTTAAGAACTTAACAAGAAAAGTATTTTTTTCCAAAATTTACCAAGTTTGGTTTGGGCTTGGGGGTGTGTCTCTAACCCCATGGTATCTGGATTTTGTTTAAACGTATTCCCATTAAGATTAAGATTTCTTTACAAAACAATAAAAAAGTTATAAAGCAAAGAATAAAGAAATGATTTTACAAGTGAATAAATGTTGCCACCTTTTTGTAAAAAATAAAACATTTTTTTAAAAGTTCCAACTTCAGATTAATATAGTTTTTCAACGGATGCATATATTTATATAGTTATTGCGCTAATTTTAGAATTCTAAAAGGAATCTGGCAATTATTAAAAAAATTAGAACCTAAAGTCCGCTTTCATAAAAAAAAAATAAAAATAAACAGCTAAAAATGGGTTAAAATGTTTTCGACTCCGAAGATAAGGTATTTTTAATAGATATTTAGAAGGACTATCTATGTTCAAAATTTACTTTCTTTCAATTCATAAATGGATTTTTGGCGAATTTTCAAAAAATCAATGTATTCGAGGTGATCAACTTTACAGGATCACTGACTATGCTCCTGACTATATAAGGACTTGTGTTTCTTCAAATCAATTCAAAAGCACCTCAGCTCTCACAATGTGAAATTTCCAATAGTTTAAAAGTTATAAAATTATTTCTCCACACTGTTGAGTGTTATGAAAAAAGTAAAACGAATTAAGAAATCTCTAGTTTTCAAAAAGTTTAAATATCTGAAGGACTTTTAAAGTAGTCCTTCAAAGGAATATAAATACGGTAGAGATTACTTAAGAAAAGTTTGTTTTAAATCGAAAAGAGTGTAAAAAATCGGTGAAAAATCAATATTTTAAGAACTAAAATTTAATTTCATGGTTCCATGAACTTTTTTAACAAAATTATGTCATTAGTTCTTAATAAAATATATTTAAAAGAAAATTGGATAATTTTCAAAGGCCGAATTTTGATGATATCTCTTAAACTTTAGAGATAACCTTTCGTGGGTCTTCATTAGCAACTTACTTACTTTAAAATCCATTCATATATAAAGAATCTGTATCGTTTGAAATATTTTTACGAACCGAGTTCTACAACTTTGGGACACTTTGAAGCGGCGCCCGTTAGGGACACATAGCTTAAAACTTGAACTCATCCACATCATGGCTATCATTATGTAAAATTTTTCATTTGAAACACTGATGAAGAATATTTAGGAAGTGGAAGTTATTCTAACTTTTTTCGGATCCAATATTTCAATATTTTGTGATCTGGTTCATTTTGGAAAATATGTCAAAATGAGTGATGGAAAAGAAGTACTGTTAATATTATTTATACATTCAAAATAACGTTTGTTAAAAGTTCAGGAATTTATTGTTAGATTTGAACCGATTTATCTGTGATCCTTTGCCTACTCATTCTTCTGTTTTTACTAATGATGTGATCTCAATGATTTGGTTGTACAGAAAAGTTTGGTAAAATAGTTAAAAAGTGAAAGGATTTAATATATCACTACAAAGTGATGTATTTTGTTGCTAGAAAAATTTGTCAGATATAAGTTATAGACCGATATCTGTAAACAACGTTCAAAAAAAACTGTTTAATAGTTTTTACTTAAAAGTAAACAAATTTCCGTAAAAACAACTCCAATGTGATCATAATTGAAAACTAGTCTCAGGGCGAATTGAAAGTTCCACTTGATATTGAACCCCATTTAGATCCAAAAGTATTCAATACTGGCTTGAATTTATTCAATATCTCTTAGGTGGCGGAAAGAAAAAGATTGAAAAATATCTCTACACGTTTCCGGCACGATTTGTTATCATGTCACTTAGATGAGAAGTATTCAAATGAAAACAAATCTATAACATAATTTTGGTACCAAGAGACATTCCCTCAAATAGTTCGTAGTTAAAATTAGTGAAAGATATAAGCAGCTCTTGAAAGTTGTCTTTTAAATATCGAATATTTTGAAATTAATGAAATAAAAGGATCAGCAATACAAGATCTATGATCAATGGAGGGTATACAAAGTTCGTTATGATCGATTATAGCATTTACTACTTGTTCTGACGTCAATATATGATACGTTCTGCGTGTGTGTGTGTGTGTCTAATTAAAAATTACTTACTAGTATCACCTTTTATGGTTGTCGGTATCGAAACGATAACAGCATCTCAATTTTTTTTTTGTTTTGTTTTATTTTGTGTCAATTTAAAAAAAAATTGTGTTAAAACCATCTAAATTGTCTGTGCACTTATCAAACATGGAAATATTTCTTTATGTTTTTTTTTTTTTTTTTTGTTTTAAATGACATTTTGTGAATTTAAGGGCCTACATTCACGTACAAATATGTCATATCGTCAAACATAGGTGGGAAATGCATTTTTTTTTTGAATTTTATATTAAATCAGAATTTAAAAGAATTAAATGTTTTAAAAATTTTCAATCAAAAAAGAATAGAAAATAAAATTTTGAATTTCATTAGTGGTATGAAGCTAAATTTGACTTAAAGAAGCCTGATTTCGTTTGGAGTTTCAGCCAAGTTATCAACTTCATATAAATGTATTTGATATCTAATAAAATGTTAAAACTTAAATATTTATAATTTTTAAAGAAAACTAAATACGAATGTCATTTGATGTCAAATATTTATGAAAAACTTAAATTTTCGAATTTCTGTCAGTTTTGTGAGAAATAAAATTAATATTTACACTTTAAAACTGATGCGGACAACAAAATTTATTAAAACTAGCAGATCCGAAAACTTTTAGGGCATAGCAGTTCCTTAAAGAACTATATTTTTATAACTGCTGCAAAATTTTAATACACTCGCTCTTATAGTTTTTGAGATATTTGATGAGGGGAAGGGTGTACCCCTTCCCTATGGACCTATCCGTCCAAAGAGTTAGTAGTTGAGACTAAATTTGAGAACTCTCGCTATTATATTACTATAGATATTCGAAAAGCAATATTTGCTTTGTAAAGGGGGTACCCCTCCCCTGATCGTACCCGCCTTACGTTTTGTCCAGTAAAAAATTTCCTTGAGGCAGTAGTTGGTACTAAATTTGAGAACTCTCGCTGTTATATTTCATTAGATATTCGATAATCAATATTGGTTTTATATGGGGGGGGTACGCCTCCCCCTGATTCTATTGGAATTTTTTATAGTCTAAGTTACTTTCGGGTATATGGGGATAATTCTGTGAAAATTTAATCAAAATTGTCTAAGCCATTTTGGTGATTATACGTAACATACATACACACATACTTACATATATACATCCTTTTTTACATATAGAAGAAATATGATATGTATAAACTTGTTCATGAATAAGGGAATTTAAAATATTCCCACTTTTCCTTGTGAAAATACCCAAAATCTCAATCCATAAAAATCAAATTTACAATTTTAAACTTTTTCACTACAATGATCGCCCTATTTTTACTTACTTTACATATGTGTCTAGATATTAAGGATAATTCAAAGAATTCAGAGAACTTTACGAAGAAAAATATTAAAAAATTAACAAAGTTTGTAGAGGCTTGTGGTTAGATATTTGGCCCGAGTTTATCAAAATTTAGTTTACATACATTTTCGTTGAGATAACTTTATAAAACAATAAACAAATGAAAACAAACAAGTGGTTTTATCAGAGATTAAATGTTACCATCTTTTGGAAAACAATTTTTTTCAAAATCTCGAATGTAAATTTTTATTACTTTTGAACGGATTCATACATTTATAAGGTTCTTCCAACATAATTTTTTGAATTTTAAGATCTATATAAAGAGTGCTAAAGTCTAAAAAACAATTCTTTTTTTAAAATCAACATGCTTGAGATGGCCAACTTTGAAGGGTCATCAACTACGTCCCTGACAACATACATATCAACTGCAAAATACCTCACCTCTAACCTTGACAAATTCATATATTTATATAGAAATCTTATACAGAATTATTTAAAAACGATTTTGGCCCACTGGGCACTGTTCCGTGCCGTCTTTAATATCTCTCGACGTCAATCCACTTGGGACTCAATGTCTTTAATTTTGATTGAACAACAACCCAATATCTCTCCATTGGCCTTAACTCCGGGCAGTTTGGAGAATGTTCCTCTCATGGTACAAATACCACATTATTATTCTTGTCCCACTCAAAAACTTGTTCATTTTATGAAGTCTTATGAATGGAAGCAGACTTTTTTATTAACATTCCTTGATGTAAATTTCGTTATTTATGTAACCGGTTTAACAAATGATTGACCACTTTTGCTGCAACTGCATATTGCTTGCCATACACAGAAGTTTTTGGGAAATTTTGACTGCTTTTTTCAACATTCCTTCAAGCATCAGTGACAAAAAAGCTGCCGAAAAAATCTGTCAGAATATATGTTTCGTCATTCATTATGCATTATTCATTATGAAAACTTCACTTCAATTTCCGTGCTCTGTTTTGAACTTTTAATTTTTAGCATCGTTTCTTTCAAACTTTTTGAGCCTCATATGTTTTTAAACCTACTTTAGCTTTAACTTTTCGTATCAAATAGCACGAGTACTAACAGGGCTTCTATTCTACCGAATTTTTAATGTGCTCTTTTGAAAAGACTATAATTTTTTGGCTTTAGAAACATCATGTGGACCATCATTCTATCTACTTAAAGCAGGATTTCTATTTACGGACTAGTTCTTTATTTAAGAATATAGGAAACAGTTTAAACAGAGAACTTGGTTAACTTTTTGTAGGACCAAAATGGGTTTTTTTCAGGTCACTAATTTTAATCAGATTAATAATATATTCATTGTTTTTTGATCAAAAAAAACATTAAATTTTACTTTAGTTAAAAGTTTTCACAAACGTCGTGTTAAGCCTTTTTCGATCCAACTCCTTAAAAGTTAACAATATTTTTAATAAAGTCTTAGTTGATTTAATAAAAATATAATTTGCCCACTAAACATTTTCCTATTTTATTCTAATTGTTTAAAAAAACTATATGCGTTTATAGAAATATGCACCATTATTGTAATTATGTTATTGCAATTCGAATGGAATTGTTTTATTAAATATTTAAAAATTTTATGGGCTTGTCTTTTTATAATTATTTTACCGTTTTAATAAATATTTCATTTTGTTTTTAGTTCAACCTACTTAAGTTTTTAGGTTATGTGATCTAGTTTTATTTTATTAAAAAAAATTATCATAAATTTCATTTTTTTACTAAAAAATTTTTACATTTCTTTGAAGTTTGATTTCGAAAACTTAGTTATTTATTGCTTTCACTTCTCTTCATCTAAATTTTTCTCTAATTTGTAATTCAGTGGATTTACATTGAAAAATTAATTGTTTTCAATTCGTATTTAATGTCTGGTTATGAATTTTAATTGTTATTTGTCGTTTCAAGAAAAATACCTTATAAATAGTTAATTTAAAGATTTTAATTATAAAAATGCATTTTAAATATTTATTTTTTTTATGTCACATTTTACACACGAAAGTGTAGGTTATGTTTTCCTTTGTTTTGTATCCATTAGAACAAGATGAATAAACATTTAATAGAATTTCTATGTGAAAATGATACAAAACTACTGTTGAGCGGACTTCTCGAAAGGGCCATGGGAAAAGTATTGGACATCATAGAATCTTCCATACCCTCCACCACGAATTCGTGTAAAGTAAATACGTTATGTTTTGTTCAAACTCACACATACACTCGCAAACGTATACATTCTATAAAGGTTTTTCTTAAATTCAACACATGAACACTAAATGAGTCATAAAATTAATTATATTTTTGGCTGTAACCTTTTTTCTACTGAACCGATTTTGAACATCATTGGAATGGTGATGAAGTTCACATAATTTAATATTTTTGTCAAAATTCCATTCTAATTTATCAACTTATAATTGGAAAGTTATTCGGTTGAACTTAGAGGCTGCTTCAGATATTGGCCTTTATCTTTTAATATATTAAACCGTTTTTACTGGTTTTAAATAGGAAACTTCTGAGGACTATAAAAAATACTGAGGTCAATGTCATTTAGCTCTGTCAATTCATGTGGATGTAAGCGTGCCAAACACAGGCAGACAGACAGACATAGCTAAATCGACCCAGATTTTGATTTGATGCAAAAATAATAAACATTATAGAGTATGAGATGATTATTTCTTTTTCACCACTTTTGTGGTGGAGGTTATAATAAATTGGCAAATTCTCTTGATATTTTCACGACAAAATCTTTTGCCAAACCTCAAGGAATGTTCATATCAAGTTTAAAACCCAAATGTCAAACAATTTAATATTTTTCCAAATGCACTACAATTTCTTTTGTAAAAAAAATTCTTTAAATTTTTTCATTACAGAAAATGTTTAAGATAAATTCTTCATTTTCTATAAATTAAGAAGTTTTAAAAAAAATCTATTAATTATGAATTTAACGAAAACTCTTAATTTTAATAAAAATGTTCTCTTAAAAAAATGTTATCGAAAATTTTCTATAAAAAATATTAACGTTTAAGGTAAAAAATAATAATTTAAGTTTTAATTGATTTTTTACAACAATAAATGTAAAAATTGTCAGAAAACATGGTTTAAATTATTAAATTGTTTTAATAGTTTAACACAAATTACAGCAACAACAACAAAAATTGAAAAAAAATAGATAATAAGCAAAAATAAAATCTTATTTGTTTGCTACGTGAATAATATGAATACGATGCATATTAGAATCTGTATATATTTATAAAGACATATGTGTGTGTTTGTGTGTGAATGTATGTACTTCCAATTCGATGCCTATTTGGAACGTAACATCGTGTCACGATCAGAGGTTGCGGTAAAGCAACGTAATAGTTTTTATTTTGTTTTTATTTTTTTTTTCTTATTTCGTTGTTGTTGTCTCCATTCAATAAAACCACAAAATACAAAAAAAGAAAAAAAAAAACATTGTTGTTGTTTTTATTGTTTATTCTGTTCATTGGAAAAACATTTGTTGCTTTTGCAAACATTTATTTATCGAAAATTTTTCTATAAGAGGAGAATTTATCGTAAATACGATATAAACTAAGAATTTAAATAAAGTTTTTCATAAACAGAGAATTAATCGAAAATTTCGTAAAAATTAAAAATTTATGGAAAATTTCTTAAAAATGGAGAATTTATCGAAAATTTCGTATGAATTGCAAATAAATCGAAAAATTTAGTAAAAACTGACATATTATCCGAAATTCATAAAAAATACAAAAAAAAAAAAAAAAATTTTCTTAAAAATTTAAAATTTATGGAAATTTTCGTATGAATTTCCAATTAATCGAAATTTTACTATAAATTAAGAATTTATCAAAAATTTTTATAAAAATTTAGAATTTATCAAAAATTTCTTAAAAATTTAAATATTATGGAAAATTTCGTATGAATTGCAATTAAATCAAAATTTACTATAAATTAAGAATTTATCGAAAATTTCGAAAAAACTGAGAATTTATGGAAATTCGTAAAAAACTGAGAATTTATCAAAAATTTCGTAGAAATTATCGAAAATTTTGTAAAAAGTGAGAATTTTTCGAAAATTTTGTAAAAAGTGAGAATTTATCGAAAATTTCGTAAAAACTGAGAATTTATCGGAAATTTCGTAAAACCTGAGAATTTATCGAAAATTTCGAAAAAAGTAAGAATTTATCGGAAATTTCGTAAAAACTGAGAATTTATCGAAAATTTTGTAAAAAGTGAGAATTTATCGAAAATTTCGTAAAAACTGAGAATTTATCGAAAATTTCGTAAAAACTGAGAATTTATCGAAAATTTTGTAAAAAGTGAGAATTTATCGAAAATTTCGTAAAAACTGAGAATTTATCGAAAATTTTGTAAAAAGTGAGAATTTATCGAAAATTTCGTAAAAACTGAGAATTTATCGAAAATTTCGTAAAAACTGAGAATTTATCGAAAATTTCGTAAAAAATTCAATTTAATCGAAAATTTACTATAAATTAAAATTATCGAAATTCTTAAAAAAATTTATCGAAAATTTCTTAAAAAGAAAGAATTTATCGAAAATTTCTTAAAAAGTGAGAATTTATCGTAAATTCATGAAAATTGAGAATTTATCGAAAATTTCTTAAAAAGTGAGAATTTATCGAAAATTCGTAAAAACTGAGAATTTATAGAAAATTTCTTAAAAATTTAAAATTTATGGAAAATTTCGTATGAATTGAAAATTAATCGAAAACTTTCTATAAATTGAGAATTTATCGAAAATTTTCAATAAACAAAGAATTGATCTAAAGTACTTTATCGAAAATTTCTATAAATTGAGGATTTAACAAAATTTCATATAAATTAAGATTTTACAAAAAAAACTTTCTTAAAAATTAAAAAGTTATCGAAAATTTATTTATAATTTTTTCTCCTTCTTATTACAGAGTCGTCCAATTGTTGAAACCTCAAATATCATTATAAACAGTTCATCACGTAAATCCGTACTACAGATCTCAGATATAGTGACCGATGACAGTGGCAAATATACCGTTGAAGTAATGAATGAATTTGGAGCAGATGTGGCCGTAGCTTCAGTGGCCGTTGAGGGGCCACCAGAACCGCCTAGTGGTAAACCAAGTATTTCTCAAGGTCCCGATCGTGTTTCAATAGCTTGGTGTGGTCCACCCTATGATGGTGGTTGTATGATAACTGGTTTTATGTAGGTATTATTATCGTTTAAATAAGATCTTGTATTAAAAAAATATTTCCCTTTTAGCATTGAAATGCAAGAGTTATTAAACCCCGACTCTAATGAAGATGAAGTTGCCTGGTTGGAAATTGCCTCTGTAGTGGATTCTTTGGCTTATACCGTTAAGGATTTGAAACCCATGTGTTATTATAGGTTTCGTGTGCGTGCCGAAAATGTTCATGGTCGCAGTGAGCCAGGTGCTCCAAGCGATCGTGTCCACATTAACGAAGAACATGAAGACTTATCAGAAGGTAAATAATTAAAGTTTAAAAAATCTAAATTTCTTCTAATATTTCCCTCGATTTTCCAGATTTCCAAAAACCGATATCTATAAAATCCGGCGGTGATTTCAAAGAACGTTTCGAAGTTCTTGAAGAATTGGGCAAAGGTCGTTTTGGTGTTGTCTATAAAGTACAAGAGAAAGAGGAACCAAAACGCATATGCGCTGCTAAAATTATAAAATGTATTAAATCTCGTGATCGTGTCAAGGTACAAGAAGAAATTTCCATTATGAAATCTCTAAAACATCCCAAACTTTTACAATTGGCCGCGTCCTTTGAAAGTTCTCGTGAAATAGTAATGGTTATGGAATAGTAAGTTTATCTTTATAATAAATAGGAAAATTCTGGAATTAAATTTTAAATCAAAATTTTCAGCATTACTGGTGGAGAACTATTTGAACGTGTTGTGGCTGATGATTTTACTTTAACTGAACGTGACTGTATATTATTCGTGCGCCAAGTGTGTGAAGGTGTTGCCTATATGCATAGTCAGTCAATAGTCCATTTGGATCTGAAACCGGAAAATATTATGTGCAAAACTCGCACCTGCCATCAAATAAAAATTATTGATTTTGGTTTAGCTCAACGTCTTAATACCGGTTCACCAGTACGTGTTCTATTTGGTACACCTGAATTTATACCACCGGAAATAATAAGCTATGAACCCATTGGCTTCCAGTCCGATATGTGGAGTGTGGGGGTTATTTGTTATGTACTGTAAGTGTTAAAGATGAGTGATTTCCATTAGGGAACTAAATCTCTTTAGTTTTATCTTCAGATATTCGATTGCTTTCTGATGAATTTTTTCCAAATTTTTTAAAAATCGAGAATTCATAGAAAATCTTTTATAAATTGATAATTTATCGATTATTTTCTTTAAATTGATTTTTTTATTAATTTTATTTTTTTCTTTATAGTTTATCTGGACTTTCCCCCTTTATGGGTGACAGTGATGTTGAAACATTTTCGAATATAACACGAGCTGATTATGATTTCGATGATGATGCCTTCGATTGTGTATCACAACAGGCTAAAGATTTTATATCGAATTTATTAGTTCATCGTAAAGAGAATCGTTGGACAGCTGAACAATGTTTAGAATCGCCCTGGTTGAAACAGGGACATTACGATGAAAATTTGGGAAATAAAAAAATTTGCACCGATAAACTTAAGAAGTTTATCATCAGACGCAAGTGGCAAGTAAGTGAGATAATAGCATTATTAACTAATAACTAAAGTTGTGAATTGCTTGATGGATGTTGTTTTTATTTTTATTGCTTCCGATTCTAATTTTTTTTAATAATTTACGCTTAATTTGCTTAATTTATTTTTATGTTTGTTTGTTTGTTTATTTGTTTTTGCTTATTGTTATTGTTATTATAACAAAAATTGAAATGTAGAAAACTGGTAATGCTATCAGAGCTTTAGGTCGCATGGCTACTTTATCAGCTTCTAGACGTAATTCTGTTGCATCGAATACCGGTTCGGTACCCAACAGTCCTCGTCCCTCCATATCGAGTGCCTCGATATTCAATCCCAATATATCCATGCAAATGGGTTCATTGCATGAAGAAGATGATGATTTCAGCATAGATATGCCCAGTGCCGAAATGAAACGGAAAAATCCCAAAGTTTTGAATAAGTCACAGTGTAGTGAACGCAGTGATAGCGGTTATAGTGAATGTTCAAATTGTAGTGCTTCCGGCACAGTACAATGTCAATGTTCGCATACTAAAGATAACACCGATCATCAACAATTTGCTGCAGATGATATGGCCGTATCTGTGCCCCATGATTTATTGAAATTAAAACTCGAAGAGATTGCCCATCAGGCTGATAGTAATATTGAGGAAGCTAAATTGGAGCTGGTTGTTCCCAATGATCACGGTCCCCAATTGGATGATAATCAAAATGAATTGAAAACTTTGAATACTGTAAATATCGAAAAGAAAAGTATAACTGTTATTGAGGAATTGGATGTTTATAATAAGGACTTAAGCACCACAACAACCACGATCAACAGGATCATCAGTATCACCCATAATGCGTTCGGATTTTACAAATACCATACAAATGCGTAAAAAATCATTGGAGAATAGTTTACAAAAGGATAAACAATTGAAACCAGTTGCCAAATCGTTATATTATGAGCAGCCAGGTAAAGTTAGTATGTTGAAAAATAAATTCGCTGGCCTACAAAACCAAAATCAAACCCAAAACCAAGTGAGTAATAATAGTGGACATATGACAACGTCATCTTCATTTGCCAAGAGCAAAGATTGCATGGATGTTTTAAAGTTAAAACGTAAATTTGTTACCGATGCTTGCCCTAACAAATGTAATTTCTTTTTCTTTATTAATTCAATGAATATTTCGTTAAGTTTATTACAACTATTTTTTGTTTTTTGTTTTTTTTTTCATTTGATTATAGCAACAAGCTCTCCTACATCGTCGTCCTCATCCAGCCTTCATACCCAACAGTCAACTTCGTTGCCAAACTCTCCAATACCCCTACGGAAATTGTCGTCGAATGCGTGTTCTACGTTCCGGTTAAGTGATCGTGTGCGTGAGGTTACCGATCGTTTGTCTCAACAACAAACTGTTTCAACCGAAGCGCGAAGAACTCAAAAATCTCCCTCACCCAATCGAAAAAAACTTTTATCACCATAAAATTAATATTTTATTATTTTTATTATTTTAATTTTTTTGTTTAATTTTTATTATTATAAATATTTATAATTATAGTGTATTTAAGAAAAAAAAATATTATAATTAAGTTCACCTCCAAGAAATTTGAAGAAAAGATGAAAATTGTTAATCGTTATAATTTGTAGTTCGTTTATTTTTATTATAATTTAACAAATGATAATTATTTTATTGAAAAAACCACACAAAAACTCTGAATAAAAAAAAGAAGAAAAATGTTACCCAAAATGAAATATATCTCGAATATAAATTAATAAAAAGAAAACTTCTAATACTAAAATAATGATCAAATATTTGTTTCATTGAAATATAATTCTCGAAATCGATAGTAAAAAATTTTCATGAATCGAAAATTTAGTAAAAAAAAATAGAAGTTTCAATAAATCCAGCTTTTCTAGAAAATTCTGTGTAAATTGAGATATAAACGAGAATTCTCTAAAAATCGGGAATTCAACGAAAATTCTTTATACATCAAGAACTTAACGATAATTCGCTATAAATTGAGAATTTAACGAAAGTTATCTGTTGAGAGTTCAACGAATATTTATAAATCGAAAACTTGACAAAATTCAGCGTAAATCGAACACTTGATGAAAATTCCTATAAAATTTTCAATGCAAAATTTAACGAACAATTTTATAAATTTAAAAATTTAAAGAAAAATTTCCATAAATCCAAAAATTAACGAAAATTTTCTCAAAATCCAAAATTTAACGAAAATTTTCTATATATCCAAAATTTAACGAAAATTTTCTATAAATCCAAAATTTAACGAAAATTTTCTATGAATCCAAAATTTAACGAAAATTTTCTCAAAATCCAAAATTTAACGAAAATTTTCTCAAAATGCAAAATTTAACGAAAATTTTCTCAAAATCCAAAATTTAACGAAAATTTTCTCAAAATGCAAAATTTAACGAAAATTTTCCATAAATCCAAAATTTAACGAAAATTTTCTAGAAATCCAAAATTTAAGGAAAATTTTTTATAAATCCAAAATTTAAGGAAAATTTCTTAAAAATAAAAAACTTAACGAAAATTTTCAATAAATTCAAAATTTAACGAAAATTTTCTATAAATTCAAAATTTAACGAAAATTTTCTACAAATCCAAAATTTATCGCAAATTGTCGATAAATTGTGAATTTATCGAAAATTGTCGATAAATTGTGAATTTATCGAAAATTGTCGATAAATTGTGAATTTATCGAAAATTGTCGATAAATTGTGAATTTATCGAAAATTGTCGATAAATTGTGAATTTATCGAAAATTGTCGATAAATTGTGAATTTATCGAAAATTGTCGATAAATTGTGAATTTATCGAAAATTGTCGATAAATTGTGAATTTATCGAAAATTGTCGATAAATTGTGAATTTATCGAAAACTGTCGATAAATTGTGAATTTATCGAAAACTGTCGATAAATTGTGAATTTATCGAAAATTGTCGATAAATTGTGAATTTATCGAAAACTGTCGATAAATTGTGAATTTATCGAAAATTGTCGATAAATTGTGAATTTATCGAAAATTGTCGATAAATTGCAAATTTATCGAAAATTGTGAATTGTCTAATTTTGAATTTTTAATTTTGTTAAGTTTTCCTTGAAAATTAAATTAATTATTTTTATATTTTTTCCTTAAAATTGTTCTTAATAAAATAAAATAATTCATGTAAAATTTTTTATCAAACGGAAACAGTTACTTTACATTAATTTGCATTATGTTTCCGGTTTCCTTGTTTAATATTAATTAAGTTCAACAGCGCTCTCTGTTTAGTTGTTCTAAAACATCTCTGTTAATATATTATTACATCCGTTTCCCATTTAGCAAAGCCACTTAATGGCGCCATCTATACGTATGTTAACAGCAAATTTTTAACTGTTTAACATGACTGTTTTCAACGTTTTTTTTTCCTTCACTAACATCCCTGTTGTGCTTTTGCATAAACGATCAATCAATTTAGTCGTGTCATTATATCCGCCAACTAAAGAAGGAAATAATTGCAACAGGTGAATGATTTAGCAATTTTGTTAGAAGGAATTTAGAAATTTAAAGAAATTGTGTTGTTATAAAGTGTTTTAGATAGAAAACATCGTGAATAGCAAGAGTTTAATGAAAAAGTGTTGTGTTTAATAAAATTTTCCAATAAAAGAAAAAATGTTGCAATTACGGGCGTAAGTGCGTGTATGTGTTCGTGTGTGTTTCATTAATTTCTAATGAAATTTATGATTTATATTATTGAAATGATGTAAAATATCACCAAGAGCAGAGTAATTAATAAAATAAAAGTGAAAATAAAGAAGGTGATATGTAAATGTATTAAAATATAAAAAGGTGCCACTAAAAGTGCCGGCAAGAAAAAAACATGTCGGCCACCATTGTGTTTGTTGTTTTTTTTATGAAAAATAAAAAATAGCCAACAAGTGTTTAAGTGTAATAGTTGCCTTTATTAAAGAAAAAGTTTATTAAAAGTGTCACCTAAAGCAGAGCAATTATTTATTAAAGTGTTTCTTATTAAAAAAATGGGGTGATACTAATCTAATTAAAGTAAAAAGAGCCCAGTTTTTATTTATGCAAAGAAGTGGCCAATCGTTTTTTTATTACTAAAAGTGTGTAAAGTATACATTCAAAGTTTAAAAATAGCTCCGGCAAATGTATTTCTCAGTTTTTACACACACAACCTAACTTAAGTAGCGGCCATGGCCACAGCTACAATTGAAAAATGGAGCTGCCAATAAATTTCTCAGTTTTTTTACATATAACCTAATTTTGATAGAGGCCATGGCTGCAGCTACAAGTGCCGGGAGAAATTAGAGTCTCCCTTTAGCTGGCAGGCGTTGGTTGAAATTACAAAAAAGCTTTCAATGTGACATGTTGCTTCATGTTACATTGTTGTATCAAATATTCAGCATATGGCAAAGGAAAACTTGTTTAACTGCAACGTCATCGCTTTTTATCTCTGCAGAAGGCTTTCATGGAGGTTGCCCAATTACTTGGTTTGGAGTTAAACTAAAACACAAATCGTTACAATTAAGTAGCCATAGTATTACTCAATCGTTTTTTGGTTTATTTTCTGTATGTTTTATTATGGTATAAATTTCATCAAAATTTTTTTCAATCTTATCTTTGTGCACTTCAATTCTCTTTTAACAAGAGGCAAATATCTCTCCACTGGCCTTAGTTTCGGTAGTTTGGAGCATTTGCCTCTCTTGGTAATCCGGCTTATCAGTCATTGACAGGATGCCAAACCAGGCAAAACAATGGACTCATTATAATGTCATGTGAATTAAAGCATTTTTAAAATAACTCCTTAGTCTCTCAAAAAATCCATCGTTTTTGTTTTCCTAATCCAACATTATTATGTGTTACAAAAACCGGAAATACATTCGCATGATAATTTTAAATTTTTACCTACAAAATTAAAAGTGATCTTATCTATATACTTAATTAAACATCTGATCAGCATTACAAAAGGTAAGTGTAAACGTTATAACAGTAAAAATGAAATATTTTATATTAAAAATATTCTAGCGATCTAGAATTTATTGATTTTTAAACGGAATTTAAAGGATTATTAGCTTAAACAATGTTATAACAAATATCTCCTTAATATTTTATCCATTTTATCTTATAAATAATAAATCATATTTTAATAAAAAATTTTCCTATCATTTTTGTTATATTAAAGAAAGATTTATTACAACAAAATCAAATGCAAAACATTTTTAAAATTAAAGTTATATTTGTTGTGTCTCGGACCCCCTTTTCAAAAGTAATTAAACTAAATTGTCTCCCTTGGATTTACTGCCATAATAAACTCATCAATGACAATGGAGGCATACCGGGTTCAGCACCTTTTTTGAAACCTAAAATAATAAATACACATGTTTTATTGATAAATTATATTGACAAAATGAATACATAACAATTTTTAACATGGCATGGATGAATAAGAGGACAAAAACTCACCCAAATACAAGACAACGGGTATAAAACCCCAGTGGAAGGTGGTTTTGGCAATATCATAAACAACTTCTAAACGTTCTTTAACACCAGGTGACATGGCCATTTTGAAATTTTATTTAATAAATTTACAAAATTACAAAATTATTCTTAAAAAGAAAATCTCTTGTTTTTTTCGCTCACACCAAAAACGAAGAATAAGAAACAGCTGTTTGAGTTTTCAAGTGAAGTTAGCTGCAGTTTGTTTATTTAAAAGAGTTGCCACACTAGATGAAATCAATATGATAACTTTATTCGAATAAAATTAAATACAGATATCAGATTATAACATAATTCGAATTATAAGATAAACATATAAATATTCATGTCATGCTACAGACCCCCAACTTTAAGAAGAGATAGAAACTTATGCTCTTTCAAAAATATCTTAGAAATGACTGTGAAATGACCGTCAAACTGTTTCCAATGTTATTAAACAGTAACGGCAAAACTTTTCCTTTGAAAGAAAACCTGGTTCAAATAGAAGGAATAATTTACATGAAGTATCTTAAGCGAAAAAATAACTTCCAGTAGGAAAGCTGCTCGGTTAGTTCAGTGCTCGGACAATTTGGTACGAAAAGTTAAAGCTAATGCAGGTTAAAAACATAAAAGGCTCCAAAAGGTCCTAACAGCAACGCACCTTAAAATTAAGAGGCCAGAGCACGGAAACTAAAGTTTTATAAAAAAAAATATTATTGCTGCATAGTAAAATGACGCAGCAGATTTTCCGCGACAAAAGAAGTCAATCATTTGTTTCAATAAACTCCATAAATACATTAAGGGATGTTTACAAAAAAGCCGCTTCCATTCATTAGACTTCATAGTGTATCCACATATTTTTGGCTTGACTCGATATCCTGTCACTATTGCATTTGTAGCAAGAGAAGTAAAGCCTCCAAACTGCATGGAGCTAAGGCAAGTGGTGAGCATATTGAGCATATTCCACAATAAACTAAAAAAAATTTTGAAAAATACAGAAATTCCGATAGGGCTAGCGGAGAAAGTGCTTTCCCCTAATGCCCTCGTATCTCTACACTGGTCTTAGTTATGGGCCCTTTTGGAGGATTTACCCCTTTTAGTAGAAATACCACATTATTGTCATTGTACCACTCAATGGCTTGTTCACCATTAGTGACAAAATGTCAAATAAGGTCAAAAATAAGTGGAAGTCTTATGAATGGAAACAGCATTTTTGTATACATTTCTTGATATTGAAGTTGCGAAAAATCTACCAGAACATAAGTTTCCATTTATGTGCTCTGACTTCAATTTCGTGCTCTGCTTTTGGGCTCAAAATATTAAGCAACACTCCTGTCAGGATCTTTTGGAATCTTGTATGTTTATAAACCTGCTTTACATGTATTGAGGTTAGAATTTCTTTTAGAATTAAGAACAAATATGTATAGTCCTGAGAAGAATGTCCCATGTATTCTTAAAAACTATAAAGTTCAGAACAAAAAAGTGATTTATCAATCAATAAATGTTGTCACTTTAAATTGTATGAAAAAAGATTTTAGATTATCTTTACATAGTTTTTGTCCTAATATTTTTTTAGAATTTTTAAAACTGTTTTGGACCTTCATTAAGCTCAGTAAATTAAAAAACTAGGACGATACTGTAAGTGTGCTATTTAGAAATTTTTGGCAAATTAAAAAAAAATCCAGGTACCCGAGATCGGCAATTTTGGATGATCACCGACTATGCCCCTGATCTAAAAGGGACCTATACTTCTCCATATGAATTCAAAAATACCTCAGCTTTAAACATGTGAAATTTCATTAAGAGATCTCCATCAGTTAAAAAGTTATAAAATTATTTCCCAATAAAACCGATTTGGATAATCAATAACTCCTGTAATTGGTACACATTTTTGTTATCGAAATTCCATCTGATATATGAATAATTCATGTTCTAGAATTTTTCAGTTATCTACACACAATTGATGTTAAAGTGATTTTTTTTTTAAATTTATTGAGTTATGACAATCTTGCAGCAAATGGGCGTTATATATTTAATTTCTTATATTAAAGAAATAAAATAATTAATTCGAATATGTATCATTAGTTTGTCAGTTGTCATCGGGTAAACATCTCTCCAGTTATAAAGAAATTTAAAATAAAATAAATAAAAAATGAGTGATTTAATTTTATTAACAATTTTTCTCTTAACAATTAATGCAAAAATATCAATGCAAAGTGAAAATAATCGAGAAAATTGGTTTTTACACGATAACTCTATATTTTATATTGAAACAGTGGCCACGGTAGGTTTAAGGGAAAGAAAGATTATAATAGTTAATAACATTGATTTTCGGTAATATCGCAATATTTTTCAGGAAACATATTTTGAATTTGATATAAATCGACTTGTGTTATATTTACAAAATATGGAATAAAAATAAAAATATTTTTTTAAGTTTTTACCACAAAATGGTGCTTGAATGATTAACAATAGACAGCGATTCCAAACCGTTTTTTTGGGAAATAATTCTGTTACTGTTAGAACCACTGAAATGGACTTTCAAATGTATATTCTTAAAATAATTTGGACAAGTTCTTAGTTAGGTCCGGGTTATGGATCAAAAAACTTTCACTAGAAAATAATTCGGACTAAATTTAGAACTGTTAAATTCTTATGCTCATAAATTAATATTCGCGTTGTTTGGAAGTCTTATTTGCCCTAAATATTTAACTAAGCAGTTCTTTAAGAAAGTACGTGGATTTAACACACACTTCCATAGTTCTAACATTATTCGATAATTAATATTTGCTTTGCATGAGGGCTACTTCTACACCTGATCCCATCCATTCCAAATTTCAGTAAAACTGTTTCTTGGGAAAGTTATTCAGATGAAATCTTAATACTCTCACGTCAAGTCTTTTTTAAGACATTCGACGGTTAATATTTTGCCCTTCTTCCTCTGATCTTCCAACTGAACCTATTCATACTACAGTTTGTCTAGTAAAACTGTTTCTTGGGAAAGTAATTTGGACTCTCACTTCAATAATTCTTTACAATATTTTAATTGTTTTGGGGTTTACTTCTCCCCCTGATGCTTTCCGTCCTACATTCTGTTCATGAAAACTGTATCTTGGAAATGTGATTGAGATGAAATCTTAATATTCGCATTACGATAGTTCTTTAGATACTTCATAATTAATACTTTCTTGATCCCATTCGTTCTACATTTTGTCTAGTAAAACTGTTCCTTGAGAAAGTGATTGGGTTACAACTCTTGGTGTTAATAATTCAATAGAG
Source organism: Cochliomyia hominivorax (assembly GCA_004302925.2). Lineage (NCBI taxonomy): Eukaryota > Metazoa > Arthropoda > Insecta > Diptera > Calliphoridae > Cochliomyia > Cochliomyia hominivorax. The sequence continues at coordinate 76,540,462 of PYHX02000494.1, read as the reverse complement.
AGGGGGGGGGTAACCTCGCCCTTCTGATCCTTTGTTGCTTCTGTTATTTTCGGATATATTGCGATCATTCTGAAAATTTTAAAATTCAACAAAGTCGGTCCACTAATTTAGCTTTCTGTATAAGTCCCAAACAAACATAGATCCATTTTTATATATATAGAAGACACATATCTCTGATTACTTTAATTTTACAGTTTACATCTTACTACTGTCAAGGTGATTGTAGAGATATGGATATGATGGCAAAAATAATGCCAAACACGGTTAATTCTCTCTTTGAGAGAATCAATGAAATTTATGGTAAATTTAGAGAAAATTATTGTCCTCCATAAAAATTATATAATTCATTAATTCATATTTGATTTTAGGTAATTTTTCATCATTTTGGACTTATAACATTAATAAATCAGGATCTAATGCTTGTTTTAAACTCACTCCAAATCGTCCTTTTTATGTAACAGAAAGTTGTTCCACTTTAATGGGTTTTATATGTAAGAGACATATTGAAGGTGGTACTTTACATTATAAAAATGGAACGATATTGGAAATTGATATAGAAAATGTTAATCGTTATTGTGATCCACATTCGAATGAATACGATGACATTTTAGATTATTGTGTAATACATTTTTCGGAAAAATAAAATAAAAAAACAAAAACAAATAGTTGTGGAAAAAATTTCATTTTCAATTGGAATTATCGGTCGACGTTCATTGTTTGTAATAGAAGTTTTATGGATATAATTTTAGAATCGATTTAAGTATTTGTGGTAAATAAATTCATCGAATTAATGTGGTTTACATTAAACTATGTTTATGCGTCTCATCGTTGGCAAAGAAATTAAGTTAATTTTTTGTATAATAAAAATAATGAGATATAAAAAATCTTAACATACATATGTATGTGTGTGTGTATGTATGTATGTATGTATGTATGTATGTATGTATGTATGTATGTATGTATGTATGTATGTAACGTATCGACTCCAAAACGGCTGGGCCAATCTTCACAGAATGATCCCAATTTACCCCAAAGTAACACAAGCTATAACCAGTTCCAATAGGACCAGAGGAAGGGTACCGCCAATACAAAGCAGATATTGATTACCAAATATCTTCAGAACTACACAGCGAGAGTGTCCAAATTTGATACCAATGACTTCCTCAAAGAGCTGTTTTTCTCGACAAAACGTAGGACAGATAAGACCAGGGGAGGGGTATCTCCTTCACAAAAAAATGTCGATTTTGAAATATCTAAAAAGTTATATCAGCGAGAGTTTTAAAATTTGGTCCCAACTACCTTACTAAGGAACTGTTTTAATTGGCAAACAGTTTGGACGATAAGGACAGGGGAAGGGGTATTCCCCATATAAAGCAATTATGTTACTGTGAGACACCATCACTAAAAAATACAGGGCTGATAGGATCAGGGGGAGGTCTCTCAATACAAACATTTGTTTTGGCAAAACGAAGTTTGCCGGGTCTGCTGGTATATTAATAAAAACGAAAAACAGGTAGTTCATCTCCTCGTTTAATATCTTCTTTGTGCTCTTCAATTCTCTTTTAACAAAAGTGCAATATCTCTACACTGGCCTTAGTTATGGGCCCTTTTGGAGGATTTACCTCTTTTAGTAGAAATACCATATTATTGTCATTGTACCACTCAATGGCTTGTTCACCATTAGTGACAAAATGCCAAATAAGGCCAAAAATAAGTGGAAGTCTTATGAATGGAAACAGCATTTTTGTATACTTTTCTTGATATTGAAATTGCGAAAAATCTACCAGAACATAAGTTTCCATTTATGTGCTCTGACTTCAATTTCGTGCTCTGCTTTTGTGCTTAAAATATTAGGCAACACTCCTGTCAGGATCTTTAACTTTTTAAACTTTAAATAGTCCGAGCACTGACCTAACCGGTCCACTTTCCTACCGGATGTATTGAGAGCTTTTTTGAAAATGTTTTCTTTCATTTTTGGCTTTAGAAACATCATACGAATCATTCCGTATTCTAACTAATGGAATGATTCCTATGATCAATCTACGGGCAATTACTCCAGTTACTGCTTCATAACACTGGCAACAGTTTGAGAATGAAAAACCAAATTTTCTAAAAAATATTCATGCTGCATAATGAATGACGAAACGTATGTTCTGGTTGTTATATTGTTGATCCTCAAAAAAAAAATATTGAAGAAAAGTTCAGGACCCAAAGTAGTAAATGTTTCCTAAAAAGTTCTGGGTATGACAAGAAATATGCAAATGAAGCCAATTATTTGTTACAACGGGCCCTATAGATACCGAAATTTACTTAAAGGAATGTTTACAAAGAAGGCTGCTTCCATTCATAAGATTTCATAATGTGTGTCATTATGGCAAACAAGTCCTTTGAGTGGTAAAAGAACAATAATGTGGTATTTATACCAAGAATGGCAATTCCTTGAAACTGTCGGGAGCTAAGGGTAGCGGAATTATTGGGCTCTTGTTTAAAGAGAATAGAAGGGTACATAAATAGTGTTCAAAAGTGGGATCGAAATACCACTAAGTTCCGTTTTTATTAACATATATGTGTGTTAAGAATTTTTCGATCTAACTCTACAACTTTATAACTGATTTTAATCTCTATTTATATTACAAAATAAAAAAATTCTTTATGTAATTCGAATGCAAAACTTTTCTGAAATTATTTGTAATTTAACTTTAAATCAGAAAACAAGTTCGAATTTATTTAAATTAATTTAAAAAAGAAAAACATTATGAAATTATTATTTTTATTAAATATTTTAATCATTCAATCAATACAACATAAAAATATTGAAAATTTAAATAAATGGATGATAATGGATGATTTCTTTTTTTATATAGAACCGGAAACAAAGGTAACAAAGTTTTGATATTTTTTTTTATCAAAATTTTAATCACATTTGAAAATTTATAGTTTAAAATGGCGGATTGTGAATTGTTTTGTGAAAATATTGAATTAAATGATTTCGTAGAATTAAGTGATAGTAAACGTCTTCAAGAAGTTATAGATCTCCTGAACGACAAGTCCATAAGTGAGTTGTAATAAAATAAGTCCATAAGAAATTGAAATTATGTGATCAAATTGTTATTTTTTTTTTTAGTGCTGAATTCATCATTTTGGACTCTTACAAATCGATTACAAAATAAAGAATTTAATTCTAAATGTCTTAAATTTATTCGTTTAAAACCTTTTTTCACAAGCGATGATTGTTCCAGTTCAATGGGTTGTATTTGTAAAAAACATATAATTGGTGGTTCTATACGCTATAAGAATGGTTCAGTTTTAGAAATAAATAACTGGCAGGTTCAATATTATTGTAATCCGCAAATTAAAATCCATGATGAGATCCTGGAATATTGTCTTATTTACTTTGATCGAAGAAATGACTTTACAATGGATGATAATGATAGTGATGATAACTTTTCAGGCTACAGTACAACAACTGAACTATATAGACAAGAACAAAAATATAGACCGATAAATGAACAATATATACATGATTCTTCATATTATAGTACAACAACTGAACTATATAGACGAACAGCTGAATCATATAGACGAGAATTTTTAACAGATGAAGACATTTTTTCAGGCTACGATAACACTACTGAACTATATATATAGACAAGAACAAGAATATAAACCTAATTTTTTAACGGATGATGACGATAGAACTGAACTATATTGACCAGAATTTAGACCAGATGTAACAGTAATCAACAAAAAGAATTTAGTTCAAATCTATCGGGTAATTCCATTCGATCTTAAATTTCTTTTGTCTCTAAGAGTTGCCAAGTTTTGTTGAATTTATAAAAATATAATAAAAACAAAATAAACTTTATTATAAATTGTGTTTAATTCTTATTCTTATTAAGATCTTTATCTATATAGAATTACATTTATGACCACATTCACTGCATTCACAAAAAAATTTAACTTTGGATCTAATAAAAAAATTTCAATGAAGTTTTCCATTTTTATTTTCTGAGATAATGTCCAATTGATTTTTTGTAACACCAGTTTTTCCTAAGTCCAAGTAATAGTGTAGGAGTGGGTTAAGATCGACTATATAATACCTTACACCATTTCTCTGATACGGAATATTTTGAACCGATTGTCGTAGAATCCGATTTAATAATTTGAGCAAGAGTTAAATATTTCTTTATATTCATATAGGTAGTGAGACGGAAGAATTCATAACATACATTTAAGTTACTAAAAAGGAAACCACTAAACTTAAAATTAAAAAAAAATATTTTTAGTGATAAAATTTTGAACCTTTTTCGGAAACCCTTCCATTAACATTTTTATAGAGCTTCCTAGCACTATACTTGAACAGGTAGTCCATCTCGGTTTAAAACCTATCACACTTTTGGGCACCCTTTTTGTTCTCTTCTATTCTCTTCTAACAAGAGTCCAATATCTCTCCACTGGCCTTAGCTCCGGACAATTTGAGGATTTGTCTCCCTTTTGATACTAATAACACATTATTTTTCTTATACCACTCGAGGACTTGTTTATCATAGTGACTGGATGCCAAGTCTGGTCAAAAATAAGTGGAACCATTATGAAATGTTATTATAGAAGCTATTTTTAGAGTCCGTTGTAACAAAGGCTTGGCTTTCACCGCATATTGCTTGTCATAACAAGAACTTTTTGGAACATTTTTACTGCTTTTGAATTATAATCCTTTATTCAACAATCTCTCGAGCATCAGCAACATAAAATTTTCGACCAGATAGTTGCGAAAAATCTTACGAAGCATGCGTCATCCATTATGCAGTAAGAATATTTAAAAAAGCAATTTCCGTGCTCTTTTTTGTCTTTAAATTTTAAGCAGCTTTCCTGTCAAGCATTAACATTAACTTTTCTTACCAAATAGTCCGAGCAGTAAGCTAACCGGGGAATCCGACATTAGGGGTATCTCTTTCCCTGCTAGCCCAATTGGAAAAACGTTATTTTTGAAAAAAATTCTTTTGAGGAGGAAAAATCCCGAAATTGTTGAAAGAGTACTTTAATTATACCGGAACATGTATTAGAAATTCACTCCTAAAATCTTTTCTCACCGAATTGGAATTTTGGGAATTTTTTAATAAAAAAATGGGAATGCTTTTATAGTCCTACATTGAAGACATTTATCTTTACTCATATTTTATATTGGAATTTCATAATTGCACCTTAATTTTAATAAGTTGTAGTCAGTTCTAGTTTTAGTTCAGTTCTAGTTCGGTTCTAATTCAGTTCTAGTTTTAGTTGAATTCTAGTTCAGTTCTAGTTCAGTTATAGTTCAGTTCTAGTTCAGTACTAATTCAGTTCTAGTTCACTTCTAGTTTAAGTTCAGTTCTAGTTCGGTTCTAATTCAGTTCTAGTTTAGTTCTAGTTTTAGTTGAATTCTAGTTCAGTTCTAGTTTAGTTCTAGTTCAGTTCTAGTTCAGTTCTAGTTCAGTACTAATTCAGTTCTAGTTCAGTTCTGGTTGAAGTTCAGTTCTAGTTGAAATTCAATTCTAGTTGAAGTTCAGTTCTAGTTGAGTTCTAGTTCTGTTCTTTTTTTCTGTTCTATTCTCAACTGTAGTTTTGTTCTAATTCAACTCTTTTTAGAACATCTCGAATTCGATTGATGTTCTAAAAAGAATTAGTATTTACATGAATCATAAACTCATTTTTCTTATTTCTATTAAATCAGTTAATTTATTTTTCTTAAAAAATAAAAATTTTATAACAAATTTTCATTACAATAAAAAAAAAATAACTTTAATTAAGTTTCGAAAACATTTTATCAGTTTGTCGTTTCTTCCAAACGAACATAACCAAAAAATATAAACCGATTATTAGAACTAAAACTGTAAATGACATGAGATAATTATAAAAACGTAAATCTGATAAATGCAATTGATTTAATGGCATTCCGACACCATGAGTTTTGAGGGGACCATTGCCATAACGATCCAAATAATCTAGCCAAAAAATAGCATTAGCTAAACCTCCCAAAGGACGATCACGAAATACTTTTGAAAGATCTCGTATATTGAGAACATAAAATTCTTTATGCAATATAGTTTCAAAAGCCCAGTTCAGAGAAGTTTCAGTCAGATTCCTGTAATCAACTCGTACACCAATTTGTAGCTTTTCTGCTAGAACAACATTTTCCAATTCATTTTGAAAGAGCGGTAAACCCAGTAAGGGAACATGACGCACTATACTCTCTTGTAAACTCATAATATCACCATTCATTATAAACAAGCGAATATGGGGATGAGCTAAAATATCTGTTTGTGGTACCAAATGTTGCAACATTATATTCTTGGGTAAACCTTCAATTTTAAGATTCTTATCGTGACAAGTCCATATAACACGTTCTTGACGTTTACCCAAAAAATTAAATAGTACTTGTAGTTTATCTTTGGGTATTTCGGTACAAAGTTTTTCATCACCCAAATACATATAAATGGCACCCGAACGTGCTTCATCTAGAAAACGTCTTATTTGAAAGGGTAACTCTTTAGGTGCTCTGATATGTAAACCTCCCACTGGTATAATATTGGGTAGCAAAGGTTTGGCTTTAGCCAAAGGATAATAATGGTTAATCAATAATAGACCTAAATTAGATTGGAGATCCATTATGGTGGGTGATGATGATCCTGTTAAAAGTGAAGAAATTTTATTTTCTATTTTTATATCAAATGGAAATCTCAATGCATTTACCTTTCATGTGCTTAAAATGTTTTTCTATAATTTTTTCTTGTTTATTATAATGATCGGAAATAAAACTTTGTCTTCGGTCTAAACATGTTTGTATATTACTTAATCTTTGCCAAAATCCCAAATTTGGTTCATAATTCTCTAAATTATAAGGTAAACAAGCCGAAGGCACCATCATATCTTGTACCTGTTGCATATAATTATTAAAATCGGTATTTAAAACTGCCACCACTGGTACACTGAAATAATAACCCAGAGCCATTAATGCTTCCGAATAGAATAGATCCACAATAATCATGTCATAGTCAAAATCATCAGTCGAAGTTTTTAATAATTCTTGTATTTTATTATTGCTGAAAAAGTAATCCATAAAGGAGTGACCAGCTAAAGCCATATATTTATTCAGTTTTTCGGTCTTAATAGCACTGAGAGCTTCTAAATCCTTAACACCCGCCTGTTTTTGAACTACAAAGAGAAAGAGGGAGAAATATAGTAAAAGTTCTTTTTTTATGGTAAAATTTTTATCATTTCATACCTTCTTTCCAAAATGGAAATTCTGGTTCTATAATGATTTCTTTAAGATTGTCCAAGCGATCATCTAAACGATGACTACTATAGAGTGTTATATTATGTTCCTTTCTCGCTAATTCCATCATGAAAGTACGCATCATAGAAAAATGACTTTCACTGGCATGAGGAAATATACCCAAGATTTTTGCTCCATTTATTGGTCCTACCAGTCCAATAGCTATGAATAGTAATTTTAACCAAAACTGAAATAAAATAAAAAAATATTTCTAATGAAAATTTGATTTTGATTATAAATATAACTAAGGGAACATATTGAATATACCACTTTTAAGAGGATATCACTCCTCTTTGCCTTAATTCATGATTACGTTGTCCATAAGTATTTTGCCATATTCGATAATAATATCGTTTGTAAGGGGGATACCACTCCCCCGTGCCCTATTCGAATTTTATAAAAATTTTTCCCAACAGTTTTATAGATGTACTATGTGCAAAGTTCAATATGTAAGGGCGATAGAACTGCCTGTGTCTAAATTTCAAGACGTTTTCCTTAAAAGTTTCAGAGATATGCGATATTTAAAGTTTAGGGAAAGACCACTTTACCGTATTCTTTCCGTAAATTTTGTAGTCTACAATAAAGTGTTGCTAAAGCACTATTCATGTGTCATATTTCGTGAGATTTCCTGTATAAGATATAGCGATGTGCGATATAGTGTAACGTTTCTCACTGAAGGCAATATCAGCGTGAAACGATAATTCAAGTCAGTTTTAGGAGATTATTTTAGATATCGGTCTATAACTTATTTCTACTGATCCAATTTTGCTGGTTTTAAATATAAAATACTTCGGCCAAATTTCATTGAGCTCTGTCAATTATTGTGGATGTGATCGTGCTAACGAAAGATATACACACGGATATAAGGCGTGCGTTCGGAAAACTCTTAACACACATTTTTCATTAAGTTTTTTAACCCAAATATTGTTTGACATTTTTAATCTGATTAAAACGATTGTCCAGATAAAACTGTTCCTACAAAAAGTTGGCGAAGCATTGAAAGATCTAACGTGAAACTGCTTTGAATGTTATTAAAGAGTGAAGGGAGAACTTGTGCGTTGAAAGAAACCCCTGTTCGATTAAAACGAATGTTCCTCACGATTTTCTGAAGAGCACTTTAATGTTTACAAAACAGACTGCTTCCATTCATAAGACTTCACAATGTGTCCACTTATTTTTGACCCCACTTAGTATCCTGTTACTGTTGTAAACAAGACCTCGAGTGGTACAAGAACAATAATCTGGTATTAATACTAAGAGAGACAAATCTTCTAAACGTTCCAGAACTAAGGCCAGTTGGAGAGCACAAAAAATTTGTCTAAAAGTTTGGCATATTTTAAACGGAGACGGATTAAAATTAATAAAAGGGTTTCCGAAAAACAGTTCCAAATTGCATCACTAGTGATTAAGAGAATAAAAAAAATTTAAAGTTTTTTGTAAATTGTAATCATAATTTTATTCATTAAAAAAAAATAAAACTCCATTTTCGATCTCACTCCTTAGTTTAATTGACTAAGATTTAGATTTGCTGCAAGAACGTATATACTTTTTTGGGGTCTTAGATGATGCCTTCTTGGCGTTAGACATGACAGTGACAAAATTGCATCTGTTTTGGTTTGGAACTTAAAGACAGTGAAACTATTTAGCCGATTTTGTTGAAATATTCACTGAATGATCCAAATAATTCCGAATATAAAAGTAATAAGTGAGAATTTTAAGAACAATTTTTTTGGACAAAATATTGGTTTAATAGAATCAGGAGGAGAGGTAGCCCCCATACAAAGCAAATATTAATATCGAATATTTGAAGAACTATTTCGAGAACGATCACTTTATTGAGGAATTTTTTTACTAAACCAAATGTAAAATGTATAGTATCAGGGAGGAGGTAGACACCATGCGAAGCAAATATTTATATCGAATATCTAAATAACAATTAAAGAGCTATAAAGATTTCATCTCTATTACATTCCCAAGGAACAGTTTTACTAGACAAACTGTAAAATAATTACTTTCCAAAGGAATAGTTCCAAGTTTAAAATGTAGCATGGGTAGGATCTATTACCTGTAGGGGTATTATTTTGTTTAGAAATTGCTGTAGAGCAGATAGAATCTTAGAGAAGGGTACCCTCCATACCACCCGAATATTAGTTGTCGAGTATCTTAAGAAGATAGAATTTCAAAATTTAGTCTCAATTATATTCCTGTGAAACAGTTTAACTTGAGAAACTGGATGAAAGATATGGTCAGGGGAAAAAGTACCAACCATACAAATAAAAAAAGGAGAGATACACCCATTTATATTAAATATTAATTATCGAATATCTAAAAAACTATTTCATCTAGAGTTTTTTAATTTTTCACTTCTATATGGAACAGTTTAACGGGAAAAAATTAGAACGAACTGGGTCAGGCAGGGGTGTTATCCTTTATAAAGTAAATGTTAGTAATAGAATACCAAAAGAACTATTCTGGCAAAATTCGTCCTATTTGGCAAAATCTCTCTTCTCGATTTTCTTTAGAACTATAACTTTCTTAAAGAATTGATATAGTGTAGATAGGACCTTGGGGAGAGGTATCCTTCACACAACGCAAATATTAATTGGCGAATCTAAAGAAGTTTTGCAGGTTGAATTCTTGAAACTATTCTGAAAAAGTTTTCTGTGAAAGCGTTTTATTTGAGGAAATGAATGGTATTCAATGATCTGGGGGAGCTGTTCCTAATTATATCAAATTTTAAGTATCGAATATCTAAAGTACCATCTCATCTAGAGTTTCAAATTTTATAACTTTTTTATAAAATGGTTGCTTTTTACTGCAATAATTTAGAACGGACTGGGTCAGGGAGGAAATGCAGCCCATATTATAAATGTTAGTAATTGAATATCTGAACAACAATCTAAAGTAAAAATCTCAGTTTTAGAATTTTCTTCTAATAAAAGAATATTTTCTAAATTAATTTTTAATTACAACAATTAATTTTCTTTTAACGTGAGAAATAACATTGAGATTTCCAATAAAAAAATTATTTGTTGTTGTTTTTTTTAAATTTTTATGGCGCCTTGACATCATAAATATAAGTGTCACCGGAACATAAACAAAAATGATTGGGACACATCATTTGAAACTACAAGTACGAGTTGAAACTCTTATCACCAACGTTATTATGTGAATCAAATTAAAAGAAAACGACCCTGATTGTTCATTGAAACTCCCAAAAACTTTTTTTAAGATTTTTTTTCGAATTAGAATTTTAATTCTTTTAAAATAATGTTTCTTTTAAAGAAATAATTTTTTATGATTTGAAATTCAAATAATGATCGTACCAAATAAAACTTATAATGTTGTTGTTGTTGCATTTTTATGCTCGTTCTGTTGTTGTGGGAGTGATCACTGGAAATGCACTTTATTTAATTTCAATTCAAATACACATAAATGTTTCGGTGTATTTGTTGTTGTTATTATTTTTTTGTTCTTTTTTATTTATATATATGATGACGAGTATATGATCACATCTGCTTTCCGGCTTTATTTATTTTGTTTTTGCTTTTTTAGTTCTGATTTTATTTTAATGAATGAATTTTTATATAGAAATTGTTTTTTTTTTTTTTTCAAATCTTTTATACACAGTTTTTCTATAAGTATAATTCTTTTTACTAATTTCTGGAATTAATTTATGTGTCTTATTTTAGTTGTTTAACTTATGGTTTCGCATTTTGTACTGATTTAATTTCGAATATTTCTGTAGATGTGAAGTCCATCGAAAAAATAAATTGTTTTCATTTAATATCAATTGTTTTTCATTGTTTATGGGTCTGGGTAGCGCAATAAGAAGAAATATGTATGGAAAAAATTGTGCAAGTATCTTTGTGGTTTTATGGAACTGAGAGAATGTTTTTTTTTTTGAGATGTCTGTGTGGTGTTATGTTTGTGCGTATTAAATAACAATTTCTATGCCCTACATGACCACTTCACGTGTTGTAGGGTATTATGTATTTGATTTAATATTTGTAACATTTTGGAAATTAAGCAAGAATACAATATTCGGCTTCGTGGTATCTTTAATACCCTCCATCATTACGTTTGTAAGGGGATGCCACTCCCTCGTGTCCTATTCAATTTTGTTAGACTTCAATTTTTTGTTATTAAGACTTTTTCTAACTATAATTTGATTAAAAGGAATATGGGATTTTAAAAGTATCGTTTGATAGGGAGTTACCAGTTCCATGCCCTGTTGTTGTTGTGCAAAAACTACATGGTCCTTAAAAGTTTGCTATTATTGCTTCATCTATCACTAATTTTGTTTAAATTTTCTGTAACAGTTTCAGAGATATGTGTTATGAAAAATTTCGTTTGTAAGAAGTATTCCATAGGGCTTGGCCCTATGTAAACTGTTATTAAGGAGTGAGATCGAAAATTTTTTAACATACAACGAAACCACTAAACTTATTTGATTGAAATTACAATTTACAAGAAAATATAGTTTTAATCAATAATGAATCTTTTTCGGAAAATCTTCCATTAACGTTTTAATACGTCTTTCTCTCATTTTGCTCGAACTACACTTTTGGACACCTTCTTTGTGCTATTCAGTTCTATCTGAAGCATGATTTTTATCAACGGACAATTACTCGCGGTACAATTAAATAACATTGGAAACAGGTTGAGCGCAGACCTTTCAATACTTGGCCACTTTTTGTAGGACCAAGTTGGGTTTCGCTGAAAATATTTAATGATTTTAGTACGCACTTTCTTCTGGTCAATCTTTTAAATCAGTTTAACAATTAAAATATTAATTTGTTTGACATGTTAAGAGTTTAAAAAAAAAACGTGTGTTAAGAATTTTTGAAAGGTACCTCTTTCCAGGTCTCATCTATCCTACATTTAATTATATCAATTCCTTAATTCTTGATGTAATAGTTCTTTATATATTCGATAATAAATATTTACTTTGTATGGAGTCTATATTTGCCCATTATACCATCCATTCATTTTAGTTCCCACAGATATTTTACTTTTGAAATCGAATTATTAAAATTCATACGAATAACTAAATAACATATTTCTAACATCGATCGTTCTATAATAACAATTTCCAAAATTATTGAATTTATTAGCGGTGTAGGGTATGATAATGTCGCTTAAGACTTCTATTTCTTTTTGTATATTTCTCATTTCTTCTCTTTTGTTCTTTTTTTGAAAAAGTGCTGATTATTTGTAATAAAAGGTTTGTGTGTTGAAGAAAAATGTGTAGAATAATTAAAAGATTATTTTGTTTTGAATATGAGTCCAGAGTATAGATACAGATTATTTTACGGACTACACTTGCAAATACAGGGGCGTAGAACTTTTCCACAATAAAATTATTTCAGTTAAAAGTTTAATTTTCAATGAAAAATTAAAGAATTCGCGAACATCGTGTGTGTAAAAATCAACTTTTATTAAAAAATTTAATTTTTAATGAAATATTCGAATTTTTTATGAAAAGAAATTAATTTTTTGTGAAAATTTGATTTTTTTAGTGAAAACTTGCATTTTTAGTGAATTTTTGAATTTTTAGAGAAATTTTGAATTTTTAACGAAAATTCTGAATTTTTAACGAAAATTCTGAATTTTTGTGAAAATTTGAATTTTTAGTGAAAATTTGAATTTTTAGTGAAAATTTGAATTTTTAGTGAAAATTTGAATTTTTAGTGAAAATTTGAATTTTTAGTGAAAATTTGAATTTTTAGTGAAAATTTGAATTTTTAGTGAAAATTTGAATTTTTAGTGAAAAATTGAATTTTTAGTGAAAATTTGAATTTTTAGTGAAAAATTGAAATTTTAGTGAAAATTTGAATTTTTAGTGAAAATTTGAATTTTTTGTGAAAATTTGAATTTTCAGTGAAAATTTGAATTTTTTGTGAAAATTTGAATTTTATGTGAAAATTTGAATTTTATGTGAAAATTTGAATTTTCAGTGAAAATTTGAATTTTATGTGAAAATTTGAATTTTCAGTGAAAATTTGAATTTTCAGTGAAAATTTGAATTTTATGTGAAAATTTGAATTTTATGTGAAAATTTGAATTTTCAGTGAAAATTTGAATTTTTAGTGAAAATTTGAATTTTCAGTGAAAATTTGAATTTTCAGTGAAAATTTGAATTTTCAGTGAAAATTTGAATTTTCAGTGAAAATTTGAATTTTCAGTGAAAATTTGAATTTTCAGTGAAAATTTAAATTTTTAGTGAAAATTTGAATTTTCAGTGAAAATTTGAATTTTTAGTGAAAATTTGAATTTAGTGAAAATTTGAATTTAGTGAAAATTTGAATTTTTATTGAAAATTTGAATTTTTAGTGAAAATTTAAATTTTTAGTGAAAATTTGATTTTTTAATGAAAATTTCGAATTTTTAGTGAAAATTTTGATTTTTAGTAAAAATTTGAATTTTTAGTGAAAATTTGAATTTTTAGTGAAAATTTTTATTTTTAGTGACAGTTTGAATTTTTAGTGAAAATCTGAAATTTTAGTGAAAATTTGAAATTTTAGTAAAATTTGAATTTTTTGGTGAAAATTTGAAATTTTAGTAAAATTTGAATTTTTTGGTGAAAATTTGAATTTTTAGTGAAAATTTGAATTTTTTAGTGAAAATTTGAATTTTTAGTGAAAATTTGAATTTTTTAGTGAAAATTTGAATTTTTAGTGAAAATTTGATTTTTTTTAGTGAAAATTTGAATTTTTAGTGAAAATTTGAATTTTTAGTGAAAATTTGAATTTTTAGTGAAAATTTGAATTTTTAGTGAAAATTTGAATTTTCAGTGAAAATTTGAATTTTCAGTGAAAATTTGAATTTTCAGTGAAAATTTGAATTTTCAGTGAAAATATAAATTTTTTGTGAAAATTTGAATTTTCAGTGAAAATTTGAATTTTTAGTGAAAATTTGAATTTTTATTGAAAATTTAAATTTTTAGTGAAAATTTGAATTTTCAGTGAAAATTTGAATTTTTAGTGAAAATTTGAATTTTTATTGAAAATTTGAATTTTTAGTGAAAATTTAAATTTTTAGTGAAAATTTGAATTTTTAGTGAAAATTTAAATTTTTAGTGAAAATTTAAATTTTTAGTGAAAATTTGAATTTTTAGTGAAAATTTAAATTTTTAGTGAAAATTTGATTTTTTAATGAAAATTTCGAATTTTTAGTGAAAATTTTGATTTTTAGTAAAAATTTGAATTTTTAGTGAAAATTTGAATTTTTAGTGAAAATTTTTATTTTTAGTGACAGTTTGAATTTTTAGTGAAAATTTAAATTTTTAGTAAAAATTTGAATTTTTAGTGAAAATCTGAAATTTTAGTGAAAATTTGAAATTTTAGTAAAATTTGAATTTTTTGGTGAAAATTTGAATTTTTAGTGAAAATTTGAATTTTTTGGTGAAAATTTGAATTTTTAGTGAAAATTTGAATTTTTTAGTGAAAATTTGAATTTTTAGTGAAAATTTGATTTTTTTTAGTGAAAATTTGAATTTTTAGTGAAAATTTGAATTTTTAGTGAAAATTTGAATTTTTAGTGAAAATTTGAATTTTTAGTGAAAATTTGAATTTTTAGTGAAAATTTGATTTTTTAGTGAAAATTTGAATTTTTAGTGAAAAATTGAATTTTTTAGTGAAAATTTGAATTTTTTGTGAAAATTTGAAATTTTGATTTTTTACTGAAAATTTTAAGTTTTAGTGAAAAATTCAATTCTTTGAAATTCGTAAAAATTTATGATTAATTTCAATTGTGCATTTTAATTTTCTTTTTAAATTTAACGGCTAAAATTATATTCAAACTCAACATTATTAAAAAATACTCACCATAATTAAAGTTGATAATTAAACAGTGTTGAGCAGAGGGGGATAAGTTGTGTATTTATAAGTATTTTAGTGAAGCATGTTGAATCAAACTCAACCAAATGTATAAGTCAATTTAAAGTTATCGGTCAATCTGTGTAAAAGAAATAAAAAATGCGATTTTGAATTTTATTGTAGGAGACTGTATAAAACAAAGTCTACTAATCTGTGATATACATCATATTCTGGTCTATGTTGAAGACTATATTAAGGAGTAACATCGATATATCTTACAACAAAAAAATATTTTTAAAGTTATATCACCCTTCCATTAACTTTTGTTTAGTGCTTTCAGACACTTTGCTCGAACATTTAAAATCTTCCACTTTTAATAAAAGCACAATATCTCCACTGGACTCTCTTTTTTACCACTCTTGGTATAAATACCACATTATTGTTTTTGTACTACTCAGGGGCTGTTTACCATAGTGACAGGATGCCAAGTCAGGTGAAAAATAAGTGGACACGTAATGAAGTCTAATTAATAGATGCAGCCTTTTTTGTAAACATTCCTTGATGTAAATTTCGGTATCTATAGAGTCCGTTGTAACAAATGAATGGCTTCTTTTGCCGCAACTGCATATTCCTTGCCATATCAAGAACTTTTGGGAAATTTTGACTGGGTCCTAAACTTCTCTTCAACAATTCTCCCGATCATTAATGACATAATGTGGTGAAAAATTTGCTTAAACACACGTTACGTCAGCCATACTTTTGCAAATGCGTGCTTATTTTGGCTTTAGAAACATCTTGTATACCATTTCTTCTGCCTGAACCAGGTTTTCTATCAACTGACAGTTCTCTCGGTATTGTTTACTTATAATGGAAACAGTTTTACGTAGATCTATGCATGCGCGGCAAACTTTTTGTAGAACCAAGTTGGAAATATTTTATTTAGTACGCATTTTATCTGGTCACTAATTTTAATAACATTAACAATATATTCAATTCTTTGACTGATGGCATATTTTACAAAGGTCACTTTATGAAAAGATCAAATAATATTTGGGTTTAACATTTTAATGAAAAAACGCGTGCTAACAATTTTCCAATCTCACTCTTAGTCTGCAATATAGACCAGAATATATTCTATAATATAAACTAGAAAGTAGTTGGTAATATAAATCTAAATCTAGTCTATTACTTGGAGAGGTAAATATAGACCCAAATCTTCTCTATAACATAGAACAGATCAAATTTATTATAAAAATTCTAAAACTAATCTTTAATACAAACAATATTTTATCCTTTATCATAAATCAGAATTTGTTCTTTTATATATACTATAATCCAGACGATAATGTAGACTAAAATGTAGACAATATATGAATAAATGTTGTTTCTAAAATAGACCATAATTTTGTCTATTACATAGACCAGTTCAAGTTTATTTTAAAAATTGTAAAAGTAATTTCAAATACAAATAATATTTTAGTCTAAATTATAAACCAGAATCTGTCCTTTCGTATATACCAGAATTCAGTCGTTAATGTAGACCAAAATCTAGTCTTTAATGGAGACGATGTATATATATATAATATAATATAATATAATATAATATAATATAATATAATATAATATAATATAATATAATATAATATAATATAATATAATATAATATAATATAATATAATATAATATAATATAATATAATATAATATAATATAATATAATATAATATAATATAATATAATATAATATAATATAATATAATATAATATAATATAATATAATATAATATAATATAATATAATATAATATAATATAATATAATATAATATAATATAATATAATATAATATAATATAATTAATATAATATAATATAATATAATATAATATAATATAATATAATATAATATAATAATATAATATAATAATATAATATAATATAAATTAAAATTAAGTATATGATGTAGATAAGAATCTTGTCTATAATTTAGACTAGAATCTAGTCTTAAAAATGGATGAGAAACTAGTCTATAACGTTTACCAGAAACTAATCTATGATATAGAATAGACTCTAATCTATAATATGGATTAAAAGTTAATCTATATTAAAAAACCAAAATATTGACTATAACATACCGGAATTTAAACTAAAATACAAATCAATATTTAGCCAATAATTTAGAACAGAATCTAGTCTTTATTATACATCAGAATCTAATCTATATTTTAGATCAAAAACTAGTCTATAATATAGACCAGATGCTTAACTATAACATTAACCTGTATCTTGTCCATAATAAAGACTAGATAATAGTATATAATATAGGCCAGAATCTAGTCTAGAATGTCCTATGAAAATGTTATAGAGTTTTAATTGAGTCTCATTTAAATTTCATTAAAATAATTTTGCGTGAGTGATGAATTTTTTTATTAATTTTTTTCTGATTAATTTAATTAGATGTTTTTAGTTTTGAGATGATCATATAAAGTTATCAATTCTTCATCTTTATTTAAAAAAAGTAAATTTGCAATAACAATTACATTCAAATAAATATTTGTTGTTTGTGTTAAAACGAACAATTATTATTCAAAACACGATTTATTAGCGTATTTTTGACAAAAACTTAAATCAATAAAAACCAAAATGCAAAAATAGAACAAAATGTCAGACAAAAAATAATAAATTAAGCAAATTTAAAAGAAAAAAATAATAAATAACGAATTAAATAAAAAAAAGAAATGGAAAAAATGGCAGCTGCTTGCTAAGTTTACAAGTTTAATGGTTTTAAGAGATTGCAAAACGGGTTTAAAATGCCACAAACAAAGGGAAAACATGACAAGACCAATTTAAGGTTATTTTTATACACAACAAAAGGTGGTTTTAAAGGCAACAGGTCGCTTAATGATGGTTAAAACAACTTAAACTTAAAATGGCATTTTTTATAATCTCCACCACCACAAGTGGTGAAGAGGGTATATTAACTTTGTCATTCCGTGTGTAACCTTAAAATGAATCAAATTCAAAATTTGAGTCAATTTAGCTATGTACGTCTGTCTGTTGTTGGCATGAAATTTCGTCATCATATTAAGTTATATGTACTTCATTACCATTCCAAAAATTATCAAAATTGGTTGACTCATTATGTGTTCCTGTGTTATATTGATTGTGGATATGTGATTGTGTATGTACGAAAGCTAAACAATTAACTTCATATGCATTTGTGGTGGAGGGTATTGCAGATTCGGCTTAGTCGAATATAATATTTTTACATGTTTCTTAGTTCAATGACTTTGTCCCCCAACTTTAAGTTTAAGTTAAGTTTTGAAATTAAAACCATAAAATACATTTTAAGTTGTGATTAAATTTCAGGTTTTATTTATTTTTGTTTTTAACTCTTTTTGCTTTCTTTTTTCATCATATCTTTCTTTGACATAAATTTTAATTTAGATTTCTTAATCATCACTTTCGTTCTAAAAGAACTTTATTTTTGTTGTTTGTTTAGAAAACAATAAATAAAAAAAATCGGGAAGACCCACTTAATAGTTAATGAGAATTAAATGCAACAACTTGTTATTTTCTTCTTTTTAACCTAATTTTCATTATTTGCTTTTTTCTTTTATAATTCTATAATATATATCATTTTCTTTTATTATTAATATTAAAAACAAATCTCAATTTGAAATATATTTCTTAAATATGCAAAAACTTATGTATATATATATCAAACATCTGATGTTTGTTAAAAGCTGTTTTCACGCGATTTCTGAATTTATTCAGTAGCATCAGTTTTAGCAACTGAGAAAGGTTCGGGTACAGGCAAAGAACCACAATTGGCAATAACAACATCCTTAGTGGGACGATCACGGCCATCAGTGCTAACCTTTTCGATTTTACGTACAACATCCATGCCAGACAATACTTTGCCAAAGACTACATGACGACCATCCAACCAGGAAGTGGGTTTGGTGGTAATAAAGAATTGAGAACCGTTGGTATCTTTGCCAGCATTGGCCATAGACAACCAACCAGCACCATAATGCTTAAGCTTGAAGTTTTCATCTTCGAAACGTTCACCATAGATAGAACGGCCACCAGTACCATCACCGCGTGTGAAATCACCACCCTGAATCATGAAATCTTTAATAACACGATGGAATTTACTGCCCACGTAGCTGGAATTAAGAAAAAACAAAGATCATTTATGAGTTTATTGATGTACCATTTATTGTATTTTCTGCTTTTTTCACTTAATGATTTTATTTATTGATTTGAATATAAAAATTATTATTTTTTAAATTGAGTTTAATGCACTTTTAATGCATTTGCATGTCAATGCACAAATAACAAATGGAATTTTGTGCTTTTTTCTATTATTTAAACATAAATTAAGCGTTTTCTATGAAAAATTATTAACACAAATGGAAAAAGAGCACTATTACAAGTAAGTGAGACGAAAGAGTTTTTATTTAACTATGATTTCTGTGATGTAATAAAAAAAAAAATCAATTAAGAAGCAAACCGAAGATACCCTACACTCTTTAATGTAGTCTATACAGACCAGAATCTAGGCTATAATATAGAGCAAAATCTTGTGTAAAATACAAAGAGAATCGAATCTGTAACATGTAGTTAAGTCTATATTTATGGGACAGAATTTGATATATAAATTATAACAGTTTCAATTATATAATATAAATCAGAAACTAGTGTATATGTAGATCAGAGCGTAGACTATATCATATACCAGAATCTAATCTATAACATAAACTAAAATGTAATCTATAATATAGAGCAGAATTTGGTATATAACATATAGAAGAATCATATCTTTATTATATATTATTATATAATATCAAAAGAAAATATCAGTCTATAATATACATCTGTATCAGTCAATAAAATATAACAGAACTTAATCCATAAAATAGATTCTATTCAATAATATAGATCATAATATAGTTTTTAATATAAATCAGAATTTAATCTATAATACAGACTTGAGTATTTTCCACAATATAAAAAAGAATATCTATAAAATATAGAGAATATAGTATTTATTATAGATCAAAATCCAATCTTAAATTAAGAATTCAAATAAAAAATATTCCAGAGTTAAGTCTATAATTTTCATCAGAATGTATTCTTTTCTATAGACAAAAAAATAGACCAAAATTTGAACTATAATACAGACCAGAATTTTAACTATATTATGCACTCTACTATTATACTATATTATATTACTCTATATGGTCCACATTTATATTTTTAGATTAGATTATACTTATATACCACAATTTAGTCTAGATACATATCTTTTCTTATGAAGATCGGAACTTCCTGCCAAACTTGGTTTATTTTTAACTTTAATTTTGTTAAAATAATTATGCTTTCATTTAGGCAATAATTGAATAAACTTTAAGGGTCAAATGTTCAAATCATTAAAACTACCACCTCCGAAATTTGTTTGATCTTAAATCGTGTTAATAATACAAGTATAAGTTATGGCCGGGTAACTTAGGTTTCTATTTTATGTTCTCATCTCTTCGTAAAATGTGAGCAACGTGTTTGGAATTCAGAGAAAATTTTTGTTTGTTCTTTATTTCTGTAGAACGTTTAATTTAATTTCAGGACTATTGGAACATCCTTGGTCATGAAAAATTAATTTGAGTATTTCCTTATTTGGAAAGAAAAGTTCCATTGGACATCTATAACGTTATAAAATTTATCGATTAAATAAGAAAAATTCTGCAGTAAAATTGATTTTGTTGATTTTTTCAAATCTGCGTTTATAGAAATATTCCACATAAAATAGCACGAAGAATATTTCATCGCATGAATAAGGTAAACAACAAGACTTAATATAATCATGTTTACATTACAAAAGTACCGTTAAGTTACCTCTCATTAAAAAAGTTCAAGTTTACTTTTGGATGAGAACAACAAAAATAAAACAAAAATCGAGAAAAACAATTACAGAAATATGTATCAGTGTAGTATTTAATGTAGACCCTCCCATAGTCTAAAATGTAGACTAAAATCAGTACTACAATATAGACCAGAATCTACGTAACCTTTGTATCACAAAAAGCATTACAAACGCATATTATTTCCATGGTATCTTGAAATTGTATTAATAGAGTTTTTTTTTCAGTGTATTATGTTTTTTACTATCGCCTTTATGTAACACATGTTGATAGTTCTTTTAATGCATTTTCTTTTCTATTTAAAATTATAAAAAGTTTATTTTATATTTTTATTAACAGGAAATTATGAATGTTTGAATGTTTCTATATAAAACAATGTCATCATTTATCAGACTTGAACTAATTAAAAATGTCTTTATCAGTAACAGAATGAATTTATAACATCTCATTAATGTTTTTAACATTATATTCAGTCCGACTTCAAAAAGATCACATTGAGTTGAGTTTTGCGATTGATTAGATTTATATGAACAATCGTCAAGTAGATTGTTAGAAGTGTAAAAATATTACAATATACAATCAGGAACAAAATCATTGGATTTCTAGGATTTTGAATGTAGGATTTGCACTTGATCCAATTGAACATCTAGCAGCAATTTAAACTGCTATAGAGTCTTTCCTCATTCCCGTACTGATTTACAATGGAACATGTTCGTATTAATTACTAAGCACAGTCATATCAGAGAAGTAAGATGTGGGATCGAAAGTGTCTGCCGTTAAACTGTTTCCAATGTTGTTTAACAGTACCGGAAGCACTTCTACTACCTGATTCAGGCAGGGCGAATAACCCACGAGTTATTTTCAAACCTAAAAAATGCATTTTCAAAAAAGCTCCTAACACATTCGATACAAAAGCCACCCGGTTAGCTCAGTGTTCGGACTGTTTGGTACGAAAAGTTAAAGACAATGAAGGTTTTAAATATACAAGGCTAAAAAAGTTTCTGACAATAACGATTCTAAAAAGTTTAGTCATGATTTCTGAAACAAATTCATGCTAATTTTTCGCAACTTCCTGATCAAAAATTTTATGTTGCTGAAGCTGAAGAAAAGTTTAGGACCAAAAAACATTTAACATTTTCCAAAAAGTTCTTTTGATGGCAAAAAATATACAGTAGTGGAATAAGAAGCCAATGATTTGTTACAGCAATTTACATCAAGAAATATTTACAAAAATGGCTGAATAAGACTTCATAATTTATTTTTGGCCTGACTTGGTATTCTGTCACTATCAATAATTTGGCATTTTGTACCAAGAGAAGCTAACCCTTAAAGCTGTCCGCAGAAAAAGCCAGTTGGGAGATATTCGATTTCGGTAAAAGGTTCAAAATTTCATCAGTAGCGATTAAAACCATATTTTTTTCGTAAATTGTAATAATAATTTCAATCAATTAAAAAAACTGTAAATTTAGCCACCAAAAATCGATCACAAAATAATCGATTTTTTATATAGAGAAAATTTTCACTTTATTAATGTTTTTGTTTGCTGGGTTATCTTTGATTTGCATTATAACCTTTATTTATGATTAATTAACCCTTAAGCTAAGTTTCTAAAGCTTTAAAAGATTTATCGATTGTTTTTCAAACCAGTTTTTTTTAACTCTATTCAAATTGTATAACTAACAGATCACGATTAATTTCCTTTATTGAAAAAGATTTCAATATTAGAGAAAGTCTTCAAGTTTCTTTAAAAAAAGTTTTATTTAAAAATTTTATTCAAAATTGTTTTAATTCAAATCAAAAGAAATTTCAATATTAGAAAGTGGAACAATTTCGAATAAATTGATTTATTTCTTTTTCATAAAATTCATTCAAAATTGTAAGATTTCAAGAGATAAATTGACTCATTTATCTTTTGTTATTTATAGAAAAAGAGTTATATTAATGGAAACTTATAGTTTTTAAATTTCCATAGAAATCAATAGTTAATATTATTAAAACATGACGTAGTTAATACACTGATACATATTACGATAAATGCAATTAAAATTTTTTTCGATTTTTGTTTTATTTTTGTTGTTCTCATTGAGGTTTTTTAATGAGAGGCAACTTAACGGTACTTTTACAAAATATTATTTTTTTAAGTCTTCTAGTTTGCCTTGTTCATGCGATCACATGTTCTAGGTGCCATTTAACGTGGAATATTTCTACATAAGCGGACGTGAAAATTGCTTTTAAAAGAATTACCAATAATAAAATAATATTAATTTTAATTTCCTATAAATAATCGTATGTTTTCATTGAGAATAAAAAAGATGTAGAATTTATCGTTCCGAAAACAGTAATGGTGTTCGAAACCAAACAAGGGAAACAAATTGAATAATACACAAATAAAGCATAAACTACATCTTCCTGTGACTTTCAAATGAAAACATAAAATAGAAGAAGCTAAAGTGTATGCCAATAATAAAAAAACAGCATAAAGAAAAGCGCTTAAAATTCGCTTGAAAATACAAAAAATGGATAGAGGAATGGAATAAGGTAATTTTCTCTGATGAAAAGAACTTAGACGTTTCTGTTTTATATTCATGTTATTGACACGATTTGAGATCAAACGATGTTCGGATTTAAAAATGTTATTTCGACGATGGCAGTGTTATGACTTGGGCAGCATTTTTTAGAGTTGGCAAATCAAAAATTTGTTTTGTTCCAACACAATTTGTAACGAATTGCTGGAAGATGCTTTTTCTTTTTTTTATGGATGAAAAAATGGATGAAGTTTACTTATTCCAGCAAGTTAATGCAGCGGTAGATATTTCAAAGCAATCTAAATTATGGTTAAACGAACATAGCATACCTCGGTTAAACTGGAAGACTTAAAGTCTGGACTTAAACCTAAAGGAGATATTGTGGGGATGCATGGTCCGTAAATTTTATTTAAATAAAACCCAAAATGAAAACATAATGAATTGAAGAGAGTAAAAAAAATAAAGCAAGTTTGGGAGAAAAATGATTTCAATCTTCTTAAAACATTAGTCATACCGTACTTTTGACTAAACCCACAATAAGCGATTAAGCACTTTTTAACAGTAGTCCTGTAGAGAGTGATAAATTTAGTGCATTTAAAGGGTTAAAAGGGTTTAAACTCAAAATTAAATGAAAACAAGCAAACATGTTATAGTCGGTCAAGTCCGAATATGTAATACCCTATACCACACGGTGTAGGATATTAAACCAACCCCGGTATAATTTCGCACACTAGTTTTTGATTATATTTGACTTAATTTGATCACATTATTACAATACTCACATACATGTGAGATTAATGCGTTTAATGCTATTTGGAAGGAGGCTTGTATGGGACTTATAAGAAATAATGAGCCGATACCCGTACAATTTTTTGCAAAATTTTGTTAAAATCGTTTTATATTTAAGAATTTTAAAGGTCAATAACCCCATTGCGGGGTGAAATTTGTATAGAGTCTATAAAAATAATGATCAATCATAATTCTTGGACCAAAATAATATTATGTGTAAAATTTCACTAAAATATATTGAAAACTGCAAACATGACCTGTACTTTGCGAACAAGCTTTACATAAACAGCCAGTCGAACGCACACGGTAAAATCGACTCAGCAAGTAATTCCAAATCGAACGGTCTATTTAAAAGTGGTGTTAACACTATTTCTTCTGCCCGTTACAAACATATGAACAAAACGCATAATACTCGAATCAATTACGGGGTAGTGTAGGGTATAAAAAAAATTTATTTTCCCACTAAATGTTTTCTTTTTTTAATTTTTTCTAATTCTTTAAAATAAAATTACAGGCTTTAATTGGAATATGCTCTAGTACAGATTACTAATTTAATTAATCTGGATTTTAAAATTCTAAATTCTTAAATAATAATTAAGCTTCCACTATAAACATGAAAATTCATGGTAATAATGACAAAAGAGCTTTAAAATAAAACTGCAAATTAAAAAAAAATCGAATTTAGGTATATAAACGAAAATATAACAACAAATATATACTTAAACATTTTTTTTAACACTGTGACCCAGTTTTAAAAGTTCAACAATCCATAGTTTTAGGACCGTAACAAACACACTTAAATTTTCGAATAGTAGAGAAAATGCATACACAAAAAAAGTTCTACATTAAAAAAAAACCTCTTTTAGAACTGATTAGAGTTTGAACTAAACCTAACCTTAAAATAATAGAATTTTTTTATTTATCTTCTTCCCACGCTCTTCATTTCCCTCTTCTTTTACAAGCACAAAAAAAAACAAAAGACAATTAAGTTTTAGAACTGGGCAGCTGTACATGAAAACCAAACAAAGAAATAAGTGGAAGAGAAAGAAAAACTTACCCTTCGCCTTTAGGTTTCTCAGACAATTGTTTGAAATTTTCAACAGTTTTTGGAACAGTTTTACCAAACAAACCAATTTCAATGCGACCGGCCGGTTCACCACCAATAGTAATGTCAAAAAATACCTAAAACAAAGACAAACAACAAACAAATAATTAATAAATTTTATATGTGTATGTAGATATGATATGAAACACATATACATATATATTATTCATTTTTTTATATATTAAATAATAACATGACATAAATATGATTCGATCAGTTTATTTTCTATTTTCGCCTACATTACCTTTTCAGTTACTTTGGGTCCTTTACTTTCATCGGCACTAACAATGCCACTGGCCAAAGCCACCAGGCACAAACTTAATAAAAACTTCATTTTTTTCTTTTTGTAGTTTCAAAACTTTTTGTACCCGACGAAAACCTCTTCAAGAGTTGTTTAGTCTTTAACAGCCAACAAACGAATGTTAGTTAACTGAGAGCTGAATTTGCCCACAACCAAATAAAATTTGTCGTTTTTTTTTTTATTCAAAATGTTTCGTATTAACAGACCATTTCTATTCCTTATCTCTTCGATTAAATATTTCTCTGTTAGCGTGTGTGTTAGAGCAGCTCCACTAGTTTGTTGGATGTGAGGGGTATGCTATGGAGTAATGACACGTAATTATATAGAAAGAATCTGAAGATAAACAATAGTTCTTTTGTTGTTTTTGTTGTAATAATGCTCCCCCTAAATAAATTAATGCGCAAAATCTAAAAAAATGGAAAGTTATAGTGATGCCAGATGGTTAGAAATATGGATAAAAGTTGCAAAGAGATGGTAAAGTGATTGAAATGGAATCACATGTAGAGCATATGAAATAATTTTTGTTTTTATTTATTAAAATTTAAATGATCTCAGTTTATAGTTCTTTTCATACAAAAGTGATCTCCAATTATCATAATTTCTCTGAGTTCAAATCAAATATATGAAATATAATTATATAACTACCGAACCTTTAGAGATATTTTAATGAAATTGCTCGATCTTATAGCTGTTAAGAATTTGTCGGTCTCACTTCTTATCACAAAATATTATTGAATTTTCTTTCGTTGGTCAAAGATTATCATTTATGTTCTTAATGTTTAGTTGTAACTAGTTTTTATAGCATTACAACCAGAGTATGGAAAAACTCGAAGCAAAATCTTTATTTTCAAATGATCTTCATTTTAATCTTCCTTTTGCGAAGATTAAAAAATTAAAGTATTTTTTTTTTAATTATTTTTGCAAAATTTGTTTAAAATAGTTTTATATTTAAGAATTTTAAGGAGCAAAAATTCCATTCCGAAGAGACATTTGTATGGGTTTTTATGAAATAATGCATCAATCATAATCAGTTTCAAAAGGCTTCTTACTTGGGTCTAAATAATGCAGATATTTGTAACGGGCTAGTAGTACCCATCCGCTTGGCTGACTGTCAATGTAAAGCCCAAGGAAATTGGTTATGATAGTTTTAATACGTAATATAGGCCCTATACAAATATCCCCCGGAATTGGGTTTTTATCCCATAAAATTATCATATCTAAAATGATTTTAAAGATGTTTGGAAATAATAAGTTTTGTAATGTTCATAAATCTCATATATACACTGCAAATGTATTCATATTTGATAAAAATAACATAAATATGCACTGCAATCGATATTTGCAATTTAACGACGATCAGCCTATAATTTCCCATAGCTTTTATATAACATTCCTGAAAAAAGTTTCAAAACTTTTTAACAAATATTTGTATACATTAATATAACTGAAAGTATTAATCACTTTAGCACAAATCATTAAAACAAATTACACGAGGGTCATTGCATAATTTTTGTAGTTACTGTGAATAACCAAAAATTTGGTGTAGGGTGTTTCATAGTTTGACTATAACTCCATTTCTTGAATTTAGCTCTTTTTTATTTTTGTAATTTTCTAAAAATGAATATCTTTTCAAAAAGCGATAAAATTTTCTAAAAATGAATCTCTTTTCCAAAAGCGATAAAAAATTAAATTAAACTCTTTAAAAGATTCGATTTATTGAAGACAATAAAGAGTCGAAAGTCATACCGTCAATTACAACGAGAAATTTTATAAGTTTAATTTGCATTTCGTCCTCTTATAAAGAAATGCCTATATTTATTTCCAGCACAAGATCACATATTATAATTAGCGATTTATTTTGAAATTAATTTAATGAATCTTAAAATAAGATTATTTTTGCTTCAAACCCTTTGAATTCATTTCGATTAAAAACAGTTTTGTGTTTTCTACGAATTTTTTGTTTATTTTATTTATTTCTTTGTTTAACATCAAATTCACTTATTACAGTTTTTCTTTGACTAATGAAAAACTCAGTTTTTATTTGTAGTTTTGTTTTCTGCATAAATAATTTGAGTATAAATGTAAAAATAAGATTTTAATGTAATTTATGTTTAATAATTAATAAAATTAAAATGAGCTTATAAAAATAATAATAATAATATTATTATTACACAGCTAATAATGATAATAATTATAATAAAATATACATAAAATAAAGTTAAATTCTAATTTTAATCGATTTATTATAAATTACAAAAATGCTAAAAAGCTATACAACTTTACAATTTATATTTTTTTACAATATTTTTTATTATAGTTATTTTGTATATATATAAAAAAGAAAAGAACAATAATTTTATAACAAAGAGAGAGAATGATAGAGATCGAGAAGATGTTAAGATTTGTATAAAAAATAATAAAAAATTATTGTGCTTTTTGTAAAAGAAAAATAATAATTTCGAATAAAAATCAATAATTAATAGCCAAAACTAAAAATTTGAACTTTAACTTTCACTCCTTTTTGTGTGAGTTTTTTACGTGGGAGTTTATTTTGGTTTATTTTCTAGAATGAGCAAAATTTTGAGTTTAGTTTTGTTTTTTTTTTTTAATTTGTATTTTGTGTGTATGTGTGAGTTACTTTAAGATTTTATATTTGTATTAGTTAACTTAATAAATACTTGTTGTTGTTTTGCTTCAACCATAAATTAGTTTAACTAAATTCAGTCATTATTGCCAATAAGGGATTCTTGCTGTTCTTCATCATTTATTCTTGAATTAAAAAATAAAAATTAAAATTATTAAATAAATTTTATTACAAGCAAAATAAATATATTTACCTGATTATATTTGGCTTTTTACAATTACATAATTTTCTATAAATAACCTTAAATAAACGCATAAGAGGATCTGAATCATCATTGCGCATAAGTAAAGCTAATAATATTAATGCCATAAATGTTGGCACTGAGCCCATATAAAATAATGGTGAATAAGGTTTCTTTTTAAGTAAAACATCAAATAATATAGATAAGGGTATTTGTAAAGAGATGGCTATAGTGCCAATTAAGGAAGAAGTTAAAAAGCAGCCCCTTTAAAAGAAAAAAAAGAAAAAGTTTAACTTAAATTCTCTTCATAATATTTAAGGAGTGAAATCGAAAAATTCTCAACACACATATATTTATATAAAAATGAAAACAGTATTGTGAGTGAGGAAATTTGAACCATTTTCGTAAACCCTTCCATAACGTTTTCTTATTGCCCTTTTCAATTCTCTTTTAACATGAGTCCAATATTTCTTCACTGATCTTAACTCCGGGCAGTGTAGAGAATTTGCCTCTGTTAGTATTAATACCACATTATTGTACTTGTACCACTCAAGCACTTGCTTACCACAGCGTCAGGATGCTAAGTCAGGTCAAAAATAAGTGGACACATTATAAACTCTTATGAATTAAAGCAGACTTTTTTGTAAACATTCTTTGAGGGAAATTTTGTGTCCTAAACTTTTCTCCAACATTCCCTTGAGCATCAGCAACATAATTTTTTTTTGCCAGGAAGTTGGGAAAAATCTAGTAGAAAATAATTTTTGTCATCCATCATGCAGAAAGAATATATTTTTTAAACTTGATTTCAATTTCCATGATTTGTTAATGGCCTATAAATTTTTAGCAGCGTTCCTGTCAGAATCTTTTTGAGCCTTGTAAGATTTTAGACCTGCATTAGCTTTAGTCCGAACACTAAGCTACCGGATTGCGAATGAGGATTATATGTTTTTAAACCTGCATTATCTTTAACTTGTTGTACCCAATAATACGAGGTCTGAGCTAGCAGGTGTGCTTTCTTACCAGATGTGTTTTGAGATTTTTGGAAATGCTTTATATCATATTCTTAGGAAACATCATGTGCACCATTCCGTCTACCTAAACTTGGTTTTCCATCAACGGAAAAGTTTTTCCGATGCTGTTTAAGAACATTGGAATAAGTTTAACGACAACCCTTAGAATGCTTGGCCAACTTTTTGTAGGACCAAGTTGAGTTTTGTTGAAAATATTGTATAATTTTAGTACGAACTCCTTTCTGGCCACTCAATTTAATTAGATTAACAATATATTAATTTCTTTTGACATTAAATATAATAACTGACATGTTTAAGTTAAGTGTTAAGAATTTTTCGATCCCACGCCTTATATTTTGAACTCACCATAACCATAATGCTTCCGAGACTACGGTACCAATTAGACCATTTAAAAATAATATGGCAAATTGATTTTGATTTGGTAATTCAAATTTTTCTATTTTTGTAAAATTTAATATGAAAAATATTGGCCACATTAATAATAAATTCCATAAACCTACAAAACCTTTAAAAGGAAATAAATTAAATGTTTATTTTTAAAGTTTCTTTTGGTGTTTCATTCAAAAGCAAATAAGCAAAACTTACCAAAAAATAATGGTATGTCAATCTTTTCCTCTGTATCACTTTTTCTTTTGACAAAGACCAAATAAGCAGCATAGAAAAATGCACTAAATAAAGCTAACAAAGCTCCACGGGAAAAATTGGTATCATGTATATCGGAGATTGTAATGGTGAACTAGAAAATATAAATAAAAAAATCAGATTAGATTTAAATAACAAATAAAAAGATTTTTATTAGGTAAATATAGCATTTTTGACTGAACAACTTTATTCTGTGATCTCTTTTTCTAAAAAGTATTTCCTTTGAAAGTGCATTCTATTTTTTGGCTTAGGTTTTTTATCAATAGGCAAGTTCTCCGGGTGCTGTTTAATAACAATTTGATGGCAGACCTTTGAATGATTGGATAACGATTGGAAAGCTTTTAGCATGAACTTAGAGGTTGCCTCCACTATCGGTCTATATCTTTGAATACTCTGGACTGATGTTGTTGGTTTTAAATAGGAAACTTCTCAACAACAATAGATAGACGGGCGGATAGACAGAGGAACACAGTTAAATCGTATCACATTTAGATATGTTTACTTTATGGGGTCTGAGATGATTCCTTCTTAGCGTTACATACGGAATGACAACATTTATATACCATCTTTACCACTTGTGGTAGTGGAGGTTATAAAACTAAAGTTTTTAGTTCCATAACAAAAACACACACTTACCACTCCTCCAATATTCATAGCCACTGCTATAACTTTTGTTATGGTAAATTTATCACCTGATGCTGAGGGAAAAAATGCCGCTAATGCTAAAGTAAATAGTGAAGATGAAGAACTCAATAGTGTTACTACTGCTGTTTCGGTCATTTCCAAAGAGACTTGGAATAAATAATTGGCCAAAAACCACTGAAAGCAAATGCATATTAAAAAAATATAAATTTATTTCAAAATCTTCATATAAAAAACTCACCAGAATACAAAACATTAAAGCTGTTTTGGCGGTTTTATTATGTGATGTTTGCCTTCGTATGCGTATACTGGCCGCATATGATAATCTGGCCATTAAAGCTTCTGTGGCCTCATGGGCTGACATTTCACGTACTTCAGCCATTTTACTAAAACGTACCGAACGTATACTGGAATCATCACTTTCGGTACCGGATATGGTACCACCATTTATACTAGCTGCTGAACGTATGGGTACAAATGTGGGATCACTCTGCAATTTTATATATAAAAATATTGTTATAAAAAATATTTTTTAATTATATTTCATATTCATTACTTACCAAAGAGGGATGGTGGGAATAATAACTATCGTCTTCTACATTTTGATCCATCATCTTAATAATTTAAATTAAAATTTATTTTGAGATCTTGAACATTATTGAAATTCTTTCACTTACCGCATAATTGCCATTTTGTCTTTCACATGACTCCTTCCAGGGTGCTATTAAGCCTATAATTACCAAATATATGGTAAACATGGAGGTTTTAAAATATGTACAGAAAAAGGGTTTTTTGAAGTTTTCATCTTCATAGAGAAACTGAAAGAAGTCGAATTTATCATCATTAATCAAAGTTTTTAATAAACATTTTTGCACCAAAATTTTAATTTTATACTAAAATTTAAATTTTATACTAAAATTTTAATTTTATACTTAAATTTTAATTTTATACTAAAATTTTAATTTTATACTAAAATTTTAATTTTATACTAAAATTTTAATTTTATACTAAAATTTTCTACTAAAATTTCAATTTTATACTAAAAAATAAATTTTCTACTAAAATTTCAATTTTCTACTAAAATTTCAATTTTATACTAAAATTTAAATTTTCTACTAAAATTTCAATTTTTACTAAAATTTAAATTTTCTACTAAAATTTAAATTTTCTACTAAAATTTCAATTTAAATTTTCTACTAATATTTCAATTTAAATTTTATACTAAAATTTAAATTTCATACTAAAATTTCAATTTTATACTAAAAGTTCAATTTTATACTAAAATTTCAATTTTATACTAAAATTTAAATTTTATACTAAAATTTAAATTTTATACTAAAATTTAAATTTTATACTAAAATTTTAATTTTCTACTAAAATTTAAATTTTCTACTTAAATTTCAATTTTATACTAAAATTTAAATTTTATACTAAAATTTAAATTTTATATTAAAATTTAAATTTTATATTAAAATTTAAATTTTATATTAAAATTTAAATTTTATATTAAAATTTAAATTTTATATTAAAATTACAATTTTATACTAAAATTACAATTTTATACTAAAATTACAATTTTATACTAAAATTACAATTTTATATTCAAATTACAAATTTATACTAAAATTACATTAAGTTTAAACTAAAAATACAATTTTACAACAAAATTTCAATTATATACTATTTTATTTGATACTAGAATTTTAAATTTTATACTTAACTTATTCTAAAATTTCAATTTTATACTTAAATTTCCATTTTATACTAAAATTTCAATTTTATACTAAAATTTTCAATTTTATACTAAAAATTTAATTTGATTTTAAATTATTTAAAAACTTACCTTTGTTAGCTCGCTGGAAGTTACCCATATAACATCGACCAGAATGAGTATTGTGACACCCAATATTAATTTTTGGGTTCTAGTTAACATTATTTGTTTTAGACTTAATTATTTTTCTTTTTTAAATACAGGTTGTTTTATATTATTTTGTCTTTAATATTTGCCGCTATTAATTTTCTTAACTGTGCTAAAAATATCTTTATTCCGTCTAATAAATAATAATAATTTGTTACACTTTGTTTTAATTGTTATTTTTCCTCTTTACATTAATGATGATAACAAATTTAGGTTTATTTTAATTTTTTTAGGCCACGTTTTGGCTTCATTTTTATATTGTTTATTTAATTGTTGTTTTATTATTTTAATATACTTTCTTTGGCTTGTTATTAAAAACAAATATTTATAGTATTTTGTTGTTTTTCTTTCTTGTTGATGTTGTTTTTCCAAACGACGTAGGCCGTATATGTGAACACCCTCAATAGACAATGAAATTTGATAATATTGTTTGGTTTATATATCTCTTATTATTATTGTCGATGCATTGAATCTTATGCTGTCTTGGCAAAAAAAAGCTGTAAAAAAGAAAAACAGTTTATTAAAACATTTTTATTTACCATCACATTCATTAAGAGTGGTTTTTTTGTCTTAATTTTTTTTAAGAGGACCTATTTATAGCTGACAACTAAAAGTGCTTAAATGATTACTTTATTGATTTTATTTAGGGTCTATTTCTTTCTTTCTTTATTTGAATTTATTGTTAATGATTTTCAGTTTTCTTATTTTTGGCATGTGCCTTCTTCAAGAATGTTTGATGTTAATGATGCTTCTAAATAATAAAATAGACCTATTTTTCTGATAGTATCAAATTAA
Organism: Cochliomyia hominivorax; assembly: GCA_004302925.2. Taxonomy (NCBI): domain Eukaryota; kingdom Metazoa; phylum Arthropoda; class Insecta; order Diptera; family Calliphoridae; genus Cochliomyia; species Cochliomyia hominivorax. Next base: position 76,506,840 of record PYHX02000494.1, on the reverse strand, counting down.
GATCAGTATTTTAAAATAATTATTTGTTCTTTCATTAATCTCTTAATAAGTTGTGTTTGTAATTTCGATGTTAGATTAATATTTTGCTGATAATAATTGCTCAATATTTATATCCATAAAATCTTAAAAACATTAAAAAAACATAAATATTAATTCATATTTCTATTACTTATTTATCTTTTTTGGTTTAAGTAAATATTGAACTTGCATATAGAGCATTTTTAAAAAGTGTTTCACTGATAAAGACCTCATATTGTCTAGAAAAGAACAGGAAAAATTAATTAAGCTGCTAATGTGGGAATGAATGCGGTATTTGTTTTTCATTTACAAATAAGTATTGAATAATAACAGATTTTAAAGGTGTGTATTTTTGATGCAGCACCACAATAAAGAAATTTTAATTTAATACTAAAATTTCAAATTTATACTAAAATTTCCTTTTTATATATGGAAGTAACCTCTTTTGAAACAATTCATTGATGTAAATTCCGTTGTAACAAAAGATTGACTTCTTTTGCCGCAACTGCATACTGTTTGCTATACCAATAACTTTTTGGGAAATTTTGATAGCTTTTGGATCCAAAACTTTTCTTTAACATTTCCTCGAACATCAGTAGCATACAGTATTTAACAAGTTGAGAAAATTCTGCCTGAACATATGTTTCGTCATCCATTATGAAGCAAGAATGTATTTTTAGAAAACTTGATTTCAATTTCAGTGCTCTGTTTTTGGCTTTAAATTTTCAGCAGCGTTCCTGCCAGTAACTTTTTATGTCTTGTATGTTTTTAAACCATTTTTTATTTTCGTACTAAATAGTCTGCTTTCTACTGGATGTGTTTGGAGATCTTTTGAAAATAATATATATTTTTTTGCTTTAGAAACATCATTCATTATACATGAACTAGGTTTTCTATCGGCAGACAAGTTCTTCTTCTACTATTTTATAATATCGCAAAGAGTTTAACGGCAGACCTTTGAATCCTTAACTATTTTTTTAATAAGTTGGTCACTCATTTTAATCAGATTAATAATATTTTCACTTGTTTGTCAAAGAATTTAATAATTAACATGTTTTACATAGTTAACTTGGCAAGCGAAAAGTCAAGTAATCCTTGAATTAAAAGTTTTAATAAAAACGTGTATTAAAATAAAAATTCTTCACTCTAATTCCTTCATAGACTAAATTATACACAAATTTTGCTTCAATTAAATTTTTTAAACTAATATTAGCTGGTTGGGTTAATATTTGTAGATATTTGCTTTTTGAGTAGACAAGTCCTATGTTGATGCATATATACAATATAAATCATGTCAACTTAATGTGGCTTATCTCTATACTGGAAGTTTTTAATTTCTTCACATACCAAAAATGTTGTCATATATTAATAACAATTGTATAATATAATAAAAAGCGTAAATAAAAACAATAAGTTAGATTTTCTACAAATATCCAAATACTGGTTTGCGAAAAGCTCTTTTGTTGGAACATACCAGCAGATGGATATATTTTTAGGCCTTACATTCATGTAAACAGATTATACGTCTTCAGCATAGAAGCATAAATCTGAAATCGTTTTTCTGTATTACAAACTATAATAAAAAGTGTTAAATTAGGAAAACATTCCTTTATACATCTGTTTACCTTTATAAATAATACAAATGCATGGTGTGATAAAAACAAAACAATCAAAAGTTTAACAATTAAACAACAAATAAAATTCTTTTTTAAATTTGTAAAATGAAATATATTTTGATTATTCTACGTCTTGACCAACAAAAAGAATTCTAGACCCACAAATCTGTGTCCAACATAATACAATTTGTCTAGTAAATCACATAGTGGGCGTGTGGAGTAGAAACCAGTTAACAAAATTAAATAATAAATAATATTTATGTTCATAAAGTTAAAATGTATAATTAAGATTTTACCTTCTACATTAGAATAACTTTATACTCCTCCATGAACAACCACCAGCTGTTTTTGTCTTTCTCTCTACTTTCAATTTTGGTAAAGAAAAAAAGTAAACAGAACTTTCCTTTAAGGTTCTAGAGAATGTTTGGCATTTAACAATTCTAAGGATTTTATACTTTTAACTCTTTTATAATTGTTTATTGTATTTATAATTTATTAAAATATATTTTTTATATTATTTAGTTTAAAGTTTTTTGAAATATTTTAGTTTCTTTTCTTCACCGTAAACTTATAAACACAATTATTTTCTTCCGTAATTCGGTAGTAGAACAGTGCCGTAATATTTTAAATGGCGCCGTTATCTTCACTTATGTATGTTAGCGGCAACTGTTAACCGGCGTAATATTAACAGCTGGGTGTTAGGGAATATGTTGACGGCGTCTATTAAACAAGTTGTCATGAACGTAGATGACGGAGGGAAAACTGTTTAGTATTTTTGGTTTATTCTTTGCTAATTTTGTTTACTTTCATGTTTTTTGTGTGATTGTTAGTATTTCGGAACAAATCAAAATCCCTACACTATTGATTTATTAACTACACTATTTATCTATACTTTTAAAAATAAATAAAAATATGACATGATTTTTTGAAATATGCATTAAGAGCAATATATTTTTAAGATCTCAAGAAAAATTCTTAACACACATTTTTCATTAAAATTTTTAACTCATATAAAAATAAAACTGATTTTTTTAAACATGTCATGTTTAATGTCAAACAATAGAATATATAGTTAATCTGATTAAAATTATTAAAAATTTTTAACAAAACCCAACTTGATTCAAGCAAAAGGACTTACCCCAAACTGTTTACAATGTTATTAAACAGTACCGGAGGAATTTGTAAATGATGATGTTTCAAAACTCAAAAAAGTATAAAGTATTTTCAAAAGAGTATATCTGGTAGGAAGACTATTCGGTTAGCTCAGTGCTAACCGAAATGTGGAAGAAAAGTTTATGACCCAAAAGCAGTAAAAATTTCCAAAAAATTTGTTTCAGTGAAAATAAAAAAAATTTCTAGGCGTTAGAATCTTACCAACAGACAGACGGACATAGCTAAATCGACCAGTTTTTGTTTGATTCAAGAATTTGATGGGGTCGAAGATGATTCTTTCTTGATGTTACACGCGGATTGACATAATTAATCCTCATCACCATTTGTGGTGATGTTCAGGTTGGACTGTTTTTTGTTTTTGTTGTAATAAAATTTAAAATTTTACCTATTAAAGACAAGAACCTCTATATTGGTTGTAAAATATACTCAATTGAAATTTAAACAATTGAGTTAAGTTATGATTCTTAAAAGAAATTTGTTATTGTGAATAAAAACAAATTTCATGGGCGAATTAAGAAATTTACTTAAGGCGAATTCAAATAATTTGCCTTATTTAAAGATAATTATTTAATTATTTGTCAAGCAACTTTTTAAATTATTAAATACTTTTTTATTTTTAGAATCAACAAAGATACAAAACACTCATGGGTTTTTTAAGGTAACGTTTTAAAAATAATATTAACAATTAATTAAGTTAAATTAAGATCTTAAATTTTGTTTAAATAAACCTGAAAAGAAATTCTTAGAAAAAAAGTATTTTTGTAAATGAATAATTACTGGAAATTTAACGAGAAAACTTCTTTAAATAATAAATTTTAGTACAAATTTAAATTGTTTAAACCTTTTGGCAAATCTCCTCCTCTGTGGTAATTCTTGTTTTGAACATAATTTTTGGTTGACAAATTTACTCAACTCTAAATGGCCTTAAGCCAATAAAGACAATATTTCCTTTAATATGAAAATACATGTCAAACTGACACGTGATATTGAAGCAGCTTTAAAAAAAGAAAATATAAATATTTTAATTCAGTAGTAAAGCAGCTCTTAAAGCCTTATCTCTTAAAGACGATCAGGTTGTACTTCATTTGCTCGTCTGTGAGAGTTTTGCGTCTCACTCTTACACAGTGGTTGATATTGAGGCGTCGCATAGCGGTATTCGTTTACCGTTCTTCGGTGTTTTACTCATTTGTCACCCGATACTATACTATATGTTACTTATTCAATAAGAGAAGTGAGGTTGAAAAAATTCTTAACATACATATATGTTAATAAAAACGAAACCACAAAACTTACAGTTTTAGATTCTATTATGATCGATTGAAAATATTTTCATAGATTAAATCATTAGTTATGATATTTTGAACTTATTTTGAAAACCCTTTAACTAACGTTTTTCCAGTACATTCTGTCATTTTGTACGAACTGATAGTCCATCTTCGTTTAAAATCTATCACACTTTTACACACTTTTTTTGCTCTTCAACGCTCATTTAATTAGAGCCCAATATCTCTCCTCTGGCCTTAGCTCAGGTAAGTTTGAAGGATTTGGCTCTCTTAGTAAAAATACCACATTATTGTTCTTGTACGACTCAAGGTATTGTTTACCATAGTGAGAGGATGGATACATTATAGAATCTTATGAATTGTAAATTTTCGGTATTTATGGACTCCGTTGTAACAAATGATCGGCTGCATATTGCTTGTCATACCAAGTTTGGGATCCTTTATTTTTCTTCAACATTTTCTTGAGCATTAGTTATATAAAATTATTGACTAGAAAGTTCGTCATCCATTAAATAGCAAGAATAATTTTAGGAACTTTGACTTTAATGTCCGAGCTCTGTTTTTGACCTCTAATTTTTAGCAGCGTTCCTGTCAGCCATTTTTTGAGCGTTGTATGTGAACCATTCCTTCTACCTGATCAAGATTTCACTTTCAACGGACAAGTTCTCTCTGTAATCTTGTTAACGTGTGTTAAAAGCTTTTTGATCTCACTCCTTGCATAAAGTATATTTGTGGCACATTTTACTAATTCTTACAAAATGATATAGAAATTTATTCAGATTAATTTTGTCAGTTAAGTTTTTTAAAGAGTTGACTTTCTAGTTAATATTCTAAACGAGTTTAACCTTGAAAGATTCAAATCTTTTTTTTAATATTTAATTTATATTTTTTTGTTTAAATTATTTGTACAACATTCAATTAACTATAATGTTCCTTCCATCCAGGGACATGAAATAAAATAAAGTTTTTTTCTTTTTTTATATAATTTTTAATATCACGAACTTTTATTTGAAATTATTTGTATGCATGAACTCATTATTCCCTTCACACAGTGGTTCCAAAACAATATTTTTTCGAATAAAATTCTGTAATTTTTGAACCATGAATTTTAGTTGATTTGAAAAGGACCTTCCGGTAGATATAGAAATGTATATTAACGATAATTTAAAGACGTTTCCAATTTTGCGATTTGAAAATTTAACAATAAAAAATATTTTTGTTTTTCAATTGACATCTGTCAATTGTATTGGAATTTATACAAATTATAAAGTTCAAAACAAATAGATGGTGTTATCACCTTTTCGGAAAACCCCATAAAAGTTAAATTCTTTTTCAAAGTTCCCAAAATTATGTAGTTTATAATATTTTTCTATTATTGTTTCATCGATGCGAAAAATTTCATATAATTTCCTATAACAATTTCCGAGATATGCGATATTAAAAATTTCATTTGTAAGGCGGTAAACTCTCCCCTGCCCTATCGAAAATGTTATTAGTCTTTAATATTTCAAAAAAGGCAAATATCATGAAAATTGAATGAGCCGCTTGTTTATAATTGTTATTCAAAATTTTTAGTTGTAGAAGTTTGTTTCAAATATCGGGGTATAACTCTTTTTCTACTTAACCGAATTTGCCAGTTTTAAAATAGAAAACTTTTTTGGACAATAATGAATACTTGGATCAAATTTCATTATTGTTGTTGCGTGTCAACAATAGAAGGCAGATGAACAAAGCTAAATCGTCTCAGTTTTTGAATTGATGTATAAAAAATATATTAAATGATTCCTTTATGACGTTACAATTGGAATGGTAATCTTTATATGTCATCACCTTTTGTGGTGGTGGACGGTATAAAAGGACTTTTAAAATATATTAATTTTCCCGCGACTTTAATATCTCTTAAACTATACTAGATAACCAAGTATGTTTTATAATGATTTACATGGACTATATACAAAATATCTATAAAAAATTTGATGGTTCACCCATTACGACCATGATAACAAAGGTGTTTGTCCTTCTATTCAAATCAATTCAAAAACATCACAACTCTAACGGTTACAGATTTATTTCCAAAAAAAAATTGATTTAGTCACACTGTGTGTCATCATAATATTTATTTATTAGTGTTTTTTTTTAGATTTTTAGTTTGTCACTCAGTCTGTCATTTATCCATGTCATTCATCTTTTATTTTGTATTTGCAATCCTCAGTTGACCACTGCATTAACTTCTAATGGCATTTTCGATTTAGTTTGTTTTCGAAATTCTATGCCACGTTTAGAGGAGTTCTTAGTAAAATTTGCAAAGTCTTTTAGGACTTTGTCATTGTTGTTGTCTTCGTCATCTGCGACTTTATCATTGTCAGTGCTGATATTATATTTGTTATAGTTTTTGTGGCGCTTTTGTTGGTTTTCTACTTCACTATAGTCGTTGGCATTATCAGCTTTCGAAACAATAGTTTTAGTAGTTGTAACGTCATTGTCCTCATTATCATTATTGTCATTATTTCCATTGATGACATTTACATAATTGTAAACATTTGCTACGCCAACATCAGTTAAAATTTTGTTTCTTGTTGTTTCCACATCATCAACATTCGCTACAACATCAATTGCAATGGCAGCATCCTTTGCCTCAGCCGTTGTATCGTCATAATCATCAATGGGAACCGCATTTGAAGTATTTGCTGTGTCACAACTTAAAATATGACTTGAGGAAATTTTCAACAAGGATTTAAGTTTACTTGCTTGAAATTTATACTTTAATAAAAATAAAAATAAAAATAAAATAAAAGTAATAAAATATGGAGAAAAAGAAAAAAATGGTTAAAAGAATGAGAAACAGAGAAAAGAAGAAAAATATTTAAATATTAAATTCATCTTATTGATTCGTTTAAAATTCTTATTGAAAATGTAAAAAAGTGCTATTAAATTTGACTCCTGTTTTAATTTAAAATATGATTTTAAGTACATCTTGTACTAAGGAGTGTGATTGAAAAAATCTTAACATACTTATATGTTTATGAGAAACTAAACCACTAAACTTACAGTTTTAATATTTTTTATACAAAAATTTTTTATAGTTTTAATCACTACACTGAACAAAATGTTGCTGGTGATATTTAGGAAACATTTTCGTAAAACTTTAACGAAAAAAAGGTGTTAAATAAATAAATTTTTCATTCTAATTAAAATAATTTTTCTTCAAGTTGAAGTCATTTTTTCAAATAAATTTAAAAAAAATAATTGAAAAAAATTTGAGTAAAAAATGTTAAATTGAATAAAATTTCGTTAAAAAAAATTAAAGAAAAATATATTTGATATCAACAGTTATTCAGTAAAAACGACAGCAATACATCGTTAATAAAATAACGCACAAATTTCTTCAATTCAATGAAGTTAATTTGAATAAAATTTTTGTTATTTTAATTAAGTTTTTCTTCAAATTATTTTTTATATTTTCTTTGTCATATAAAATGAAAAATGACATAGAAAATGTAAACTGAATATAGAAATCTAAGAAAGAAAATATTTTATAGAACATTCTAATTATTATGATTGAAAATGAAATAATATTTCGCATAAATTCACAAAAAGGTAAATGAGATTTCAGTAACTTGTAACTTGTAAGTAACTTTTTATCCGAAATACAGGCCGGTCGACTCAGCATCGTCTTATTGAAATTGCATTATTTATAGTTGTCTACTACGTTTTTTACACTATTTAATTATTATCTAAAACTAGCTTTTACCCGGTGCGCTTTTTATTAATCCTAGAACTTGAAAGTAATTTCACAAATTGACGTGTATTAATAAAAGTAATTGGTACCAAATTCTCGCTATAGTAGACCTTTAATATTTGCTTGCCTCTGGTTCCTATCTGTCTTATATTTTGTCCAATAAAACTGTTACTTGAGGGACCAAATTTGAAAATTTTTGCTGTTACGGTTCTTAAGATTTTCTATAATCAATCTTGGTCCTTAATATTTTATGTATTAATTTATAACAACAATTTAACGCAATTCTTTCCTCAATTCAACTAAAATTTCGTAAATTTTACTTAAATATGGCATTAAAATTGAATAATTTTCATCAATATAAAGAAATTTTTTGTCAATTTTGAATTATTAATATTGAAATTGATTAATATTTATTCAAATTAATCGCTTTTTTATTAACAAATTCAAATAGTCATACTTGAATGTTTTCGTCAATTTGATGAATTTACAAAAAAATTAACAAAATTTTCATTATGTTGAATAAAGGTTTCGTTGGCTGATAATCAACCCACTTTTCTTCAATTCTACACTGTTTTTCGTTATATTTACTACCTTTTTTGGTTTAGTATTGTGATGAAATTTTGGACCTTTTTCGAAAACCCTTCACTTTTTCTATCATTTTGCTCCAACAGATATTCCATTTCCGTTTAAAATTTACCACATTTCTTGACATCTTTTTTAGTGCTCTTCAATTCTCTTTTAACAAGAGCCCAATATCTCTCCACTGGCCTTAGCTCCGGACAGTTTAGATTTGACTTTCTTAGTACAAATACCACATTATTATTATTGTATCACTTAAGCGCTTGTTTACCATAGTGACAAGATGCCAAGTCAGGTCAAAAATAAATGGACACAGTATGAAGTCTTATGAAGCACCTTTTTTTGTAAACAATTCTTGAGGAAAATTTCGGTATTTATAGAGCTTTTGCCGCACTTACATATTACATGTCATGTCAAGAACTTTTTGGGAAATTTTGACTGCTTTTGAGTCCTAAACTTTTCTTCAACATCCCTCGAGCTTTAAACCACCATTCCGAAGGGATATTCATATTGAAGCTTTTAGTAATAATAGACTTTGGTCCAAAAAATGTATACATATCAAATTCTATCGAATATTTCTAGAGGGTCCAGAAAGAAATCGACTCAAAGTCATTACGGGTCAGGATGAAAATGGTGTAAGGAAGTTATTGATTGTAACTAAAAGATGGTGTCCAAATTGAACCAACCAACTCAAACTTTTGTGCAATTCATAATTGAGGACTTGGACTCATAGACAGATGGAGAAATGGAAGCATTACTCCGCGAAGATGAAAAAAAGTGCAAGAAAAACTTGTATTATCACCGTAAATCGTTTAACAATACATTTGAAGCCGATAGAGGTTAAAAGGTGATTTTAAATGTCGGAAATTATAATTAAAGTTTGAATGATATTCACAACATCAAAGTAAAGCTCTGATTTGGTGCGATCAAATGGTTGTTTCGTAATATAAGTTCTTGATATTGGGTCTGGCGATCACAGTTAACTTTCATCCAAGACAATTGAGATGATCAAAGTCTTCCATCTTGAAAATACTCGAATTGGGTTTATTGATCAAAAAATAGAACTGGTAGAAACTGTAAAAGCGATAGTATTCACATTGGTTCCAATTACTTTCACAAGGATCTTTTGTACTGGCCAAATTGTAGGACGGATAAGACCAAGAGGAGAAATACTACCCACCGGGTCTTAGCTTTTTTCATATATAAAGGCTTATACTATTTGAAAGTACAAGTTTAAATGTTTGAACCTATACATACGACAAAGCTTATTGTAGGTCTGCACTAGCAGAATTCACTCATTTGAAGATTTTTAAAATCGGTCTAGATATAAGGAATTTGGATTGTTTTATATATATATATATTTTTTTTGACCCGAGTTGACCAACTTTAGGATTCTGTGTCCGTTGGATTTACAAAACTCAAAACTTAAACTCACGTAGAGCTCTTTTTTTACCATGTGATATTATTTTGAAATCGGGCAAGCGGTTCGAAAGTTATCGATTTATTTCCACTTCATTTTTGTAGTTCTCACTCATATGAAAATCACGTTTCAAATATAAGGAATCTGGATCGTTTTAAATATGTTTGTTACTAAATCTATCGCTTTAGAAAATAATTTGAAAAGTGAAATTTGTTGTTTATAATTTTCAAAGAATTTCAATTAAATTCAAAATAATTTTGAATATTTTTTTTTAATTTTTTGTTTAAATAAAATTAATATTTAATTTATGTTTTTTCCAAAAATTATTAAAATCAAATAATTTAATTATTTTTAATCATTTATTTTATAATTATAATAAATATTTTTCCTAAATACAATAATTTACTCAGTAATTTTCTTTAATTAATAATTTAATATTTAATTTTAAATATTAAATTATAACAGTTAATAATTACAAAACCAATTAATCTGTCCATCAATAACTTATCCGTCCGATTATCAAGATATTTGTAGAATTTATAGCAAAATTGCCGCGCATTTAATATTTCACAGTTCGCTCTATGTCAAATCTTTAATACCCTCCAACACGATCGATTTAGAAACAGTGTCCATATATAAGAACTACATACTGGACTCTCTTTGTAAGGTATCACAGGTCAAATTGAATGACCTTCCTAGATACCTTACAGAGACGGGATGGGTCTAGTACTTCCACCCTTGTATTAAAAAAGCTCTTTCTGTCACTTTGCATTAACAGTTAGAGCTTCTCAAAAATCAACCACACTCTCTTTCTCTCCCTCTCTTATTTGAAAATAAGGAGGATTTGGCGCTCTTGGCGCATATACCACATTATTGTTCTTGCACCCACTCAAGGGCTTGTTTTCCATAGCGATAGAACGCCAAATTAGGCAAAAAATAAATGAATACATTTTGAAGTCTTATTAAACACTCTTGAATGTTAATTTCGATATTTCTAGAGGGCGCTATACCAAGAAATTTTTGGAAAATTATAACTGTTTTCCTCACCACGCCCTCAAGCAAATCAAATTTTCGACCACTAGATTGTAAAAAAAATCAGCCAGAACACACGCTTCGTCATCCATTATGCAGCAAGAATATTATTTTTGTTGGGAAAATTGATGCGCCCTGTTTTCGACCTCAAAAATTTTGGCAACGTTCGTGTCAGAAACATTTTAACCATTGGGTATTTTTAAACCTGCATTTAACTGTTCGTACCAAATAGTCCGATTACTGAGCTAACGGGCTGCTTTCCTACCGGATCTGTTGGAAGCCCTGTTGAAAATGTTTTCTATATTTCTGGCTTTAGAAAGATCAGGTGGACCTTTCCAACTACCTGAACCTGAACGTGTGTTTAGAATCTTGCGATCTCATTCCTTAATAATTTATTTCCACTTGAACATCTCCGAAACTATGTGATTTACAGGGAATATTCCTTTTGTCACAATTCCTAATTAAATTTTTAGTAAATTACAAAAAAAAATCAACTTATCCGACTTTGGAGGATCTTCTTCAGGGAAGTAGTGTCTGATGAATAAAACACTTCACCTCCATTAAAATATCTTTAGAGGTTCAAAAGTTGCAGTATTAGATCCAAAACAAGTAAGAATGATGTATTCGTCTATGTCGAATCTTCAGTACCCTACAACGAAAAAGCCTAAGAAAAAAAATTAAATTAATTATATCTTCGGCTATAACTTTTTTTCTACTGAACCGATTTTGATAATTTTTGGAGTGGTAATGAAGTACATATAACTCCATGTTATGGAGATTTGGAATTTCATTCTAATATGTCGATTTATAATTGATAAATTGACGAAAGTTTTTCACTTTAGTTTAGGAGTTGTCTCAGATATCGGTTTATATCTCTTTTTTACTGGTTTTAAACTGGAAACTTTTTTTCAAATACTCAGGTCAAATTTAATTTAACTCAGTCATGTCAGACAGACAGCTAAATCGACTCAGATTTTGATTTAATGCAAATGTATATATAAATTATGGGTTCCTTGATGATTCCTTCTTAGCGTAACACACGGAAAATTCATCACTTGTGATAGTGCAGGGTATACAAATCGATTTGTACACACTTCTTGGTGTTACATACCGAATGACAAACTTAATAAACCCTTTTGAATAATGTAAATTAAACAAAAATTAATTAAAACAAAAACAATGAAAAAAAAACTAAAAAAATCATTAAAATACAACAATTTTCTAAATTTAATATAAATGAAGTGAAGCGACGGTGAAAGAGCTTATAATTATAACCATATTGTCGCATGTTAATTGTTATATAATTATAAACACCAGATGTATTATAAAATGTAGAGATTTCAATGACTTTTAAATAAGTTTTTAACATAATTTTGTAAAATTTAATCAATTTAATTGAAATTATTACATAAATTGTTGTAAAAGGATGTTGAGGAGGACACACAAACAATAATGGATATACAAGTCCAATTGGATAACATATGGCATATGGTTAACACATTTGAATTGTAACATAAAATAATTAATATGGTATTTTGCAGGGTAAGCATCAGTTGTTATTATTCAGTAAATTCCTATGTCATCGATCAATATAATAACGTTGAATCTTGTGTTGAATAAAAGAGGTTTTATGGGTCAATTTCATAACATTCTGTGTAAATTGAAAAAGGCTTTAAGAATGTATAGCAAGTCAAGTCCGACTATCTAATATCCTACACCACATTGTTGCTTAAAAATCGTAGCTACGAAAAATTAATGAACTACCCTCGTATAATTTAATTTTCTGATTTATTATTTAGTGTACAGTACATTATTGTGACACTAACTTTTATGTTAAATTTATGAATTATCATATGGGAGCTACAAGAAATTATGAACCGACCCTCGTATAATTTTGCATATCGGGTTTTTGCTTATATTTATCTTAATTACTACAATACCAATGTATATGTTAGATTTATGCCCTTAAATGTGTAATAAAGGACCGACCCTCATATATTTTCGAACATTGTTTTAGAATATTATAAGACTTTCTTGTACCGAATTTCCTTTTCAAATCGCTTTATGTTTAGTAACTTTATGACCTCGAAATCCCATTTCGGGAGAAACATTTGCATAGGAGGTACCTGAAATATTGGACAAGATATGGTTTACATGGACAGCCAGCCGGAGTCAAACGCTATACTTAAAGGTGGGTGTAACACCATTTTTACGTCATGTTACAAACAACTGCACATACGCATAATAACCCTACAACCTACAGTGGTGTAGGGTATAAAAACTGCAGTGAAATGTGGTATTGTGGCCCGAAAATCGTTTAACTTTTACACACCTTTTAGTGCTCTTCAATTCTCTTCTAATAAGAGACCAATCTCTGCATTGGTCTTAGTTCCGGGTAGTTTAAAGGATATGCCTCTTTTGCCGTCTTATTGTTCTTGTACCACTCAAGCGCTTGTTTACCATACTGAGAGGATGATAAGTCAGGCCAAAAAAATTTGGACACATTATGAAGTCTAATGAATTGAAGCTTTATGAAGAAACGTATTTTTCGCAGGTTCCTGGTCAAAAATTTCAAATTGCTGATGTTCAAGGTCAAAATTTCCCAAGAAGCTTTTTGGGAAATTATGTTAAGCAATATGCGGTTGCTGCAAAAGAAGCCAAATAAAAACGAAGAGAAACTCTAAGTCCAATGGTTTCACTTTTATTAACATATATATATGTATGTTAAGAATTTTTCGATCTCACTTCTTATAACAATTTTTTCCTTTAGATTTATAAACTTTTAAACAGCAAATGAAAAATTTATCATTAAATTTCTTAATAAATAATTTTCATTATTAATAATTTAATTTATTAAACGTTTAATATCGTTTAAATGTATTTAATGTCGTAATATTGAGAAAAGTCACGAATTTGTGGAAATTTTAATTGATATCAATACTTTTTTTTAATTAATTATTGATGGTTTCAGTTAATAATTTTTAATTAAAGATAAAATATTAAATTGTATGTTAAATGTTAAGCAATCAATCTTGTTAAACCACAAAATAAATTTATCATAGAACAGTGTATGGAAAAAGTAATTAAACAGTTGGTAAAAAAAGTAGGAAAATTTTGTTGAAATTAAATTTTTCTTTAATTTAAATTAACTACTTGAAATATTTGTATAATTTAAATTGTTTTGAGTTTAAATGATTTTTTTTTTACCCACTGTAGAATAGTTCAAAATTAATAATAGAAATAATTCATGTTTTACCTCTTTATTGTTTTTGTTTGCCGACTGAAATTATCTTTTATGTTCACATACAAACAAAGTTTTGTACACGTTAAGTATTTTTAATTGTTTTGCAACATTTTAATAAATATGTTGGTATATATTGGGTATACAAGTTAATAATGGTGTTAAGTTTTTGAAGAAAATAGTATTTATTAATATTTAGCTGGTTGGCCGGCCTTTTTGCCTTTGTTACTTGTTTGTAACTCTCAAGCATTATTTCCGACATGTAAAATCATCCTTAAACTTTCCTCGGCATTAATTCATATGGAGCCACAGTTCCCCTGCTTTTACATTCATCTTAATACTGTCAGATGATGGAACTCTTTGGATTTGGTGTCATGTAAATTCGGTTTCATGTATTATTCGTCTAGTTAATCAAGCTTTGAATAAGAGTTTATCTTCTTGGAATTATTGTTACCAGTAACAATGCGATAAAGCAATGACTTCTCTGTTTTGGCGTTCAAGCATCGTTTTCGACCTGCAGAATCATCTTTTAACGTTCCTCTGCTTTAATTCTTATGGAGTCCATTTTCCATATTTATGAATGTATTTCAATGCATTTAGATGAAGGAACCTTTCGGATTCCACAAAGAATAAGGTGGGTGTCATGGATATTCGGTTTCGGCTGGTTGACCAGGCTTTGAGGTATTGTATTCACATTTTGTTATCAGTAACAATGCGATACAGAAGTCATTTAATTATTTCTGACTTGCAAAATCGTGTATCCATCTCTCACACATCAATTCTTATGAGGTCCATTGCTTTGTTTTTTCAGGAGTTTAAAAAGAATTTTTGTCAATTTATTCCTCCAATTCCTAAGCACTAAATTTCATTGACTTCTGTATCCTTGTGTCTGATTTAATGCTGGTTTTTTCTCTTCGATTCATCATTTCAAAAGAATCGATTGTTTTCGGAACGAGAACTTTGTAATCATGAAACTTGATCTTAATCTTAATAAAAAAGAAAGATATTCGGCTTCGACTTCGGCTTTCATTCGGTGGATTATCCAGTCTATGTATGTGAATTGGAATTATCGTAATGTATCCATTTTAATTATCACTAAAAATATGATGCGAAAGTATCATCCTTTTGCAGCTTTTAAGCATATTTGCTGACATAAAAATTAGATTTTCAATGCCGTTCGACATCAGATCATATGGGACCCATTTTCGCAGTCTTAAATTTTGGGAAAATGCCTTGTTGTTTAACTCCTAATATAAATGCAAATTCTGCTGGTGTTTGAAAATAGTTGTTGTTTTCAAAGCCTGATTTCAAAAATTATTCGGCGGGTCTTTCGTTTCTTTGACTTATAACTCGAAATCAACACTTAAGAAAATAGTACAAAATAGTACCAAATTTTCAGAATTGGTTTATGTTGATCTTAAGCTTCAATCTAATTTTTGTCAGCCATTTTCTTTAAATAAAATGAAGGTTGCCAGACTTTCCGACAAAATACTTTTTTAAGAACAAAATTCGGTTCTAAGAAAACTATTGAAAATTATGTGCTGAACTATAATGACTCATGTTTACCCCACAAAAATGAAAGTTATCAGACTTCTCTTCAAAACATAATTTTAGGCACAAGATTCGGCCCAAAACAAAGTGATGAAAAATTCGGTGTTTACATTTTGACATCAGTGAAATACTGAAGTATGTTGACATTATAAATTGCCATATTTTTCAAATCATCGTTATTAACTTGTATATCCAATATATTCATATACTCTTTCCAGTATAAACTTTTTGTTTGCCTTTTCCTTATACTTGAGAATACAAATATTTATATTCTTCTTCTTCACTTTTTTTACGCCTTTTGTTCGCCACTAATCTAAAGTCATTGTCAGTGTCAATGTCAATGTCAGTGTCAGGGTTAATCTCAATGTCAGTGTTGGCCTTAGTGTTAATGCCATTGACCGACCGAATAAATCCATTGTAAATCTCTTAATTGTGACAAACTTACTTCAGTTGGCAACAACATTAAATCCTGAGCACAAACCACAAAGCGATTATATTGTTCGGTCGCTAATGCCAAACGACCCGTTTCATAACAAAATAGAGCAAAATTCAAATGTATTAAAGGATTATGTGCAGAAGAAGAAGAAGAAGCTGAAGAAGTTGTATTTTTACTAGACATTATGTTTTTAGCATTAGCGGAACTTGTAGTTGTTGTAGTTGAAGTGTAGATTGTTGATGCTGCTGAGACTGCTGAAGCTGATATTGCACTGGCACGTTCAAATGCTATGAAAGCATTATCAAAATCCTCAAGTTTACGTAAACATACTTATAATGTCAGATTTCAAATACAGTAACAGGAAAAATATATATAAAGAGAAAAAATAAGATGAATAAATGGAAAAAAACAAAGAATAGAAATGGAAAAGAAAGAGAATTAAAAATATATTATTAATAATCAGATAATTTTGTTTGGTTCTTAATGCATAAATTCTTCTTTTTACATATAAAAAAGTAAAATATTAGGGCGCGGCAGTTTCGATAACACCAAGTAATGACCATTTTTGTTATAAGGAGTGAGATCGAAAGACTCGTTAATGAAACAACTAAATTTACACTTTTAGTTTTTTTTTTTTTTAATTGACTGAAATTATTCTTCCAATTTACAAATTTTAATCACTTGTGATGAAATTTTGAAGCTTATTCGGAAACCCCTACATTCAGGCTTTTATAGTGCTTTCTATTTTAAAATCTAACAAACCTTTTCTGCAATTCTCTTTAAACAAGAGTCCAATATCACTCCACTGGAGTTCTATATATAAAGTGCTTCCTGTCACTTTGCTCACACTGTCAGGAAGCCCATCACTTTTTAAAATCGACCACACCTTTTCTGTGCTCTGTAATTCTCTTTAGACATGATCCCAATATCACTCCACTGGACTTAGCTCCTTTAGTTTGACTGTCTTGGTTCAAATAACACATTATTGTTCTTGAACCAATCAAGAGCTTGTTTACCATAGCGACGGAATGACAAATAAGGCCAAACATAAATGTACACACTATGAAGTCTTATGAATAGAAGCGGCCTTTTTTGAAAACATTTTTTTTTAATTTTGACTAAATTTGGTTCTAAAACTTTTCTTCAATATTTCCTCGAGCACCAGCATTAAAAAAATTTTTGATCAGAAAGTTGTGAAAACTCTGTCAGAACATATGTTTTGTCATCCATTATGCTGCAGTTTTTGACCCCAAAATTTGTAGCTGCCGTCTTGTAGGGACTTTTTTGCCAAATAAACCGAGTTCTGAGCTAACCAGACAGCTTTCCTGCCGGCTTTGTTGGCAGCTCTTTTAAAAATGCTTTCTATTTTTTTGGGTTCTACAAACATCATGTGGACCATTCCTTCTATCTGTAACAGGTTTTGTATCAACGCAAAAGTTCTTTCGCTACTGTTAGATAACATTTGAAACAGCAGACCATTGAATGCTCGGTCAACTTTAATAGGACCACATTGTCGAACGTACATGTTTCTGGTCACTAATTTCAATCAGAACTGACCGACATTTTTCCATCTCAATCCTTATAAATAAAATCAATTTCTTTAACATCGCACAGTGTGTTCAAATTGAATTTTTGGAAATAATTCTGTTACCTCTGAACCGGTACATTTATTTTAAACAAATTTCACATAGTAAGTGCTAAGGTAGGTCTTTCGAAAAAGGTTCAAAATTTCAGAACATAATTTTTTTTTATAAATTTTAATAATAATTTCAATAAAATTAAGAAGTTTCGATTGGAATTATTATTAAGTTTAGTTGTTTCGTTTTTATTAATATATATGTATGTTAAGAATTTTTCAATGTCACTCCTTAAATTGTCCTTTTAAATATCTATCAAATACATGTTTGACTTATCTCTTATAGTTTTGAAGATATTTCAGTCGAAATAAATTTTTATCTCATTTTTTAAAGACGGACTTACTGTAGGTCCTAATAGACATTTAAATATATGCCAGATTTCCTATAAAATTCTATAATATATTGTTGCAATAACTATACAAATATATAGATCCGTGAGAAGTGATATTAATCTGAAATTGGAACTTTAACTTTTCTTTTGTGAATCTTATTGAAATTTTGAAAGTTGGAATCATACTGGAATTATACTTGTCATATAGTTGCATATGTTAGATAAATATACAAGAAGTATTTTCTGCTGGACGGCCCTTGTAAAGACAGAGCGATCATTTAGGTGAAAAAAGTACAATTTTTTAAAATTTATTTACACGGATTGAGATTTTGGACATTTTCGTATGTAAATGAGGGATTTTTTTTTAATTCCCAAAATCATGGACAAGTTTATATACATCATACTGAAATTTTGAATAATTGAAAATTTTTTGAACCTTTAACGTTTAAAAAATTGCTGAATTATTTACATAAAAATTGATTTGGATACAAAATAAGTTGCCAAATTTCACCTCCTTATTTAATAGAGGAAATAAAAAATTAGCAAAGAAATCCACCACTACATCACACATAGAGGGCGGTGTTTTTGGCAACGATAGATACGAATCTGCATTATCCTAGAACTAGAGCTGGACTCAAAAAGCCCAATAATTTTTTAATTAAACTAAAACATGAAACAAAACAAACGTCAAGGCGACAACCTTAAGAAAGTCAGTGTGTGAGAGTTTCTTCTAATTGTTTATAACTGTAGTCTGGTTATGTTCAATGCTGTAACAGTATTTATGTCTCTACTAAGTATAGTTTTGGAACTAAAATTATCTCTTAACGATAATAAAAACTCAACGAAATTTCGAAAAATTTACGAAATAATCCCATAAGTCCATTTTTATACATGAGGCTTCAGGCTGTGACGTGGTTTAATGATGAAATAGCTTCTGTAAAAAGCCAAATAACTATTTTTTTATTAAATTTTCTAGCATTAAATGTGTGTAACAATATTTAAGTCCCTACTAGATTCCTATAAGTTCCACAATATTTATTAAATTAGATAGAAATGTTAAAGCTTATTATGTAATAAATATTAAATCAACAATTTTGAATCATATTGGAATTAGTACATCATAAGATTATAAATCATAAACAAACGTTGTCATTTTTCTACATAAATCATTTTGAAATTTCAAATCTTATTAAATTTTTTTTAAATCGATTTTCTTCTATTTTACAATCTACAGGGTCATAATTTGAAATAAACCGTATTTAATGCACACATATTTATATGTATTTTATATTCATAAACTCATTAATTTTATATATCAAACTTGTTTTTCTTTGTATGTTCATATATATACTTATGTATGTGTGTATAAAGATAATGTTAATGATGATACTTACGCCCCAACAGCATATAACATTCCGCATTATCCCTACGTAAATTTATAGCAGCTGCTAAAGTATGAAAAGCACTCGCATATTGTTGGGCTAAAAGAACCAAAAAAAAAAAAAAAAGAAAAAAAATATAAAATTTATGAAATAAAAATGATAAGATAAAATACATTTGAGCTCAATAAATAAAGTCTTTTTTTGTTTTCGTTTAAAATAGTTAATTATTGTGAAATCAGAATAAAAGGGGAAAATGTTAAAAATTATAAATTTTTGTAAAATTTTACATATATTTTATAGCAATTAAAGTCATGTAAATGTTAAATATTATAGGAAAATTATATTTGGCTGTGACGAATATTGAAGAACGGTACTGTTGTCTGCAAAATATCCAGAAAGTGTTAGTTCTAGAGGGCTGAAGTTAAGCTAAACTACAGAACTAGAACTGAGCTACAACTGAAGTGGAGCAGAACTAGAACTGAGCTGGAACTGAACTTGAACTGAAATATAACAGAACTAAGATTGAACTAGAAATAAACTAGAATTGAACTAGAACTGAACCAGAACTGAACTAGAACTGAACTAGAATTGAACTTGAACTGAACTTGAAATGAACTTGAACTGAACTTGAACTGAATTAGAACTGAACTAGAATTGAACTAGAACTGAACTGGAACAGAACTGGAACAGAAATATTACAGAACTAATATTGAACTAGAAATAAACTGGAATTGAACTTGAACTGAATTAAACCTGAACTGGAATTGAACTTGAACTGAATTAGACCTGAACTAGAACTAAACTAAAGCTGAACTAGAGCAGAACTGGAACAGAAATATAACAGAACTAAGATTGAATTAGAAATAAACTAGAATTGAACTAGAACTAAACCAGAACTGAATTAGAATTGAACTTGAACTGAACTTGAAATGAACTTGAACTAAACTTGAACTAGAATTAAACTTGAACTGAACCAGAACTGAACTAGAACTGAACTTGAACTGAACTTGAACTGAAATATAACAGAACTTAGATTGAACTAGAAATAAACTAGAATTGAACTAGAACTGAACTAGAATTGAACTTGAACTGAACTTGAACAGAACTTGAACTGAATTAGAACTGAACTAGAATTGAACTGGAATTGAACTTGAACTAAATTAAACCTGAACTGGAACTGAACTGAATTAGACCTGAACTAGAACAGAACTGGAACAGAAATTTAACAGAACTAAGATTGAATTAGAAATAAACTAGAATTGAACTAGAACTAAACCAGAACTGAACTAGAACTGAACTAAAATTGAACTTGAACTGAACTTGAACTGAACTTGAACTGCATTTGAACTGAACTTGATCTGAACTTCAACTGAACTTGAACTGAACTTGAACTGAACTTGAACTGAACTTGAACTGAACTTGAACAGAATTAGAAATGAAGTAGAAATCAACTAAAATTGAACTAGAATTGAACTTTTTATCTAGACCTAGAATCTGAACGAGTTAATAGTCTTTAAACTTTCAACCCGAGAGAGTCTTCTAAATTATTCAGATTGTTTCAGATATTGTCCTAAATTCTCTTTTCACTACAAGTGGAGATAGAGGGTGTATTAACTTTGTAATTCCATTTGTAACGCGAAAAAAGAAATCATCTTAGACCACATAAGGAAGATATATTATTGCTTCAAGTCAAAATCTTATGCGATTTAGCTATGTCTATCTGTTGGCAACATTTTCATGGTCGCAATAATTTTCCAAAATCAATTATGTTTGGCCTGATTATCTGTTAGTATTCTAAGCGATTTGCTAAGTAAAACCATCAAAATCTTTCCAGTAACGAAGAAATTATTGACCGACATCTCAGAGAACCTCGAAATTCTGACAAAAAAGACTTCCAGTGTACTCATATATGAACTTCCGTTATATATATAAAGCAGTTTGTTGATATTAGTGTGTTTATGTGTAATAAATTCCATTTAATCGGAAATAGAGGGAACGGAAAATTAGTGAAGTTTTCAGCCTCTAAATCACATATAGAGGGCGTTGTTATAGGTAATGATAGATGCAAAAGTGTGTTATCTTGGAACTTAGTTACTGAGGACATGAATAATTATGCAAAAATCGTCCAACACCAAACTTTCTTATGGTAAAAATTAGGGCCACAAATGAAAAACTGAATATGCAGCATTAATTTGTGAAGTCTACAATTTCAGGGGAATTTTGAACAAAATAGTTTATAGCTTAATATAGAGTCCAATTTAGTCGACTAAAACATACATTTTGATGGTATTAATGTCATTGTTAAATAACGTATTTAAATGTAACTTTAAGCATTTTCAAGGAAAATAACTTTAATTATGTTGTAAATATTCCGCTTCTTCTTTTAACAATAATTATCTGTATCTTATTTTTTAATATTAATTTTATTCACAGGTTGAAAATTTAAAGAATTTAAATGAAAATTAAATTTAATGTCTCCTTTTTATTTCATGTTATTTCGAAAAAGTGATTAATTATTCATGCTTTCATGATTTTAAATAAATTTATACAAAAATGTTTATGTTAAATTGTTTTTTAAAGAGAATTAGAAAAAAGGCTACCACCACTTTTAAGTATTCCGTTCGACTCAGAATCATTTTCTGTGTCGATTTAGCGATGTCCGTCCGTCTGGATGGCTGTCTGTTCATGAAAACCTTTTGAACAAAGTATAGATCGTAATTTTAGGAATATTTTTACGGAACTTGGCACTTGTCATTATTTTGGCCATTATTTCATCTGGCCATCATACAAATGTTCCTCCCGGAATTGGATTTTAAGGCCATAAAAGTCTTGAATATGAAATGATTTTAATGAAATTAGACATAAATAAGTTAATGATGTGCCAAATTATACGAGGATCGGTCCATTTGAGAATTTGAGCGAAAAATAATACTCCAGCTGTATAACCAAGGCAAGTTATATAACCAGATAGGCCAAATAGTGGAACAAAGTCGTTTCACTATTAAGAGCGTATTAAATCGTTTTAAAAGAGAGTAAAGTTTTTAAAGTGCGAATAGAACCAGACGACTTAAAGTTCTAACCACCCCCCCCCCCCCGATAGTACCAAAATTGTCACAACACAATGCAAAAAACAAAAATAAATAAAAACACCTACCGAAACTACAGCTGAACACCAACAGGAATACAACAAAAATGTTCACTCCATTACTGATCGTAGAGTGCTGCATAAAGCTGATTTAATGTTCGAGTTGTTAGACGTAAACCACTTAACTCTGTGATACGAGGATCGATCATAAATTTTTGACAATTAACATTAATAACCAACAAAATGGTGTAGGATATTAAATAGCCGGAGTTGACCGACTATAGCATTTAGTTATTTTTAATTTTAAATTATCTATTAACTATATGTATGTATGTATGTATGTATGTATGTATGTATGTATGTATGTATGTAAGTATGTATGTATGTATGTATGTAGGATATAAGAAATTCTGACAGGACCAGGGCGAAAGGTACCGCCCGTAGAAAGCAATTAATGATTGTCGAATATTTAAAGAACTAAAACAGCGAATGTTCTCCTAATCCCAACTACTTCCTCAAGGAGATGTTTTACTGAACAAAAAATTTGGTCGGGTAAGATCACGGGGAAGGGGTAACCTACATACAAAACAAATATTGATTATCGAATATCAAAAAAAAACTATAAAATTGAATGAGACACCATCTCTGGAAAGAATATTCCAATTTACATCAGGGAATGTTTACAAAAAAGGCTGATTCCATTCATTAAATTTCATAATATGCCCACATATTTTTGACCTGACTTGGCATCTTGTCATTAAGCTGAACAAAACCTTGAGTGATATTTGTACCAAGAAAGGCAAATCCTCCAAACTGTCCAGAGCTAAGTCCAGTGAAGAGATACTGGACTCTTGTTAAAAGAAAATTGAAGAGCACAAAAAAGGTCTTTAAAAGTGTGACAGATTTTAAACGGATATAAACTACCTATTCGAGCTTAATTGATATAAAACACTATAAAACTTTAATGAAAGAGTTTCCGAAAAAAGCTTCAAAATTTCATCACTGGAGATTAAAACATTTGAAATATATTTTTGCAAATTATAAATAAAATTTCATTTTTATTAACATATTTGTAAGTTAAGAATTTTTCGATCTCACTACTTATTTCTGGCAGCAATATAATGAGCCAAAGCACACGATGAAAATTGTTCGATTATGGCTCTTAGATAAAAGCTTTCACACTCTTTTCAGTCACCCGACATTAAGTCAATAGAATATTTATGGGACCATTTGGATGGACGAATTCGAAAAAATCACTTTACTTCACAAAATACGCTTAAAGAAAAATAAAGGGAGCAATGGGAGAAAATTGATCCGAAAGTGACGAAAAATTTAGTACTTTCAATGCAGAAATGTTTGCAAGAAATCGTTAAGAATAATGACAAACACACCTCGTATTTAAACAATAAAAGTTTTTAATTAACTTAATCTGACGTTGAATTTTGTCCAAAAGTTATATGAATTGGAAAAAGGAAAAAAAGAGTTATTTTAACTGAAATAATATTTGAATAAAATACATTGTACATGATAGATGGCGGTGACTTTTGTCACCATGTGTGTATATAAATTTTATAGGATCTAAGATGATTGCTTGTTGGGGCAACAAACGGAATAACGCCACTTGTTATGTTGGGCAGTATAAAATGCGTTTTGGCTTCCCTGTACAATGAAGAGTTAACATTTGTGTAGCGTGTTTATATTGTTTAAGCTTTTGTGAAAATGGGCGTATATTTCCAGGACTACTTGAATTTCTTCATCCCTCAATTGTTCAATAAAAATAATAATGGACATGTTTTTGATTTTTCAAATTTCACTGGATCCCAGAAATCGTCAAATATTTTATTTTGAAAATAAATAATTCTGATCTTTTTTTCCAAAAGGAAATCAAAATATAATAATTTAATTTATTTAGTACGATTTCTTGGGAAAACTGTTATAAACAGGAAGTGAAATCTTCCTCTTAACTTTATTATCGTTTTGTATTTTAGTTCCGTTTTTCATTTTTTTATTTAATAAAATATTTGGAATTCAAAGTAAAAACAACATTTGACCCTAAAACTCTATGATTTACTCTGAACTCAAAATGTCTCTATAGAAAATATGTTTTTCTTTTTGCGATTTGATTTATATTGATGAAAAAATATTGTCATTAATTTATTTTTTTGATCACACATTTGTCTTATTTCTATAACTTTTACATAATTTATACGTTATTTTTAATTTAATTCACAGATTTCTATTCGATTGAGAATTTAGTTATTGGAAAAATAAATTCTTTAGAAATAAAAAAAGAAAAAAAAATCGGCTAAACCGAATCTTTAATACCCCTTCAATGCGTGCAAAGAAATACGTTTTTTTAATACACACACACTCACATACATATATAATATATACAAGTTGTTCTTAAATATAACATGGAACACTTAATAAGTCATAAAATTAATTATATTTCTGGATATAACATTTGTTTTCCTACTGAACCGATCTTGATAATTTTTAGTGTGATAATGAAGTACATACATACTAATACAATGGCAATTTTATTCTAATTTGTCTTTTTTGTAATTAACATTATTAAGAAAAAACATTTGGTTTAACTTAGAAGATGCCCCAGATATCGTTCTATATCTATATCTTATCTATATCTTAGTAGAAAAACCGTATATATGCTGGGTGGACAGACAGACGGACATAGCTAAATCGTCTCAGATTTTGAAAAAATATATATATTCATTATGGGCTCTAACATGATTCCTTCTTAACGTTACACACAGATTGACAAAGTTAATATATCCTCTCCACCACTTCTGGGTAATGAAGTTTATAAGAAAAGCAGATTAATGATTTATTATTTCCATTTTTTTCTGCTTTATGACCATAAATATGTTTGATAAATGAAATTGGTTTATAACCAGGAACGCAGTGATTTAATAATCGTTTTGAAGGTACAAAGTAAAGATTTACTCACAGGTAGTTTTTCTTAATAAATATTTTATTCCAATTTAATTTTTCAATTCTTTCAAAATTCATAAAAAAGTTGATAAAATTTCGTTGATTTCGAAATAACGGAAATAAACATATTTCTGGTCCATAAACAAAAAGATCCATCTTTTCGACCAAAATTCGACCAATTAATTTCGTATTTAAAAGTTGTCTCTGATATTTATTTATAAGAAAATATCGGTTTATAATTTTGTTGATTTTAAAAGTTTTATCAGTTATCGGTTTATAGTTTTTTATTTACTAACGAAATTTTCTTGATATCGTTCTATATATTTCACGCTTTCCAATCTAAAACTTTCAAAGTTTTCAAACTTGTCTCAAATATCGATCTGTAAATTATTTTGGTAGTGAATTTAATGTTATGAAATGTCTCAAATATTTTACCAATAACTCTTTTCTTAAAGGACCCAACTGTACCAGTTTAAAAACCTTAGATCCTTACATCTACAGCTGCTTGAATTTTAGTTAAAACTATTCTGAATGTTATGAAAAAGGTTTGTCTGAACTTAGGGGATGCCTCAGATATCGGTCTATATCTTTTAAATTTCAATTCGAGGAGCACATACGTCTATATGATCAGGGCCTTGGTCTTGGTCACTTCGAAAACGTTATTTTTTTAATTCATTGAATTTGTCTCAATTTATGAATTGAGAAAAAAATAAATTTTATATATACATTTTTGGTGAATCTCTACAAAAAGTACGCTACATGTGTCCAAATAAATTTGTTACCAATTTTAAGCATTTTCTGCAGTTGAATTACTGGATGGACAAAAATTGCGTATTCTAACAAGATAATGCTGCAATAGATGTTTCACAGTAGTCTAAATCATGGTTGAATGAACAGAGCATAACTCTGTTGGACTGGCCGACTTACAGTCCAGAATTAAATCCAATGGATAACTTATTACCATACCTGGACCGTAAAGTTTATTCAAATAATGCTCAAAACGAAAGCATATTGACTTTTACAGAGCTCAAAATAAATCTAATTCGGGAGGGAATATTGAAATTAATGCAAGACCGTATTATTCAGGTAATCCACTACAAGGGAGGATCGTACCCCCCCCCCCCCCCATTGTTAATAATGCTATAGAGACTGATTAACTAAAATTACTATTTGAACTCTAAAATTATGTTAAGAAAAATAAAATGAAATAAAATCAAGTCAGAATGCTATATTCGGCTATGCCGAATCTTCAATACCCTCCACCACAAATGCGTGTGATGTAAATACGTAAGGTTGTGTACATACACACGCACACATTCACTTACAGACATATAAAATATACAAGTTTTTCTTAAAATTAACACGGAACACTTGTCTCAGATATCGGTCTATATCTTTTAAGATACTGAACCAATTTTTCTGATTTTAAATAGGAAACTTCTCAGGACTGTAACATAAACTCAGGCTAAATTTCATTGAGCTCGCTCCTGCAAGAACATATATACATTATGAGGTCTCAGAAGATTCTTCTTCTTAGAGTAACACACGGAATGACAAAGTTAATATACCCTCTTTACCATTTGTGGTGGTGGAGGGTGTAGTAAGCTTATTAGTTAGTTAATTGATTTAATAAAAATATCATTTCCCCACAAGATAACTTGTTTGTACTGTAAATTGTTTATTATTCTTTAGGTGCTTTTATAGGAATATTCATCAGTGTATTATGTAACTTAAATACCTAAATGAACACTTCTAAATGATTTGTCTTAGAAATTAGAAATATTTCAGGGTTTTAATGTAAATGACATGGGTATGTGAATGCATATACACACACATATGTGTACATACACAAGTACATGTGTATGTGTAAATTTCCTACCTGTTATGTAAATTAAACTTAAATTGTAAAGAGCATTATAATTTAAGGGTGATAACCAAATAGCTTTTCTCAATGATGAAATAGCCTGTAAATAGATTACAATAACAACAACAACAATAATATAAATAAAATATTCTTTTACAACAAAACTTCGAGAATAAAATAGAAATCTTTTTAGAAAAATTTCTGTAAAGATGAAAAAACGAAAAGTTCTTTGTGCACCCAACTCACCACAATAAATTTTTGCTTCTTGAAAAAACACAAACCGATATTGTTCCATAATTCTGCAATGTCGGGTTTTGTGGCAGCAATTTCTTTATATTTTCCCAATGCACCATCAACATCATTGCGGGACTAAACAGAAACAGAGAGAAAATCAAAAGAAAATTGTAATAAATGTTTTGTTAAAGTAATATTACATTGTAACGGTTGTGAGACAAAAAGTACTAAGTCTTAATATGAGAAACAAAATATGAAAAGGAATTTAAATATAAATGAAGTTGTAATTTGAAAATTAAATTAAAAATAAAGTTTAGTTTTTTTTTTAATAAAAGTTTTAACTGAGTTAGTCCTTTTTGTCAACTAAGGGCTAATAAAAAATGTTGCACAATAATCGAAAGTAAAAATGGGTTTACAAATGACAAGAGTGTAAATGGAAACATAATGATAAATATAAAGGTTATTTGTTGTTCAGAGTGGGCCCAATAATGAAAGAAGGTGAAAGTGATTTCGTTTTTCAGTGAATTCTAAAGTTTGAATTTTTATATTCAAAGGAAATTTTCATTATGAAGGAAATAAAGAAAAATCTATATTTAAATTGACTTTGGGAAGAATATTTTTAAGCAAAATTTTTATTTAAAATATATTTTTGACAAATTTTATGGAAATAAGTTTCAAAATTTCGATAAATTTTCTATTTTAAAACTCCATTTAAGGATTTCACTTTTTTAACTTTTGGTTCAGGCACATTTTTAAGGAAATTTTCGAAAAATTTTCAATTTTAAAATTTTTTGAAGTGAATTCATCCTTTTTAAGGAAATTTTTTTATATAAATTGTTAAGTTGTTAAAAAAAATTTTCGATAAATTTTATTGATACATTTTTCATTTAATATCAAAAATTTTTGAATTAAAAGGACATTTTGAATTTAATTATTGAAATATTTTTTTGATATGGAAAATTTTCTTTGTATAATAAATGGTTTGGAAAATTCTCCTTTTAAAGGAAATTTTTTTAAAAATTTCCTTTTATAGGAAATTTTCCTTTTATAGGAAATTTTTGAAAATTTTCCTTTTATAGGAAATTTTTGAAAATTTTACTTTTATAGGAAATTTTTGAAAATTTTCCTTTTATAGGAAATTTTTGAAAATTTTCCTTTTATAGGAAATTTTTGAAAATTTTCCTTTTATAGGAAATTTTTGAAAATTTTCCTTTTATAGGAAATTTTTGAAAATTTTCCTTTTATAGGAAATTTTTGAAAATTTTCCTTTTATAGGAAATTTTTGAAATTTTCCTTTTATAGGAAATTTTTGAAAATTTTATTTTTATAGGAAATTTTTTGAAAATTTTACTTTTATGGGAATTTTTAGAAAATTTTGCTTTTGTAGGAAATTTTTAAAAAATTTTCCTTTTATAAGAATTTTTTGAAAATTTTCTTTTTATAGGAAATTTTTGAAAATTTGCCTTTTATAGGAATTTTTGTGAAAATTTTCCTTTTATAGAAAATTTTTGAAAATTTTCCTTTTATAGGAAATTTTTGAAAATTTTCCTTTTGGAAGAATTTTTTAAAATTTTCTTTTTATAGGAAATTTTTGATAAATTGCCTTCTATAGAAAATTTTTTAAATTTTCCTTTTATAGGAAATTTTTAAAATTTTTCTTTTATAGGAAATTAAAAAATTCCTTTTAGAGGAAATTTTAATTTAAGATTTTGTATGAAATTTTCGAAAAAATTCCCTTCTATAGGAAATTTTTTAAAATTTTCCTTCTATAGGAAAATTTTGAAAATTTTCCTTTTATAGGAAAATTTTGAAAATTTTCCTTTTATAGGAAATTTTTGAAAATTTTCCTTTTATAGGAAATTTTTGAAAATTTTCCTTTTATAGGAAATTTTTGAAAATTTTCCTTTTATAGGAAATTTTTGAAAATTTTCCTTTTATAGGAAATTTTAAAAAATTCCCTTCTATAGGAAATTTTTGAAAAAATTCCCTTTTATAGGAATTTTTTTGAAAAAAATCCCTCCTATAGGAATTTTTTTGAAAAAATTCCCTCCTATAGGAATTTTTTGAAAGAATTCACTTTTGTAGCAAATTTGTGAACAAATTCACTTTTGTAGCAAATTTTTGAAAAAATTCAATTTTATAGGAAATTTTTGAATAAGTGCTTTTTATAGGAAATCTTTTGAAATTTCTTTTTTTATAGAAAATATTCGAAATTTTTTTGTTTATATGAAATATATTTTTATATAATTTTTATAAGAAAACCATTTTGTTAGAATTCTTTTTATAGGAAATTTAAAAAAAAAAATATTTTTATGGAAAATAGAAAAATTTTATTATTTTTTTATATAACAAAAACCAAAAAAATATTTTTAAAACAATTTAAATAATTTTTTTTAATTTCCTATAAAAACAAATATTTTATAGGATTTTTTTTTAATTTTTTATAGGATTTTTTTTAATTTTCTATATAAAGAAAAATTTTAATAAATATTCAATTTATAGGAAATTTGTAATAAAATTTGTTTTTATAAAAAAAATTAGAAAAAAGTCCTTTTCATAGGAAAATTTTAAAAATTTCTTTCATTAAAAAATAAAATTTAACAAATAAAAAATCCTTGTTTAGAAAAGTTTTAAAATAAATCCTTTTTTAAGAATTTGTTTAAAGAATTTCCTTTTTCTGGGATATTTTCGAAAAAAAAGAAATTTTTCAAAAAAATCTCATCAAGTGTTCCTGAGTTGTATTTAAAAAAAAAAAAAAAAAAAAAAAAACTTTTACTTATTGTGTACGGATTTGTGCTGGAGGGTATTGAAGATTCGAATATAGTAGTCGAATATAGTTTTCCTACTTCTTTACTTTTCTTTCCTTTTTCTATTTAAAAAAAAACCTTCTTGGAGTGTTTATTATTAAGATTTGATATTTAAGTTTCGCCCTAAACGATTTTTGTTCTTTTCAATTAACTTCTTAAAAAAGAGCAAAAAATCAAATAATCTGATTTTGTTTGAATGTGATTTTTCTCAGAATCCATTTAACAAAAGTTTAAGAGTTTTTGGTTTGTGATTAACAATTCAAAGAATTCTAACTAAATCTCCGATATAAATGATTTTATACTTTAATTGATGAAAATCTAAATACAACAAAATTTCTTAAATATTTGAATAAAATTTAAATTGTAGATTTTGATGAAATTTATTTATTTTCATACCTGTAAAATGGCAGCAAACGCCATTAAACCGCGTAAACAATTTTTATCAAATTGTATGACTTCCAATAAGCGATCAAATGCTTTTTGTGTTTCATTTAATTTCAAATATAAAACACCAATTTCCGTCAAAACATCTGTATTTTCTGGCGAAAGTCTGCATGCAGCAATAACACATAAGAAAAGGAGTGAAATTAATAATTGTCATAATACCGTTAATACGTTTAAATTCAAAACGGAATAAAAGAACAGTAAATACTCACAGTAAACAAGTCTCTAATACCTCAATGGCTTTATTGTATTCCTTTTCCTTGCGATGTATTTCAGCTAAACGTTGAAAACTTTCTAATTTTTTGCCCGTTTGTACGGCTTTTTGAAAATATGTTTTGGCTTCTAATTCCTCCTGTCGAGCCATTTCCACTTGATTACGTGATGCTGCTGAGCGTAATAATAATTCACCAATGAAATGGAAAATTTCATGATCCAAACGTGTCGACAACTCTTCAGCTTCACGAAATATACTCAAAGATTGATTATAACGACCCATCATGAATCTGTGTTTTATGGTGGAAATGAGTGAAAATTAATCAATAATAAAAAGATAAAAAAAAATATGCAAATAAAAAACAGACTTGGAAGGGGTGGACAACCTCCCAAAAAACAAAGAAATAATGGTAATCATTCTTAAAAAGTTGTTCCACTTTTTTTATTTTTTATTGCAAAACATGAAATGTACGTTAATCATTTTTAAAGAGAAATTACACGAGTAGAAAATAAAAATTAAGCATTAATAAGAGATTAATGGGAATTTGAGATAGTGATTTTGATTATTTGCTTCAAGGTGAAATTTTAACGATGTATAAGAGAGAGAAATAGAGAGAGAGAGAGAGAGAGAAGGACGGGGTGAATGACAGGGTTAGATGAAAAGATATAGTTACAAATATACACTAGTGTATACTCCTATAAAAGCACATAACTTTTTTTTTTAAGAGTTAGAAGAAATATTTAGTAGGCAATTAATATTATTTTTATTAAATCAATTAAAACTTTATTGAAAATATTTTTAACTAAAAATTTTTTTCGAATTTAATTTTACTATTTTTAATGGCATTTTCCTATTAACGCACCTAAATTTATCTGTCTCTATAGCATTTATAATAATGGGGGATAAAACTTTGTTGTGAATTGCTCCACAAATACGGTCTGCCATTGATTCCTCTATTTATTAAAGAAGATGGGAATGAATTTTCTCCTGAACTTGCTTTATTTTTAGTTCTAGCCCCATTAAAGACTTTATGGGCATTATGCCTATAATGAGTCATGTCCATAAGTTCTCAATTGAGTTTGTGTTCATATTGCAAGCCGCCCAACCCAATAGAGATGTGTTCGGTTAACCACGATTTATATATTTATAAAGATTTATAAGGACAAGAGTTATAGAATGTCACCGACTACGCCCCCGATCATATAGACATTTGAACTAACAGAGATCATCCCCTAAATAACTCATCTCTAACCGTGTTAAATTTCACTATTGATATCTCTAACAGTTCAAAACTTATGGAATTATTGACAAAAAAACTCTCTTATGTGCACTTAAGGGCATTTCAAAACACCATTTCAAACGTTAAATTTCCCTTTTGGGAGGTTTACGTAGAAATACATGTACAAAATAATCTTCCATTATATTTGATGTCACATGTAAAAGGTATTTTAACGTATTTGATAACTTAATTAACATTTTGACTAAAATTTGTTTCATAAAATAAACGAGTAAGAATATTATATTCGGCTATGCCGAATCTTCAACACCCTACACCACAAATACGTGAGAAGTAGGTTTACAAACATTTACAATACTATAAAAGTCATTCTTAAATAGAACACAAGAACACTTAATGAGTCAAAAAATTCGTTATATCTTTGTCTATAACTTCTTTTTATTCAGCCGATTTTGCGTATTATTGAAGTAGTAATGAGGTACATACAACTTAATATTATGGAAAATTTTTATTCTAATCTAATTTGCGAAAGATCTTTACTTCAACTTAGAGGTTGGTCCATATCTTTGCAGGGTAATTAAAAATACTCAGGTCAAATTTAATTCATTTTGGATATTAATTCCAAATATTTTTATTGGAAATAATGGGGCTGCTGGAAACTAACCTTTCCAATGATATAACGATAATATGATTTCGTTACAGTATATAAGTTACTTATATTCGAATGGAAGGAATTTGGGACCCATATTGGATCTTGATAGGAATGTTATATAGGAAATGATTTTTGAAAATCGTTCTGTTAATGGTGATGAAAAATGATATATAAAGTGAACATTCAACACATCAGAGTTATGCTCTCTATTTGGTGACTACATCGGATAATTATATGCAAGAGGGTCCGTAGATCAAAGATGTAATTCATTTCTATAAAGTAATCAACGAGAACGATCGGAAATTTCAACAAGGAATAAAACCTTATTTTTCATTTTGTTAGACTTGATCGCATGATGCTAAAATAAAGCTATTTCGAAAATAGTGGATGGTAACGTTTTGCTTATGATTCTTATACGTCAGTCCTGGCCAATTCTAACAATCAAGTGTTTTAATCTATAAATTTTATTGATTCATTCTTTACCATAAAACCAGAGAAGTTCTTACAAAATTTTTGAAATGTACAAGTGATAGAAGCGATCAGAACAGTTCCTGTTTGGGAAACAATGGATGGACATTTTTTGCTTATCAATCATTTCAAATTACCACGTGTTTCGATCTAGAAATTAGAAATTAAATTAGACGGACAAAACAGACGGACATGGCTAAATCGAACTCCGATTTTGTTTTGATACAAAAAAATATGTATAAATTATGAGGTCTTAGATGGTTCTTTCCTAGCGCTACAGGCGAAATGACAAAGTTAATATACCCTCTTCACCGCTTGTGTTGATGGAGGGTTTAAAAAATCAAATATCAAAACCGCACAAGTTTCTCCGAAATAACTTTTTCATTTGTCTTTAATAAATACAATTTTTTGCTCCGATTTTTATAGACATCCAATAATATCGACTTAATTGAATAATTCCAATTATAATTATTAATATTAATACTCACAAAGTTTTTCCAATTTCTTTATAAATCTCAATATTTTTTGAATTTAATTCCAACGATTTTTGTAGATTTCTTAACGCTTCAATGTGGTTACCTTCTTCACGATCTATTAAACCCTTTAAAGAATCAAATAAATAAAAAAAAATTAATATATATTTGTATATATGTGTGTATTTGTAAATATACTTATTTTAATAAAAATATTTTGTTGGATTTTAATTTTAAATGGCGGCGCTTTAATGGCGCCCACATTGCCAGGTTATCACACAAACGTATCTTAAGAATGAGAACTTTGCAGACAACAATACAATCGATGGGTTTTTGAGTATTTTGGGCAGCTCCAAATACCTTCATATAGGAAGGAGGGGCTCCCGAATCACAACTAAAAACTTAAGTATTTTATGATCTTCACCAGTTAATTTAACATCATAAGCATAAAGCACCCGGTAACGGTAACCAATACCGCTATGCGACACCTCGACAATCACCAATGTGCAAGAGAGAGAGAGAGAGAGACGCAAAACTCTCGAAGGCCAGCAAACAGAGTAAAGCTTGACCGTCTTTAAGAGATAACGATAACCCAGAGTTGGTTATCATTATCTCTTGGTCATATTGAGTATTCCAATAAATCAAAAGTCATTTCAAAACTGTCCCTTTAGAGTAATTTTTTAATAAACTGTTCTGAGGTAAAAAGCATATTAATAAAGATGTTCTGAATTTGAAATGATTTTTTTTTTGGAACTTCTTTTTTTTTTTGGACTTTTGAATTGTGGAAGATATTTTAATAAAAATTAACAGGTATTTTTGAGGACTCAGGATGTTCAACATATCATGAATGCTTTACCGACTCCCTTAGGGTGAACCTTCAATGAAAAAAGAACAATTTTTAAGCGCTTTTTATATGAGTGGGATATTTGGGTATTTTCATATGGAAAAGTAGGAATTTTTTAATTCTCAGATTCAGGGACAAGTTAATATATATTGTAAGGAAATTTTAACTTAATATCATAATGGGAACCTTCCCAATGACCCTTACAATGACAGGCAAGTCATTTCAATAAAAATCACAAATTTTTTTGTACGTTTCAAAGGGTTTGGGATTTTGGATATTCTTATATATAAAAGTGGGAATTGTTTAATTATCCCATTTAAGGACAATTTAATAAAATTTTTTTCTTTAATTTCGATTAAATACCATACAGGGTGCCTTATTGACAGATTTGAGTCTTTTTTAATGGCCGCAGTTTTTCGTCTACGACTCTTAAATTTTAATTTGTAGGTTATGGTATTTCTTACAATTTTATTTGATTTGATTTTTATCCAATAATATTTCTTATTTCGGCATAAGTTTGTTAATCGGAACTATGATTTTAAATGAGTTCACGCTTTTCTGAATTATAGTGTTTAGACCAAAACCAGTTTTCAAATCCCAACAACACGCTTCCTGAAAACAATTACAGATACAACTATACACTCTTGCATACTAGATGTTATGACAATTGTTAGGACTGTTTATGGTTTTTTTCCATGCGTAATAGAAATAGTGCTATTGAGAGATCTCAATCTGATATTTTTTCTTTATTGTCAAATTTCATTATCTCGGATAATATACTCAGTGGATAAAATTAGTCATAACCAAAAACACAAATCAGCAACGAAGATGTGACATGTGAATGGTGCTATTATTTTGAGTGCAGCTGTATATATAAAGTCTATTCTCTGCAATTTAACTTTGACATTTCCATTTCTCTTCAAAAAAAAAAAAAAAAAAAAAATCTCAAGAAACATTTTTTTAAAATTAATGAAATTCTAATTGGTTAAGTGGAAAAAGTATTTCCCCTTATGCCGACCAATTTACTTAACAAGCATCTACGTTAGGAATCCTTTCAGCCTTATAGTGAAAAAATCATAGTCCAAAGGAAAGTGGTGA